>CM043706.1:14258168-14525244 GCA_023969325.1 Oryzias curvinotus
ATATAATTAGCGTGGGTTTGTAGAGGTTGTTTGGAAAATCTCTCTAGTGGCATAATACTAGTTCTGTGTTGTTGAGAGAGGATTTTACAAACACACCGACAACCCACCTAATTATCACAGGTCTGGAAAGTAATGACCGTTGGACACATGGACAGAGGAGGAGGGCGGAGAGAGAACTTGGATCCACAAACTTGGGACGGCCACACCAGGGGACTTAATGATGAATAACTCCCCCCCCCTCCGTGTGACCCCCCCCCAACCAACAAAAAAATACCCATCCAAGCCCCCCCCGTTTTAATTAGTATTATTTAATATTTTTTTGAAGAGGTCACCAAGCTTTGTATGTTATTTATTACTAACTTTTATACTAACTCTAGCATGTTTAATTATTTACTTATTGTGTGTATATATGTGTATATATTGTTCTTTTAAGCACTTACTTTTTATACTTCTTCATGTTTTTACAGCACTTAATGTAACCCTCTTGGAGCACTTCCCTTGGTGACTCTTAGATTGTTGGTTTTTACTATATAATTACTATTATAATAGTGCAATACTACCTAAAATTTTTTTTTTTTTTTTTTCCTTTGTCCCCTTCTCATAGTACATTTACACTGCCCATCATTAGATCCTGCAACCAGTTTAGCTCATGCTGGATTACAATGCCTTCCATCCAGAAAAACCAGGGTTAACCAGGTTATTCCTTTTCTATATTTAATGTTTACAATTTCCCTTTTTTTCTCTCTCTCTCTTTCCACGCTCAGTTGGCCCGTGCAAAGAAAGTTAATTAAACCCTACCCCAAACCCAAACCCAACCCTAACCCTACACTAACCCCTAAACCCCACACTAACCCTAACCCTAACCCTAACCCTCACGCCGTAAACCGTCGCGTGACGCACGCCAGGCCTTTCAGCCTCACTGGGAGGGACGGTGCTGTGGTTCAGAGGGGATGGACCGTGCACCCCTGCCTCTGCAAGGAGGTGGGGCCCTGTCCTCCACCTAACCCTAAAACCCTAACCCTAACCCTAACCCTAACCCTATCCTCTAAGCTGCCTTTAATCGAATTCTAACCCTAACTGGCCTCCTTTAATCAAATTCTAACCCTAACCTGGCCCTTCAATCAAATTCTAACCCTAACCTGGCCTTTAATCAAATTCTAACCCTAACCATATCGAGTATATAGCCCTAACTCTAACCAACTTATTGGAATATTAAAGCAAATAGAATATAGCCCTAATCTTGACCAAATCCCTTACAAATTAATAAATATAAAATTAAGAAAAACACTCACAATTTAAAGATGGGATTATTAAAAATGCTAAACAAAATTAAGATCCTGAAAAGAGATATATAAAATGTTAAGGAGTAACAATTGGCGTTGAGTAACAGGAAATGAAAAAATAAAATCATTAATTTTCTTTTACAAAAAATTAATATATTAATAAGTTTACAATTTAAAGGCATAAAAATTCATTTGGTAACTGATTGGTATTAAATAAGTTTAAAAGTAACTTTAAAATAAAGGACAGGAATTAAATGAAACTGTGAAAAATACAAGATGGGAAAATACAAGGGGGTGGAGCAGAGGCTATAATACAGAGAGGCTTAGCAGAGCTCATTCTGCTCTGCTCTCTGAAGGGACAACATCTCTCTGAGTGCCAGCAAACCCAGCAACTTAACTTGCGTGCTCTATAGGCCGCTGAGGAAGACCCGAATACGGGTCGAAACGTCGCCGCCGTGTAGCACGCATTTTTTTTGCCTTTTTAGCTCTTTGCCTTTTTCGCTCTCTCTTTTGAACACGTGTTCTTTGAACACGCTTCGCAAAAAAAACACTCGAGTATATTACAACAAAAAAACTTTGAAAAAAAACAAAAAAAATACCTAAAAAACATAAAAACAAACAAAAAAACATTTTCACACACGCCTTATTAAATTAGAATAACAAAGGCGAACCGGACAGTAGAATAAAATAAAAAAAATCTAATCTAATGGACGGGGAGTGGACACTTGTCCGTCCGAGGAGGGGGAGGAAACAAACCTTCCAAAAAAATCAGAGGAGTCATAACGGTGATGCCCGCTTTGGGATGGACCGCGCACCGCCCAACTTCCACGGAAGGGGGCTGAACCGCCCGCCCAACTCAACCCAACCCAACCAACCCAACCTAACACAACCCTAACCCAACCCCTAACCCTAACCCTAACCCTAACCCTAACCACTAACCCTAACCCTAACACTAACCCTAACCCTAACCCTAACCCAAGCCACCGAACCACAAGGCCACAGAGAGACCAGCAGAAGCACATAAACGTGCTCCTAGGAAGACCAGGAGGAAGAGCACAGAGTGGGACTGGTCACCTCTGCTCCAATCACAGAGATGAGTGACACAGCATATTCGCCTCCCCACATCTCCCCATCTTTCTTTGATGACTCTCCTCCATCACAAGTGAAGATCGCCATTGCGCTAAAACATCTCCCATCCGGAGATGCAGACACAGAATGCTCACGCGTGCATCGAGGAGCAAAACATAGAAGCTCCTCACCCACCCCCAGCGGGACATGCAGCATCCTCTGCAGCAGCTGTGCAGGTATGCACCCCAACAGACATGCCACACTCCACGCAAATTCAGAGACTGGCTCTCCACATACATCAGGAGACAGTCATGTGGGAGATTCTAATGTTGGCAGACTCCCATCCTTCAAAGCTGACCACATTCAGGTGGACAGCTTTCCTCAAGCGACATGGCAGGATGCTGAGTTCCTGTTTAAAGAACGCCACCTGCCATACTCAGCCAAAGACCCTTCTTTTGTCCTTTGGCATCCATCGAGGACACATAAGGACAAAAGACGTCCCAGTGATGGAGGTTTCAAACATTTGAAATGGCAGAACAATTGTTCCCAGAAGCCATATTATTATCCCTATGATGGTTTACTCACATCGCCTGCCACCACAAGAAAAAAGCGGCCTGGATCATCTGAATGAACAATCGGGGAAGTGTGTAACCACATTTGCCTTTCAGATGACCCAGTTGAGACAGACCAGGACAATGTGAATTGGACAGCAGATATGGCTATGAGGATGCTGACGTACGGAGTCTAGGTTCCTCCCTCCTGATCCGGCAGAGGGAGTGAATGAGTAACTCAATCAGGTCCCCTCGCTTCTCGTGTTTTATCCACCAGAGGGTGGGTAAAGAGCAACCTAGTCTTAAGGTTTATAGTTTTAAAAAAAGTCACTTCGGGCTTTATTATGTTTCTATAACTTTCATTGCAGTTATCACCGATTCAGGTAGCTCTAATCCCAACCATTGGATTACGTAACCAATTTGTGTTACCCACTAACCAATGGTGAACAATAGCCCTAACCCTAAGACGTTTGTTTTCCTTGCCTTAACCATACTTACTGCAGCACTTACCAGACCGACTCTTCATGAGCGGGATATTCCTGAAACATGTAAAACATAATTCAAGGGAGATGAAGGGAGCCATGGTGGGAGACAGAAAGGCCCGTCAAGGAACCAGGCTACAGCGGGGGGTCTTATCCAAGCCAACCCAATCGACCTAACTCCACACCTATCCACCCCCTAATCATATCCAAACCAATTTCTAACCCAACATACACATTAAACAATATAAATTCAATTTGAAAACTATATAAATTAAAAAATACACATTAAAAGAAATATACAAAAATCATTATTACATTTTAATACAGAAGGTAAATTCATGGAGTACAATGATTTAAAAAAGATAAAACATCAATTGATTAGTATAGAATAAAAACAAAGTTCATTTTTTATGTAAAACAGAAAATACAGACGGGTAAAAACAGGCTACACGAAACAGGGAGGGGAGAGGCTCCAGCAGGAGAGTATATAAGGCAGGAGGTGAGAGCTAATTTCCAGCTTGACCTTTGTAAGGCGAACAGATCTGAGACAGCCACACAAACTTTTTCTGCAGTGCCTCACTGCTAAAAGAACGACAGGTCGAAACGTCGCGACTGGGGCATTTCCGGTTTTTTTGATTTTTTGTATATATCAACACATTTTTTTTTCTTTTTTTCTTTTGACATAAAAACTATAAGTTTACTTATTACTTTTTTGTTTACATTCAATAAAATTTCTTACACGACACAATCATACACACATTTTAAATTATATAACCAAGGCAACAATATAAAGCATGCCAGACGGCGAGTGGACGCTGGTGAGCTCACGCCGTAACCGTCGCCGTGACGCACGCCCGGCCTTTCAGCCTCGCTGGGAGCAGGGTGCTGGGTTCCACGAGGGGATGGACCGTGCACCCCCCTGCCTCTGCAAGGAGGTGGGGCCCTGTCCTTCCACCTAACCCATCTCTCAGGTATTTAGGACCTAGTGTAAAAACTCAGTTTTTTTCTGGGTTCAAGAGGAGGTAAGTTTATTGTTATCCAGGTCTTGATGTCTCTGATGCAGGCATTCAGTTTTCTCTATATGTCATTCTGGTCAGGTTTCATGGATAAATACAACTGATGTCGTCAGCATAACACTGAAAATTAATGCGCTGTGTGTCCTAATTAGTTTCTTGGGGTAGCATATAAAGCAGAAAAAGGATGGGTCCTACAAACGAGCCCTGTGAGATTCCATAGTTAACTCAAGTGCACTGAGAGCAGTGTTCATTACATTAACGAACTGATACCTATCAGATAAATAGGATTTAAACCACTGGAGAGCAGATCCTCTGATCCTATGTCTGCTCTAATCCTTTGGAGTAAATATGCGGTCGATAGTGTCAAAAGCTGCACTGAGGTCTACAGGACCAGAACAGAAAGTAGTCCCTTTTCTGAGGCACAATAACAGTCATTAGAGACTCTAACTAGTGCAGTTTCCGTACTGTGGTGCGGTCTAAACCCCGACTGAAAGTCTTCAAAGTGGCTGTTGTCCTGTAGGTGCAGTAAGCTGCTTAACTCCAACTCTTTCTAGGATTTTAGAATAAAGGGGGAGGTTTGATATTGGTCTACAGTTGGCCAGTTGCTAGGATCTAAACTGGGCTTTTTCAAAAGAGGTTTAATAACTGCATATTTAAAAGACTGTGGCACGTAACCCATTTCCAGAGAGGTATTTATTATTTTTATTTGGAATCATATATTAGGGGACAGGTTTCTTTAAAAAGTCTAGTGGGAATGGGTCTAACTGACAAGTTGAGGATTTGGAGGACGTAATAATTGAGTTATTTCTACTTGATCACACAGCAGTGAAGCAGTCTAATGTTACAAAGGTTTCTATGGATGCCTCCACTTCTACCGTTTCAGCCTGCTCTGGGCTGATAGTGGGAAAACTTGATTCACCTATGCTAATATTTGAGATTTTACTATCGAAAAATGTAAGAAAATCATAATAGCTGAGAGAGAAAAGGAACATGTGGTTTACTGAGCTCTGACTGCGAGTTAATTCGCAATAGTGCTTAAAAGAATACTTGGATTATTTCCATTTTTTGATATTAAGGTGAATAGTAACTCAACTCACACTCAACTTATTTATATAGCACTTTCATACTGCTGAACACAATAGTAAGAGACAAACATTAAAACATGTTAAAAAAAAAAAAAGTACTGGCTTCTAGCTCTAGCAGAGCTTTGTTTTTATAATTTAAGAGGCTATGCATCCAGGTATTCAAGACTATCTGAACCGGGAGCTGGCGCTGTTCTCTTTCCAATTTACGGGTTATTGTTTTTTAAGAGAACAGGTTTCAGCGTGGCAGCTGCAGTGTCCTTGAGAGTGCGTCTGCAACTACCAACTGTTTTCCAGGAACAGGTTCGGCAGTTACATTGAAATCACATCAGACGCCATTAGCAGGTCTGGCATCTCAGTGGTGTTTTGTCAAGGTCATATAACTTGATTAGTGGCACCAGTGGCTTGTGATCAGTTTGTAAACTAACGTTTCCCATGCCTGGATAAACGGCAAAACGTTCAGAAGCCACGACTGATGCAAGACACTCCTTTTCTATGCCGACCATCGCTTCTGCCGCATTAGGAGAGTGCACAAAACAAAGGCAACAGGCATTAATCTCCATTGTGGTCCTGTAACAACTTAGCCCCCAGACTATAGCTGCTGGCATCAGCGCTGACACTGTAGGCTTGTTAACATCATAGTAGTGGAGTGAAGGTGCACCACTGACTGTCTTTGCTTTATTAAATGCTCGTTCTGTGCTCATCCCAGACCATGCAGTCCCTTTATCTGAGCAGGGAGGTGAGTGGATGTACACACTGTCAACAGGCCAGGTAGGAATTTTCCAACATAGTTAGAGTCCAAGCACTGGACCAGGCTGTTCCATACTTGATGGGCTGACATCTTTCGCGATGGCTACCACCTTGCTCTTCATCTGGCTTCAACCATCCCTCCAATGATGTGGCCAAAGAACTGCAGTTCATTTTTCCAAAAGTGCACTTAGCCATGTTAAGTTTGGGTCAGATGCTTGACTGTCTGTAGGACAGCTTTGAGATGGTTGTCATGCTTCTAAGTTTTGATCCGTACACCAGAATGTCATCATAACGACGACTGTCCCCTCCAGTCTATCAATAAGTGCTCCATGAAGCGTCCCCCCCTGCAAAAATATTTGCAGGGGGAAAATTATATCAGGTCTGGAAAGTAATGACCGTTGGACACATGGACAGAGGAGGAGGGCGGAGAGAACTTGGATCCACAAACTTGGGACGGCCACACCAGGGGGACTTAATGATGAATAACCTTCCCCCCCCCTCCGTGTGACCCCCCCTCCAACCTTAACAAAAAAATACCCATCCTAATGTCCCCCCCTCTTTTATTTTTTATTTATTTATTTATTTATTTATATTTTTTTGAAGAGGTCACCAAGCTTTTGTATGTTATTTT
Organism: Oryzias curvinotus; assembly: GCA_023969325.1. NCBI lineage: Eukaryota > Metazoa > Chordata > Actinopteri > Beloniformes > Adrianichthyidae > Oryzias > Oryzias curvinotus. Next base: position 14,265,032 of record CM043706.1, read on the forward strand.
ATTACTAACTTTTATACTAACTCTAGCATGTTTTAATATTTACTTACTTGTGTGTATATATGTGTATATATTGTTCATTTTAAGCACTTACTTTTAGTACTTCTTCATGTTTTTACAGCACTTAATATTAACCCTCTTGGAGCACTTCCCTTGGTGACCTCTTAGATTGTTTGGTTTTTACTATTATAATTACTATTATAATAGTGAAATACTACCTAAAATTTTTTTTTTTTTTTTTTTCACTTTGTCCCCTTCTCATAGTACATTTACACTGCCCATCATTAGATCCTGCAACCAGTTTAGCTCATGCTGGATTACAATGCCTTCCATCCAGAAAACCAGGGTTTCAAAACCAGGTTATTCCTTTCTTCTATATTTAATTGTTCTACAATGTCCCTTTTTTCTCTCTCTCTCTCTTTCCACTGCTCAGTTGGCCCGTTGCAAGAAAGTTTAACTTAAACCCTACCCCAACCCCAACCCCAACCCTAACCCTAACCCTAACCCCTAACCCCTAACCCGAACCCTAACCCTAACCCTACCCTAACCCTCACGCCGTAAACCGTCGCCGTGACGCACGCCAGGCCTTTCAGCCTCACTGGGAGCGGGGTGCTGGGTTCCACGAGGGGATGGACCGTGCACCCCCTGCCTCTGCAAGGAGGTGGGGCCCTGTCCTTCCACCTAACCCTAACCCTAACCCTAACCCTAACCCTAACCCTATCCTCTAAGCCTGGCCCTTTAATCGAATTCTAACCCTAACCTGGCCCTTTAATCAAATTCTAACCCTAACCTGGCCCTTCAATCAAATTCTAACCCTAACCTGGCCCTTTAATCAAATTCTAACCCTAACCATATCGAGTATATAGCCCTAACTCTAACCAACTTATTGGAATATTAAAGCAAAATTAGAATATAGCCCTAATCTTGACCAAATCCCTTACAAATTAATAAATTATATAAATTATTAGTTTAAAAACATCACAATTTAAAGATGGGATTATTAAAAACATGCTAAACAAAATTAAGATCCTGAAAAGAGATATATATAAATGTATAGGGATAACAATTGGCTTGAGTAACAGTTAAATTGATTAAAATATAAAATCATTATTATTTTCTTTTACAAAATTAATATATTAATTAAGTTTACAATTTAAAGGCATAAAAATTCATTTGGTAACTGATTGGGATATTAAATAAGTTTAAAAAGTAACTTTAAAATAAAGGACAGGAATTAAATGAAACTGTGAAAAATACAAGATGGGAAAATACAAGGGGGTGGAGCCCAGAGGCTATATATACAGAGAGGCTTAGCAGAGCTCATTTCTGCTCTGCTCTCTGAAGGGACAACATCTCTCTGAGTGCCAGCAAACCCAGCCAACTTAACTTGCGTGCTCTATAGGCCTGAGGAAGACCCGAATACGGGTCGAAACGTCGCCGCTGTAGCACGCATTTTTTTGCCTTTTTAGCTCTTTTTTTTGCCTTTTTCGCTCTTCTCTTTTGAACACGTGTTTCTTTTGAACACTGTTCTTTTTCTCTTTTTTAAAAAAAACATTTCTTTTCGAGTTTTATTATTTTATTTCACAAAAAAACTTTGAAAAAAAACAAAAAACAAAAAAATACCTAAAAAACATAAAAACAAACAAAAAAACATTTTCACACACGCCTTATTAAATTAGAATAACAAAGGCGAACCGGACAGTAGAATAAAATAAAAAAAATCTAATCTAATGGACGGGGAGTGGACACTTGTCCGTCCGAGGAGGGGGAGGAAACAAACCTTCCAAAAAAATCAGAGGAGTCATAACGGTGATGCCCGCTTTGGGATGGACCGCGCACCGCCCAACTTCCGCGGAAGGGGGGCTACAACCCTTCGCCCTAACCCTAACCCTAACCCTAACCCTAACCCTTAACCCCTAACCCTAACCCTAACCCTAACCCTAACCCCTAACCCCTAACCCTAACCCTAACCCTAACCCTAACCCTACCCTAACCCTAACCCTAACCCTAACCCTAACCAGCCCCGAACCACAAGGCCACAGAGACCAGCAGAAGCACATAAACGTGCTCCTAGGAAGACCAGGAGGAAGAGCACAGAGTGGGACTGGTCACCTCTGCTCCAATCTACAGAGATGAGTGACACAGAATATTCGCCTCCCACATCTCCTCCCCATCATCTTTCTTTGATGACTCCTCCTCCATCACAAGTGAAGATCGCCATTGCAGCTAAACCATCTCCCATCCCGGAGATGCAGCCAGCAGATGCTCAGCGTGCATCGCAGGAGCAAAACATAGAAGCTCCTCACCCCACCCCAGCGGGACATGCAGCATCCTCTGCAGCAGCTGTGCAGGTATGCACCCCAACACGACATGCCATCACTCCACGCAAATTCAGAGACTGGCATCTCCACATACATCAGGAGACAGTCATTGTGGGAGATTCTAATGTTGGCAGACTCCCATCCTTCAAAGCTGACCACATTCAGGTGGACAGCTTTCCTCAAGCGACATGGCAGGATGCTGAGTTCCTGTTAAAGAACGCCACCTGCCATACTCAGCCAAAGACCCTTCTTTTGTCCTTTGGCATCCATCAGAGGACACATAAGGACAAAGACGTCCCAGTGATGGAGATGTTTCAAACATTTGAAATGGCAGAACAATTGTTCCCAGAAGCCAATATTATTATCCCCATGATTGGTTACTCACATCGCCTGCCACCACAAGAAAAAGCGGTCCTGGATCATCTGAATGAACACATCGGGGAAGTGTGTAACCACATTTGCCTTTCAGATGACCCAGTTGAGACAGACCAGGACAATGTGAATTGGACAGCAGATACGGCTATGAGGATGCTGACGTACTGGAGTTCTAGGTTCCTCCCTCCTGATCCGGCAGAGGGAGTGAATGAGTAACTCAATCAGGTCCCTCTCTCCTTTCGTTTTTATCCACCAGAGGGTGGTAAAGAGCAACCTAGTCTTAAGGTTTATATTTTTTAAAAAAATGTCACTTCTTTTGGGCTTTATTATGTTTCTATAACTTTCATTGCAGTTATCCCGATTCAGGTAGCTCTAATCCCAACCATTGGATTATATTTTCTAACCCTAATTTGTGTTTTTTTACCCCTAACCAGGTGAACAATAGCCCTAACCCTAAGCGTTTGTTTTCCTTGCCTTAACCATACTTACCTGCAGCACTTACCAGACCGACCTCTTCATGAGCGGGATATTCCTGAAACAATAGTAAAACATAATTCAAGGGAGATGAAGGTGGAGCCATGGTGGAGACAGAAATGGCCCGTGCATCAGGAACTCCAGGCTTACAGCTTGGGGTTCTTATTTTTCTCACTCCTAACCCTAATCCTTATCCCTAACCCTTATCCTATTCCTAATCCTATCCCTATCCCTAATCATATTCCTAAACCTAATTTTTTTCTAACCCTAACATTACACATTAACAATATAAATTCAATTTGAAAACTATATAAATTAAAAAATTACACATTAAAAGAAATATACAAAAATCATTATTACATTTTAATACAGAAGGTAAATTCATGGAGTACAATGATTTAAAAAAGATAAAACATCAATTGATTAGTATAGAATAAAAACAAAGTTCATTTTTTATGTAAAACAGAAAATACAGACGGGTAAAAACAGGCTCACGAAACAGGGAGGGGAGAGGCTCCAGCAGGAGAGTATATAAGGCAGGGAGGGTGAGAGCTAATTTCCAGCTTGACCTTTGTAAGGCGAACAGCTCTGAGACAGCCACACAAACTTTTTCTGCAGTGCCTCAATTGCCTAAAGAAGACCGCACAGGTCGAAACGTCGCGACTGGGGCATTTCCGGTTTTTTGATTTTTTGATTTATATCAACACATTTTTTTTCTTTTTTTCTTTTGACATAAAAACTATAAGTTTACTTATTACTTTTTTGTTACATTCAATAAAATTTCTTACACGACACAATCATACACAACATTTATTAAATTATATAACCAAGGCAACAATATAAAGCATGGCAGACGGCGAGTGGACGCTGGTGAGCTCACGCCGTAACCGTCGCCGTGACGCACGCCCGGCCTTTCAGCCTCGCTGGGAGCAGGGTGCTGGGTTCCACGAGGGGATGGACCGTGCACCCCCTGCCTCTGCAAGGAGGTGGGGCCCTGTCCTTCCACCTAACCCATCTCTCAGGTATTTAGGACCTAGTGTAACAACCTCAGTTTTTTCTGGGTTCAAGAGGAGGTAATTTATTGTTATCCAGGTCTTGATGTCTCTGATGCAGGCATTCAGTTTCTCTATATTGTCATTCTGGTCAGGTTTCATGGATAAATACAACTGCATGTCGTCAGCATAACACTGAAAATTAATGCTGTGTGTCCTAATTATGTTTCCTTGGGGTAGCATATAAAGCATAAAAAGGATGGGTCCTAAAACTGAGCCCTGTGAGATTCCATAGTTAACTCAAGTGCACTGAGAGCAGTGTTCATTTACATTAACGAACTGATACCTATCAGATAAATAGGATTTAAACCACTGGAGAGCAGCTCCTCTGATCCCTATGTCCTGCTCTAATCTTTGGAGTAAAATACTGTGGTCCATAGTGTCAAAAGCTGCACTGAGGTCTAACAGGACCAGAACAGAAAGTAGTCCCTTTTCTGAGGCCAATAACAAGTCATTAGAGACTCTAATTAGTGCAGTTTCCGTACTGTGGTGGGGTCTAAACCCCGACTGAAAGTCTTCAAAGTGGCTGTTGTCCTGTAGGTGGCAGTAAAGCTGCTTAACTCCAACTCTTTCTAGGATTTTAGAAATAAAGGGGAGGTTTGATATTGGTCTACAGTTGGCCAAGTTGCTAGGATCTAAACTGGGCTTTTTCAAAAGAGGTTTAATAACTGCATATTTAAAAGACTGTGGCACGTAACCCATTTCCAGAGAGGTATTTATTATTGTTTATTTGGAATCATTAATTAGGGGACAGGTTTCTTTAAAAAGTCTAGTGGGAATTGGGTCTAACTGACAAGTTGAGGATTTGGAGGACGTAATAATTGATGTTATTTCTACTTGATCCACAGCAGTGAAGCAGTCTAATGTTACAAAGGTTTCTATGGATGCCTCCACTTCTACCGTTTCAGCCTGCTCTGGGCTGATAGTGGGAATAACTTGATTCAACCTATGTCTAATATTTGAGATTTTACTATCGAAAAATGTAAGAAAATCATAATAGCTGAGAGAAACAGGAACATGTGGTTCTACTAAGCTCTGACTGCGAGTTAATTTCGCAATAGTGCTTAAAAGAAATCTTGGATTATTTCCATTTTTTGATATTAAGGTTGAATAGTAACTCAACTCAACTCAACTTTATTTATATAGCACTTTCATACTGCTGAACACAATAGTAAGAGACAAACATTAAAACATGTTAAAAAAAAAAAAAGTACTGGCTTCTAGCTCTACGCAGAGCTTGTTTTTATAATTTAAGAGGCTATGCATCCAGGTATTCAGAGACTACTCTGAACCGGAGCGGCGCTGTTCTCTTTCCAATTTACGGGTTATTTGTTTAAGAGAACATGTTTCAGCGTGGCAGCTGCAGTGTCTTGAGAGTGCGTCTGCAACTACCAACTGTTTTCCAGGAACATGTTCGGCAGTTACATTGAATCACATCAGACGCATTAGCAGGCTCTGGCATCTCAGTGGTGTTTTGTCAAGGTCATATAACTTGATTAGTGGCACCAGTGGCTTGTGATCAGTTTGTAAACTAACGTTTCCCATGCCTTGGATATAACGAGCAAAACGTTCACAAGCCCAGACTGATGCAAGACACTCCTTTTCTATCTGCGACCATCGCTTCTCCGCATTAGTGAGAGTGCACAAAGCAAAGGCAACAGGCATTAACTCTCCATTGTGGTCCTGTAACAACTTAGCCCCCAGACTATAGCTGCTGGCATCAGCGCTGACCACTGTAGGCTTGTTAACATCATAGTAGTGGAGTGCAGGTGCAGCCACTGACACTGTCTTTGCTTTATTAAATGCTCGTTCCTGTGGCTCATCCCAGACCCATGCAGTCCCTTTTCTGAGCAGGGAGGTGAGTGGATGTAACACTGTCAACAGGCCAGGTAGGAATTTTCCAACATAGTTTATGAGTCCAAGCACCTGGCACAGCTGTTCCATACTTGATGGGCTGGACATCTTCGCGATGGCTACCACTTTGCTCTCATCTGGCTTCACACCATCCGCTCCAATGATGTGGCCAAAGAACTGCAGTTCAGTTTTTCCAAAGTTGCACTTAGCCATGTTAAGTTTGGGTCCAGATGCTTTGACTGTCTGTAGGACAGCTTTGAGATGGTTGTCATGCTCCTCTAAGTTTGATCCGTACACCAGAATGTCATCCATAACGACGACTGTCCCCTCCAAGTCTATCAATAAGTTGCTCATGAGCCGCTGAAAAATTTCAGGGGCAGAGGTTATGCCAAATAGCAGGTATCTTAAGCAAAACCTGCCCAAAGGAATGATGAAAGTGTTTAATTTTTGGTAACTTGGGTCCAGTGGAGTTGCCAAAATCCACTGGAAGCGTCCAGAGTGGAGAAGACTTTGGCACCGGCCAGCTTGGGTGTTATGTCATCCAGTGTGGGCAAAATGTAACGTTCGCGCTTTACTCCCTTGTTCAAGCGTTTAAGGTCGACACACACTCTGACCTCTTCTTTGTTGCGTTTTGGTGCAGGCACCATTGGGGCACACCAGTCTGTTGGTTCTGTAACCTCCGCTATGATCCCAAGGGTCAGCATGCGTTTTAACTCCTTTTCGACCTTTGGAAGGAGTGGAAATGGGACTCGTCGTGGTGTACTGACACTGTAATGCACTGCATCATCAGTCAGCTCTATTTTGACAGGCTCACAGTTCAGCAATCCTATTTCCCCAAACACATCATCCCGAGGATCGCTTTTTACCTCATTGACTCTTGTGACTAGTCCCATGCTCTTTTTTTTTCTTTCTTTTTTTTTTTTTAACCTGTCCTGTCCAACAGCTGGGCAGACAGATGAGAGCTGAGGGCCTCTTGTGTTGGACATATTTTACTTTAACAACAGGGGTTATGAATCTATGACAAACCAGAGGAATGTCTGAATAAACCCCTTTTGTAATTGAGGCCAAACTTTATTAATTTCAATCATATTTGAAAATCTTTGGTGTTGGACCGGACGGAAAAGGAAAAGAGGGAAGAAGAGAGAGGGATGTTAGAGGGGGAGGGGATAGAAAGGTGATAATAGGAGGGGGGGGGGGATAAAACTATGAAGCAGCATAAAGCAACAAGTTTACTGGATGTTTATCATTTTTGATTTTTTTGATTTGAAATGGTTTATTTCAAGCAATCAAGTAGAAACAATACACAAAAGCAATATAATCATCAGTTATACGTTCATACAGTAACTAATCAAACTTAGGATAATTAGACATATTAATAAATATTGCTTGAAAGGGAGTGGAAGGAAGCGAACTTATATAATCCCACACCGTTATACTATAACCATTTTAATACATGATTTATCAATATCCGGTTCCTAGCTTTTATCAGACCGAATTAAGTATCATAAAGTATCAATAAAGTATCAATAAAGCACATGACAAAGATGAATTACTTAATTATTATGTAGAAAAATAGAAATCAACATGGCAAATGCAGATCAGTTATCTAAAATTTATGCAGATTGTGTTATTTTAAGTCATTCATATGATTAAAAATAATACTATATCAGTAAAATACACAACACTGTTTCAGAGATTTTCATAGGAAAATTTCATCAAGTATCAAAAGTTAAAAACGTGCAAAATTATGCTACATTAGGAAAGATTTTTGAATCAATTTATCAATTTTTGGAGCAAGTGAAGTAATATCATTAAACATCGATCAATTTTACAATTTTCAATAAGTGAGTAATCATTTGTTTTACTTTTTTATATATATATTGTATTTTTTCCTTTTTTTTTAAATGATAAGGTAATGCTGTAAGGGAGAATAAAAAGGGTCCATAATCTGTCGATTGTCCAAGGGTGGCATTTCTTCTGCTGAATAGCAGCTGATCTTCTGGGTTCAAAACAGTTTCTAGTCTCTTCTATGTTATGTCTGCAGACATTAGATTCAGGTCCATATCCTTCTTCAGCTGATATCTGTGGCGGTGAAAGTTGAGGTCAAGTTGTCTGCAGGTCAGAACTCTCTGCTGTTATTCAGGTGACGTCAGACGATGGAGAAAGTGATGAATCCAGGTGTCATAGTTCTTGAAATGATTTGGCTCTTTGATTTATTACTCCATGTTGTTTCAGACGACCGTGAAAAGACACTTCTCAAAGTCTTTCATGGTGTTCACAACCAGAACCTTGGACCGGTCCTGTGGACCGAGTGGTTTGACGTAAATCCTGCAGCCTTTAACCCAAATGTTCTCAATCTGCTTCTGCTTCCTGAGAAGCCGTGCATGTTTGGAGATTTCAGCATTCCTTCTGGTCAGATGGTCGTTCAGATAAGCAGCAGATCCCTTCAGATTCTTCCTTTGGTTCATCAGAGCTAGCTTGTGTTTTTGATTCACAAACCTGATGAGGATCGCTGGTTTATCCGTCTCCTTTCTCCTGGGGAGCAGGTGGCAGGTCTCGATGGTATTGAGATCCAGGGAAATCCCTTTAGATGTGAGAAATGAATGTATTTGATGTTTCAGAGATTCTGCACCGCTCTCCGTATGACCAGCCCTACTAGCTACGCTAGCGCTAGCATTAGCAGTGCTAGCTCCTGCTTCATTCAGCTTTGTTCGAGGCTTGATCGGTACTCCTGTGAGAATGACATTATTCATCCTTACTTGCTGTTCCACATCGTCCAGTCGTTTCTCCAGAATGTCGACCCGGTTTTCTCGTTGCTCGTTTTGAGCACGAAATCTTCGGAACTCTTCCATCATTTCCCAAAGAGGCGTTAGCTTAGCCGACACCTGATCCATAAAAGATTTAAGCGTTTCTTGAATACCATCAAGGGTCTTTTTGAGGTCTTCATATTCCTGGGTTTTCTTAGGGGCCATGGTCAGCTCTCTTTTTGGAGAAAATCAATTTATTAAGTCATTTGAAGATAGTTGTATCCGCAGAGAGCCGCGACCACGCGTCTTGCTGTGACCCGGAACTGGAAGTCACGGAAAAACTAATCATTAGGATAAGGTTCAGATGTAATACAAATCTCAAAGGGCGGGGCCTGTCCACACACACACTCAAATGTTATCAACACCTGCTATCAGCAGAAATGTCCACCTGTCAAGATGTACACAAAACAGGTTCAGAGTGGGGGCATAAGTATGAGTGTTCACACACCCATACTTATGCCTTTAAAAAAAACTGGTGTGAAATATTTCATTCATTCAATAATGCAAACTATTAGTGTAAAGGTGAGCTAACACCTGTGTTCAGGTGAGTGTTTATGTTCTTCTAAAATGGATGGTGGAATGTGAAAAGAAGGAGGGGGAGTGACCAGCCATCCCCACACCAAGACCCCCGCCGCAGCAGCAGTCCCATGCTCTTTGCCACCAAAATGCCCAGTAAATTACTGGCATATTGTCCTTTTATGACTGTAATCCAAAACTTGTATTTTCGTTTTTTGTAAGTGGTAGTGGCGAGGAATTTACCAACGCATCTGACCTTTCCACCTGGGCTATACACTGTTGGTTTGGCCTGGATCAGTTTTGGTTTGGACTGGAGCTTACTGAAAGTCACTTCTGTCATAACAGTGTTATCTGCACCAGTGTCAATTTTAAAATCCACTGTATTGCCATTTATCACCAACTCAGTGTTCCAGTCAGTGTCTGGCTCTGACTCGTCAATAACAGTAGGATTTGACTTTGTTGCACCTAAACACAGTTCTCCAATGAAAAATGAATCCTCATCTGAATCTGTTACAATCTCTGCTCTAACTTCCGTCAGCGTCTTTGTTTTGCACACTACAGCAAAATGTCCCATCTTGTTACATTTTTGACATCTTTTATCATGAGCGGGGCAATTTCCTCCTTTCCCATGATCCCTGTCGCAGCTTTGACACTGTTGTCAGTGTTTTTGTGCATAAACGTGTGCTTTCTGTTTGTCATAGCTCCGCCTTGCACCGTAATAACTTCTCTGCTTCACCTCATTCACTGCTGTTTCCCCGTGCTTCATGCTCTGCCGTTTCACCTGCTCACTCTGGCGGGTGAGGTGAATGGCTATCTCTAGCGTCAGGTCCGCCTTGAGCTGCAGTTTTTGCGACACGTCTTTATCCAGCAGACCAATAATTATCCGGTCTGATTATCTGCTAATTATCTGCTCGTCTTTGCTAGTGCCAAGCTCGCAGTGCTGCGCAAGCTCATAAAGGCTGCGCACAAATGTCTTGACTGTTTCCCCGCCCCTTTGGGTCCTCTTGTGAAAACAGGCATGATCGTGAATAACGTTCCTTTTTGGAACAAAATGCTCATCAAACTTCGCCATTACGAGTGAAAAGTCAAATTCTGGATGTGGCCTGGCCTCAGTAGCAGCAGGAAACACAAACGAGCCGTAGGTTCAGAATCCCTCCCCATCGAGTACAAAAGCAAGTTAACCTGCACCTCACCGGTCTCTTTATCCAGCTTCGAGGCAACTCTGAACTGGGAGAACCTCTGCCGCCATGTGGGCCACTACGCCAGGTGGGAAAAATCGAACTGCTCTGGAGGTTCAAACTTTGCCATTTTTCTTTTCAAAGTCGGCGTGAAGTCCTTAATTCTGACACCATGTCATGTTATGAGCAGAGAGATGAGACCAACTGTCGTTCATAACACTGCTTTAATCTCAATAGCAGCTTTTAACATGTGTAGCAGGTACAGACACAATTCTTCTGCATAAACATTCAACGTCTGACCCCTAATGGTCAGTCCTCCACAGGTATGGCAAGTGCAGGGGATCAAATCTCACAACAATAGGTAAATATAGGAATAAATAAACATAACTAAATAAGAAAAAAGACTAAGTCAAAAATGCAGCAGTAGTTCCGGTGTGACAGTTTCTGTGGTTTTGTTCTGTGTTCTTGAGTGGTCAGGAGTCAGGAGTTCATTAGAGTTACAGCTCTGTGGAAGAAGCTGTCTTTGTGGCGAGTGGTTTTGGTGTGCATTGTCCTAAAGCGCTGCCCTAATGGGAGGAGACTGAAATGTCCAGGATGAGAGGGGTGCTTTGCAATTCTGCCAGCCTGCTTCCTGACCCTGGACCGGTACAGGTCCTGAATGGAGGGAAGGCTGGAACCAATAATCCTGTCAGCAGATCTAATGGTTCTCTGTAGTCTGTTCCTGCTGTGTCTGGTTGTTGATACAAACCAGACCGTGATGGATGTGGTCAGGACAGACTGGATCATTGCCGTGTAGAAGATGGTCAGCTGCTCCTGTGCAAGGTTACACTTCTTGAGTTGTCATAGGAAGTACAACCTCTGCTGAGCCTTTTTATGGAGTGAGTTAATGTGAGAGGTCCACTTAAGGCCTCGTGAGATGGTGGACCCTGGATGGGAACCTGTGTGAGACTGTTGAGGGGACAGTGCTGTTGAGAATTATGAGTGGGGGGGGGTAGAGGGGGTTCCTCCTAAAGTCCACTGTCATCTCCACCATTGTAACCCTTGTTCTATCCTAGACACATTAACATTGGGAGTTGGGTCATCTAGACCCACTAGACAGTGCTCTAAACCTTTTTTCTTCAATGATTTGTGATCTTCACTGGTGTCCATGGATTACATGAAATTCTCTCCACCTTTATCCACCTTTGTCATGGCAGGAAGAACACGTCAATGTAAGGGTGGGGTCATCTAAGATAGCACAAGGGTTAAGTGGGTTCAACTCCAGGTGGTTCTGGCTGCTCCAGAGGACCAGACGCTCCACTTATCCTCTGTATGCAGTCTCATCACCATCCCGGACGAGCCCAATAACTGTGGTGTTGTCTGCAAACTTCAAGAGTTTCACAGAGGGGGCTCTTGATGTGCATTCATTGGTGTAGAGGGAGAAGAGCAGAGGGGAGAGAACACACCCCTGGGGGGCACCAATGTTAAGGATGTGAGCGTCCCAGTTTTACCTGCTGCCTCCTGTCAGTCAGGAAACTGGTGATCAACTGACAGGTGAGGGGAGGCCCAGGTGAGCTTAGACAGTTTGTGGTGGAGAAGCTCTGGGACGATGGTGTTAAATGCAGAGCTAAAGTCCACAAACAGGACCCATGCATACGTGTCTGCAGAGTCAAGGTGGTGCAGGATGTAGTGGAGAGCCGTGTTGACTGCGCCATCCCCTGACCTGTTTGCTCTGTAGGCAAACTGCAGGGGGTCTAGCAGAGGGTCAGTGATGACCTTCAGTTGGTCCAGCACCAGTCGTTCCAAGGATTTCATGACCACTGGTCTAGTCATTTAATCTTGTGACTGGGGACTTCTTGGGAACTGGGATGATGGTGGAGAGTTTGAGACAAGCAGGGACCACGCACACCTCCAGGGAGCTGCTGAAGATCCTGGGAGCTCTTGGAGATGGACAATACATGAATTGCACAGCAACAAACAGAGGCATGGAGAACTGTATGACAAAGAACAGAGGAGAGGAGAAGTAGATGGGAGTAGAGGACATAACCCCAGGGCACCATACGTTTCCCAGCTTCTGGTTAGAATTAAATTAAAGGATTCAGCTCAGGGCTTTAAAAAAAGGGGGGGGGGGGGTGCAATTTAAAAAGAACATTTAAATACATTTTTTTCACATGTGAAAAATCATTTGAATGCAAAATCAAGTGACCACCGATGCACACTAGCTTTTCCCAGAGACCTAGGGGAAAATTCGAGGGCTCTGGATTATGAAATTGTAGACTCTGACACCCCCATAAAATGGTAAACGGCCTACATAGTCCTTCAAGGAATGTAGTAGGAGTAAAGAAGTAACTTCTAATTGATGTGTACAAAGTAAAAGTAAAGTATTAAGCATATTTTCATGGTTGAAAACAAACAAAACAAAAACGGGGAGAGTATAAATAAGTACTAAAGTCAGATCTTGATGTGCAACACGACGTGCGAAGTGTAGCATTATTCATGATTCAGGATTAATTCTTCAACAAATGTCTCATGACTGAACTGCTTTTGCTCATTTTTGTTTACCAGTGGTTGTGTGCTCAGAAAAAAGTACATTTTTATTTATCAAGGGAAGTTCTAATCTCCAGATTAAACACAATATTTGAGTCTTTATCTTTGTGGGTGTGGGTGTAATGTGTGCAGATGAGGCGTTTTCAAACTTTACCGAATGAAGTCACTTTTCATCTGGTGTGTTCTCACACGCATACGCCCACAAACACAGTTCACTGATAGGTAAAAGCAGAGTCACTCTCACCTACAGCAGCCATTGTGAGTCACTCATTCACCAACATCATGACGGGAAAAGCGGTTCTCCTCGGACTTCTGCTGCTTTGTGTCACTGCAGGTGAGAAGGGAAAGAAAGGATCCTCCTGTTTTCTTCTTTCTACCTCTCAGACTTTAAATCAACCTTTCTTGGATTTTAGCACCACTGCAAAACTGAATTCTACAAGCTAACCTGAAAAAAGAAAGCTTAAAGAGGTGTGTAAATGCAATTTCCCTGTGAGCTAGTGCGTGATCAGGTGCAGGGCTAAGTTCAGTTTTATCAGTTTTATGGGACTTAGTTTCTTCTGCCATCTCTTTTTATTCACTTTTCTTTTCCATCGGCTTCATTCGTTTCCCAGGCTTCTGCAGCTCTGTGTTTGTGGGTTGATGATGTCGCTTATGTAAGTTTCATTCTTCTTCCTTTTTGCAGATGCAGCAGGCAGACCTGGCCTCATGAGAAAGGTGAAAGTCTTTTTCTCCAAAGCTTGTGAAGTCACATGTATAGCATTGGTTTTTGTGTGGATGTATCATGTTATAAAAGTCTATGGAAAGTTGTGATTATAGCAAATCTAACATTTGAGTTTCTGGCAGCCGTCTTGTCCTCAGACGCAGATCGTGGCGTGTCCCATGAACTTTGCTCCTGTGTGTGGCAGTGATGGAAACACTTATGCCAATGAGTGTACCCTCTGTGCACGGAGCCGGTAAGCCCCCTCAGCTGCCTCCCACCCACATTACGATTCCTTTACAAACCAAAGCTGGGTCCTCAGGGCCCACCGGCTGGTATGTTTCAGAAACATACCAGAACACAGAATTGAGTAAAAGCTCCCTTCTTACATCAATGTGCACCAAAATCCAGTGAATTAAAAATAATGGTCCAACATGCAATCATTGTGAAATATTATGTTTTCAGTCCTTTTCTAAAATATATTGAGTGCAACATTAAAGCATATTAAAGAAACCATGCAAATGCATCAGTTTCTAAAACAGCAGGGTTTTTTTTAAAGGTTTCCTTTTTTATTGTTTCAGGTTTTTTTTATTTTTCCCAAAATTCATCCAAAATTATGTTGTTGTTTTTTTTTTACCACAAATTCATAACTAACACAAATGTTGTGTTCCAACTTCCTCCACAGAAAAATCAAGATGGAAATTCTGATTGCAAAGGAGGAAAGCTGCTGATCTGCTGAGACAGAGATGTCATACCCAGGAGGTCAATCAGAGGCACAAAACCCCTAAAAGAAGCATCAAATCTTTCTGACTGTTGTCCCTGTTTCTAAAATAAAGATTGAATCAGTTGTTTGTCCTTTTATTTAGAAATGTAACTTGATTTTCATCTTTAAATGTTCTTAATGCAGTTTTAGAAAAGTGAAGACACAAAATAGAAATTAGAAGAGGAAAGACAATTTTTTTTTTTTTTAACTTGTCCTGTCCAACAGCTGGGCAAACAGATGAGAGCTGAGGGCCTCTTGTGTTGGACATATTTTACTTAAACAAAAGGGGGTTATTTATCTTCAGACACACCAGAGGTATGACTGAATAACCCCCTTTTATAATTGAGGCCAAACTTTATTAATTTCAATCGTATTTGAAAATCTTTGGTGTTGGACCAGACGGAAAAGGAAAGGAGGGAAGAAGAGAGAGGGATGTTAGAGAGGGGGGTAGGAGGGTGGTAACAGGAGGGGGGGGGGTGATAATAGGACAGGTGGGGGATAAAACCATGAAGCAGCCCTGTTTTGCATTCACCCCCGTTTGAATGCAATATGTTTACTGGATGTTTATCATTA
The DNA here is from genome assembly GCA_023969325.1 of Oryzias curvinotus. Lineage (NCBI taxonomy): Eukaryota > Metazoa > Chordata > Actinopteri > Beloniformes > Adrianichthyidae > Oryzias > Oryzias curvinotus. The sequence continues at coordinate 14,280,165 of CM043706.1, forward strand.
CGGTAAGGTTCAAATGTAATACAAATCTCAAGGGGCGGAGCCTGTCCACACACACACTCAGATATCATAAACACACCTATTAGCTGCAAAAATGTCCACATGTCAACATGTACACAATACGGATAATGTATACACACGCATACTTATGCCTTTAAACCAGCTGGTGTGAAAAATTTCGTTCATTCAATCACTCAAACTATTAGTGTAAAGGTGAGCTAACATCTGTGTTCAGGTGAGTGTTTATGTTCTTCTAAAATGGATGTTGGAATGTGAAAAGAAGGAGGGGAGCGCCCGGCCACCCCCACACCAAGACCTCCGCCGCAGCGGCAGCCAGAACCCCCAACGCCACACGACAGCAGACAGAGAACAACCGCCCCCGGGCGACTACATCTGCCACCCTGGCCAGGGCCAGCAGGACCACTACGGGGCCCCCAGAGCCAGAGAGCAGGGAGGCATGGGGGGAAAGAGAGCGCCGCCCCAGCCCAACCAGGAGAGCAGCCCCCCCGCCGCGCAGGGAGGGCCCAACGCAGGGCCCCACCCGAGAAGGGCGCCCACAGCCCCAGACGAGCACCCCATCACCACCCAGGAGTTCTGGGCATCCCCCCACCCCGACCCCATGTGCCCCCATGCTCGGCCACAGTTGGGGATTTGGCGGGGCCCAGCGCTCAGGCGCAAAGACCCTAACCCACCTCACAGGAATACGGACACCCCCGGGTCAGGTGTAATGTGACCCCCCCCCCCCCCCCCCCGCGAAGAGAGAGCACCGCCTGGGCCCAGGGAACCGGCACCCAGGGGACACGGCCGCCGTTGCCAAGGGCCCAGTACCCCCTACTAGGGATGGGGTAGGGAACAGATGGACCTAGTTCCCACCTTCCTTGCAAAATGTGTGTGCATGTGTGTATTTGTGAGGGTGTGTGTGTGTGCATGTGTGTGTGTGTTTGTGTTTGAATGTATATTATAGTAAATAGTAAGTAAGTAAGTAAATTTTATTTGTATAGCACCTTTCACAGACAAAAGTCACAAGGTGCTTCACAGGTTAAAATATGTATATATACACATATAAAAACATAAAAACATAAAAGATAAAAAGCATAAATCATGTAAAACAATCATCTCAAGCCCAATAAAAGCAGTTTCAGTTAAAATGCTTTGCAAAAATAAAAAGTTTTTAGTTGACTTTTAAAAGAATTCACAGAGTCCAGGGAACGTAGGGACAATGGAAGTTCATTCCAGAGTTTGGGAGCAACAGCCTGGAACGATCTGTCTCCTCTAGTTCGGAACCGTGTGCGAGGGACCATCAACAGGTTCTGATCCGCAGACCTCAGTGCACGAGATGGTCTGTAGGGGGCGATCAGATCACAAACATATGGAGGAGCTTGAGAATGAAGGGCCCTAAATGTCAAAACTAGAATTTTGTACTGATAACGGTAAGCAACTGGGAGCCAATGAAGAGCTTTGAGGATCGGGGAGATGTGATCTCTTCTCTTGGTGCGGGTCAAGATCCTCGCAGCAGAGTTCTGGATCAGCTGCAGGCGAGACAGCTCCTTCTTATTCAGACAGGAAAACAGACTGTTACAGTAGTCTAGCCGTGTAGAAACAAAGGCATGAATAAGAAGTTCTAGATCTTCATAAGACACCATCTTCCGTAGTTTAGAAATGTTCCTCAACTGGAAGAAACAGTTCCTGATCAACTGTTTGGAGTGTTGCTCCAGCGACATATCTTTGTCAAAAATGACACCCAAATTTCTAAGGCTGGGTTTGACATCCTGGCCAAGAGAATCCAAGTGCTGCTTAATCCCTGGTATAGCATCATCAGGGGCAACAACTAAGGTTTCTGTTTTCTCTGAGTTTAGTTGCAGAGAGTTTTTGCAGAGCCATTGTTTTATCTGCATCAAGCAGTTCATCAGAGAATCCAGCTTGTGTGTCTCGGAGGGCTTAAAAGAGCAATATAGCTGGATATCATCAGCAAAGAGATGGTAGGAAACATCACTGAAATCCTGAATGATCCTTCCAAGAGGGATCATGTATAGGAGAAACAGAACAGGGCCTAGAACAGAGCCCTGGGGAACCCCACACAGTAAGTCTGCTGACTGAGACATTTGGTGGTTAGCCATGACACTGAAATTCCGACCAGATAAGTAAGAGGAGAACCAGTGGAGAACTGACCCTGACAAACCAATCAGGTCCCTCAATCTGTCCAATAAGATCTGGTGGTCAACCGTGTCAAAGGCTGATGAAAGATCTAGTAAGACGAGGACTGTGTGTTTGCCAGAATCAGCAGACATCAAAATATCACTGGACACCTTCAGCAGGGCTGTCTCCGTGGAGTGATGTTTACGAAAACCTGACTGAAAAGTGTCATAGATGCTCCTTTTATCCAAGAACTCTGACAATTGTTCAGCTACCACCTTTTCCAGAATCTTTGAGATAAATGGAAGCTTTGAGATGGGTCTATAATTCTGGAAGACTGATGGGTCCAGATTAGACTTTTTTAGCAGAGGCTCCACTATAGCATGTTTGAATGCGTTTGGAAAAACACCAGTGGAAAGTGAAAGGTTGATCATTTCAGTGACACTTTGGCCGATGGTATCAAACACCTTTAAGAAGAGCTTGGAAGGAAGAACATCTGATGGACAAGTAGAAGGTTTCAACTTGGTCAACAGAGCAGATATGTCCTCCAGAGTGACAGGCCTAAAAGTAGACCATTTGTGTGAAACAGGCTCCACCACAACACCATCATCACAACAAGGAGGTGGGAGCTGCTCTTTGATCTTCCTAGTCTTGTTTGCAAAGAACTTGAGAAATTCATTGCTGTCGGCTTTGCAGGACACAGGGGGTACTGGGGCTGCAGGACTAACAATAGAATTTATAGTGTCAAACAAAACTTTTGGGCTCTTCTTATTCGAGGATATTAGCTGGCGAAAGTAGTTGGATCTGGCGTCTTTCACCATCTCGTTGTATGAGGACACCAGATCCCTAAGATGCAGCCTGTGGACCATGAGATTGGTGGATTTTAAAAGACGCTCAGTTTGACGACACTGTCTCTTTAAGTTCTGGATGGCTTCATTTATCCAGGGATAAACTTTTTTCTTTGATAAATTGGATTTGAAAGGAGCCACCTGATCTAGGATTGTGACACAGTGATCACTAAAACGATCAATCAGATTGTTGACATCAGAACATTCCTTAAATATGTGGGGGTCAAACAGCGCTAAAAAACGTCCATCAGTGTTGGCGGTAATAATGCGCCTTTGAGACAGTATGCCTGAAGAAACAGGTTTAGGAGTGACGTTTAGCTCAAAGAAGACACCACTATGATCACTCATGTGTACATCCTCCACATAAAGATTAGTAATGCTCAGGCCAAGAGAAAAAACTAAGTCCAAAGTGTTGCCCTTTTGATGGGTGGGGTCGGAGACGTGTTGCTCAAAATTAAAAGTTTCAGTCAAAAATAAAAATTCCATTGCTGGGCTGGATGAACAGTCATTTACATGAAGGTTAAAATCCCCTAGTATTAAAACCCTTTCCAGTTTTATGATGGAAGACAGAAAGTCACTAAAATCATGTAAAAAGGGGGCTGCAGGACCAGGGGGGCGGTAGACTAAAACACAATAAAATGGATCTGATGAATCAACCTTGAATGACAGAGATTCAAAGGATGAGAACGTTTGGGCGTTCATGTCTTTGCATGTATAGCTGTCCTTATACACAACTGCCACACCCCCACCGCGGCGAGAGGGGCGGGGCTTCCCGATGACTGAACAGCCCTCCAGACAGAGTTCGTTTAAATGAATAAACTCTTCCTCTTTTTGCCAAGTCTCAGTCAGAAACATAAAATCAAGGTTTTGTCTTGAAAAGAGATCGTTCAATGAGAACGATTTGTTGGCAATAGAGCGAGTGTTCAGCAAGCCAAGTTGTATTGGAGGTGGTGACGTCACTATCGGAGCGGCAGCGGGGTGCACCGGGATTGGTTGCAGACAAGTCCGGCGATCACGTGACTTCCTGTCGGATGTCCGCTGCGGTGGGAGCTGAGTGTACTCCGGTGAAAACACGGCAGTGCGGGACGGTAGAGTAGTCGGGTGGTGAGAATGCCAGCATTGTTGAGGCTCCAGGACAGTAGCCGACGTAATCCGAGCAGGCGATGTCAGCGGCGAGGTTGTGCCGCTGCAGGCCCCCTGAAGAGGAATCGGACGCAGGCATCTTGCGCGTTTCCCATAACGCAGATCCGGGCCGGTAAATTCCAAGTGTAAGGCTCGTCTGCACTTTACCTGGAGTCCAGCCCTAAGACCTCTTTTCCTCTGCTTTCTCCTTTTCCTTGGAGGTCGAGGCAGATACAGTACATCTGACAGGCCAGGCGCACAAACAAATGGTGGAGGAAATGTTTGTTTGTAGCCGTCCCATGTTTCAAAGAGAAACTCCATTTGCTCTTTGATTTGAAGGAGAAAGTCCCGGCCATAAGTCCGCAAAGCACCAACATATCCGTTTGTTAATCGGGCTGACATGATCACATACGCAGTAAAAACAATCACTATTACTCTACATAAAATGAGACGAGCAGAGGCATTGCCGAACACAGGCGCCATCTTCAGCAGACTTCTTCCAACTCTGAGGAATAAAAGTGTGTGTGTACTAAGGGGGTGCAGTTAAAATTGGTGGGTAGGGCACAGAGAGGACATTCCCTGATTACTCACAGTAATGTCCCCTCACCCTCCCCACCAAGGGTCCCTAAATGTCTAAGGTGCAGTTAAAATTGGCGGGTAGGGTGCTAGGAGGACATCTGCTGCTTGCTGGCAGTGATGTTCAAGCACCCCCACTACCAAGAGCCCTACATGTCTAAAGTGCAAATAAAACCGAAAGAGGGGGGGCCCATTCCATACGGCAACCATGGGAGGGGGACCACTGCCAAGTAGCCCCCCCCCAAGGCGCATCGCAGGCTAAACCCCCCACTCTTTCACCCTAATATGAGTTTATATGAGGAAGGGGGTAGGTTGGGGACAGCTGGTAGACTGTCCCCCGGTGGTCAAACAGCCCCCCCCCCCCCGCATGGGGCCCAGGTCCCCCAGCCCTGGGGCCCCATCCCCCGAGGTGCTGACGCCCCAGGCCCAGCACCGCCCACCCCACACAGAGAGAGAGGAGCCAGAAAGCGCCGTCCCCACTGGAGCAAGCCCAGGCCCCCACCCCCAGGCACCGGCCCTGAGAGATCTGTGGTCAGGCCTCGACGGGACCAAGGCAGCCAACCGCCCGGGGCAACCACCGATTGCCACCAGCGGAGACCCCGACCCGTCAAACCCCCAAGGTCCCGTACCCCCAACGCCCCCCCCCCTCAGAAAGCCCCCCCACCAGACAGGACCGACAAGCCCCCCCCCCAGACCCCGCAGCTGCAGCGGATGAAACCCAGAGTGACCGGGGGCCCCAAGAGGGTTGCCCTGCCCTGTCCCAGAGCCGGGGAAGGGTTGATCCCAGCCCCAGGTGTGGATGGGCAGCCCATCCAGCGCCGCTGGACCTACCCCCCCCCAGCAGGACCCCCCGCCAACCCCCCCCAGCACGGGCAAAGAGACCACCCCCCAAGCCAAGCCGGACCAACACTCAACCCCTCCCCCCACCACGCACCCCCCACAGCCGAATCCGGAAGACCATGCAGCCCCGCAGCTCGCCCCGCCCAGGCACCGGACCGGACCCCCCGACAAACGGGATCCCCACCAGTCCCCACCGGGCAGCGGAGGCCCCGACCCCCACCTCGTCAGAAGGGCAGGGAGCAGCGACGACCAGGCCCCCCCACCCTCTAAGTCATGGAGTTAGCTATGGGAGAACAGAGAGACTGAATTCTTTCAAAGATACTTGAACTTTGGGCTGACATTTTTTTCAAGCTGATATGATCAAACAGCAGATATCTGTATTGACTTATATTTAGATTTTTCTTGTTCTTCCAATTTATTAAGATTTTTTTTAGCAATACAGAGAGTTATGAAAATGATATTTAATAATTATCCTTCTACATCGATGGCTGCACGGTGGCGAAGTGGTTAGCGCTCTTGCCTCACAGCAAGAAGGCCTCCGGTTCAAGTCCCGGCTGGGGGACATGAAAATCAACATCAATGGGGGACCTTTCTGTGTGGAGTTTGCATGTTCTCCCTGTGCATGCGTGGGTTTTCTCCGGGGTTTCCGGCTTCCTCCCACTGTCCAAAAACATGTTTCATAGGTTAATTGGCAATTCTAAATTGTCCATAGGTGTGAGTGTGAGAGTGAATGGCTGTGTGATTGTTGAAATTCTTCCCTGCAACAGACTAGCGACCTGTTCAGGGTGTCCCCTGCCTTCGCTCATGAGTGGCCGGGATAGGCTCCGGCAGCCCCGTGACCCCGAAAGGGAAAAAGCGGATAAGAAGAAGAAAATGAATGGAAAAAAACATCGATGGCACTCATGTCACCAAGCACGCAAAGTGAAGGTGAAGCCGTGATTGAAACCTTAAGCCAGACTGATAGATCGGCACATACCTGCTGCCAGAGAGCCTGGACAGGCGTGCAGAACCACAGTGCATGCATGTAACTGTCAGGTAGATTACTATCACAGTATTCACAAATGTCTGAGTTACTGAGACCCATCTTGAACATCCTCTGTCCAGTGTAGTAAATCCTGTCAAGAGTTTTGAACTGGATTAGCTGCAAATTTGGACTTTTTGTCAGTTTAAAGGTGTTTAGAGAAAGTTCTGACCAAAAGCTTTAATCTGTGCTGATGCTCAAGTCTGCATCCCATTTTGTTATTGGAAGTGAAATATTATTATCTAAATTACATAAAAGTTTGTATATTTTGGAGAGAGTTTTATTCATTGAAAAATTAATCAGACAGGTAACTACCTCTGGTAGCTTTAAATTGTTGTCTCTATATTTAAATTTTTTAGCAATGATAGACTTAAGTTGCTGATATTCCAAGAAGTTATTTACAATTTTTAATAAAGGGAGACATACATTAACCCAAATTACAATCGTAACATTTTTTTTATTCTTCTTTTACAACGTTTGTGTTTAAATCATAAAGACAATCAAACTGTCATCAGTTTCTCAGAACTGAGGCCACAGTGGGTGTTGTAGTGATTCTAGATGAAAATCTTGAAGATACTTGAGACGTCTGGACTGAAGGACAGCTGGAGTCCACACAGGGACAAGCTGAGTACAAGGTAATAATAGGCTGAAATCAACCTCACCACATGACCATGTCAGAGGCCAGTGATGCTGAGGAAAGAAAACATCTGCAGAATCAGAACCGAGCAGCAGGCATCATCTACATGAAGTTCTCTGCAGAGTTTGGGTTGAAAGTCCCTAGGTGAAATGACATCGCTAAGATTCTGAGGGACATTCAGACACAAATTTAAAATGATTTTGGTGAACCAAACTGACACTGCGGTGTTTGGCAAACAGCTGAGGAATGTTGCAGTGACTGATGCAGGAATCCCAAAGAACAGCAACATTAGAACCAGAGAAGCTCCAGAAATGCTAGGGGCTGACATAGGAGCTGGCAAAGATGAAGAGAGGGAAGGAAAACGTTCCCCCTGCTGGGGTTCAAGTTCTCCAGGTTCTTATTTGCCCCTTCAGGTACTGATTTTATATAGCAACTCAAAAGGTGGCGTTCCTGAGGGAGCTGAACGCAGCCAGTCAATTTTTAACAGACTATCTCAATAGATGAGCTCATTGTTTACACACTTAATACTGTTTAACACAGTGGACACGTGTGTGTGTCTTTGTGTGTGTGTGTGTGTGTGTAGCTGTGTATGTGTGTGTGTGTGTGGGGGGGGGGTCCTCAAAATCCAGGACCTTCTCAACAAAAAGGTTTGTTAAAAAAACAGGCATAGTTCAATCTGAGGTCAAAGGTCATATTGGTCACGTGGATGAAACCAGGAAAAAGGGAAGTGGTTTCATTCCACGCTCACTTCCGAAGCAGCAGCAGCTAAAGACTTCTCAACTTCAACGAGCTGACATCTGAAAGATGATAAACTCAGAGGAAAATGTGTAAGTAATGACTGGAACATGAGTTTATTACAGCCTTTAGGAAACCTGATTTATCAAATGTGCCATTTTGTCACTGAATTAATCTCGTTAACTCAGACTCATTTATGGAACCAGTGTTTTTATCTACTGTCCGATCCATTCAGGTTCTTCTGGATCTTAGGCAGTCTGGGATTCCTTTATACTTGTTTAGAACCTTCATGCTGCAGTTGTGTGTTTTTAAAATCACATTATGTGGCATAACATCTGTATTTTTGCAGACACTCCACATCTGAAGGATGTCAAAACAAAATCTCTATGGACCTCTTCCTGCACTTTTCACTCATACCAGCTGTGAGTTTATCGTTCATTTGAATGAAGTCATAGATCAGACTGACTCTCCATTCACACAAAATCAGAGTCTTCTAAGTTGTTTTTCCAGATAAAACTACTTGTTTATCATTATATGACATGTGTGTTTGTCCACATTTTTTAGGCGTACATTTGCACTGTTCATATCCTGGAAACTAAGACAAGCTTGCTATAAAAAAAAAAGACAGAACTGAATGTTTTCTGCAGCTGTTGCCATAGAACTTTGAGATTTATTAATTGTGATAGTCTTGTTTCGAAGAACGATGTCTGGGTTTTTATTAGCAGGTGAAAGCTCACAGTAAATCATAAACCTGTGGGAGTGAACCTAATTGTGTTTGTGCTGATAACTGCTTCATAAATGGTAAAGAAGCAGTGAAATTTGTGTCATGAACTTTACATGGCGTTCTAGAAATCTTTGGCACACTGCAAAACAATTGAATTACTGATAAATTGCAGAATGAAATGCAGTACAGAAAAACAAAATTACATCAAGGGGTTTGCTTGCATTCTATGTACCACAAATGTAATCCAGGTGCTGCTTACGGGAGTGCTATCATTTCTCCAAAGAAGAGCCCGGAGGCTCATCATTGACAGCAGACTGCCATTTTTAGAAGGACGTTTTGGTATAGTAGTGTAAGTAATCCTCTCTATAATTTCAATAATTTATCAGCAGGTCTATCATGTGAACATTTCTGAAATAGTCTCACAACGGGATTTTTTTTTAACTTAAGAATCTCTAAGTCTAACTATTTCAAAGACTTTCATTCAGACTTTATTAAACCACATCAAACTGAAATGTGCTAAAAGTAATTTGATTGTTTTGTTTTCATGAAGTTTGTGCTATTTTATCATTGCCAAAACCAGGCCTTTGGATTCCATCAGCAGTTTCAGTAATCGTTGGTCATATGGCTTTGCGTTTGGTGCCGTGTCAACCACTGTTATGCTGCTTTTCTCTGAAAACTACGTCCCCTTCACCGTCCCACCTTGGGCCAAAGGTATATACTTGTTATTTGTACATCAGCCTCCTTTAAGGCACAAGGACCTGATGCAATCTTCTCTGCTTTTCACTTTAAGCTATTGTGTACCTGGTTGGAGCTTTAGAAGTGGGCCTGGTGTATTTCCCTTTTTTTGCATGTCTGTCAACACCATGCAGACTGGCAGGAGCAATTTTGGGCATTCTCTATTCTTTGACCTGGTAAACATTCTGAAGTTAAATAAATGTGGAAAAATATTTGGACATGTTAATACAACATGAAAAGGAAAGGGATAGTTGCAACATTTCAAGTCTCTGCTCCTTCTAGGATCATCGTAACAGTTTGGGATGCAGCCACATGTCCAAGCGGGGAGGTGAGGCTCAAGTCTACTACATCCATCATAATCTCTGATACTGGTGCCAGGAGGGCCAATATTTAAGGTGTAGCAGAGGGAAAGTCACAGAGATGTCAGATGAATTAGTAACATAGAAGGGTAGAGTATCCAAAAACATTTGCCTTCCTTAACAGTTGATTCAATGAGAACTAGGGTTAGGGTTAGGGTTAATGACACCAGACTAAACTAGTAAAATCAGCATTGAATAAGACTGTACAAACCAAGCCATATAGAAATTTTGCATGCAAATTGTTATTATAAAAACATGTCAATGACTTTGTCACTTTAAAGATCTTTGGAAAATACCAGAAGGTCATTTCTCAATGGCCTCGCATCCTCTCCCTCATTTTCCTCCTGGGACGCTTCATTTATATGCTGGTTAAAGATGCCCGCATACGTTTACAGCTGGAACAGGAGGTCTGTATGACTAACACATTGATATTGTTGTCACATATTATATTATGAGCTTCCCATTATACAAATTTGTACATATATTTAATTAAATGTTTAGGCCTTTGCTAGTATTTTTGACTTATTCTGTTACCAGTCTCGTATCTCATTTCTTTATGTTTGCTGACTTGCGTGCAATAAATGAGATTTGCTACCTAAAAGCATAGAAGTAACAAACAAACAAACTCTTTTCTCTGATGTGCGGAGGACTCTGGAGAACTGGTTGAGCATCACCAAGCGCTGCATGTCAAGAGGCTGCTGAGCAGAGCATCAGAGCAAAGGTCAGTTCAGAGATGCTGAGACACACTTTGAATCGATGCTGCTGCTTTGTAAAGATGGCAGTGTAGTTCAAGTTTTACTGTGTTGGCTAAAGTTAACCAACAATTTCCTTCTGTATTGCAGTAAACCCCTCAGCTGGTTCCAGAGAAACGTGTATGAGTGGGACCCCTTTTTTAAATTTCCTAACAGGATCATTGGCACTTTCATCATCTCCCTGATAGGCTTGTACATGGTGAGCATCAACAGGATAGCTAAATCCAAATGGTTGTCTGTTGCTATGCATTGACTGTTGTGTTCATTTTGTCAATTCAGATGACACTAGCAGACTACAGTCTCAGCGATGTTGTCTTTGAAAGATTAGACAACTGGAAGAACACACTGAAACACGTGACCACTTCATGTAACCAGACCGAAGCTCTGGGACTAATGATTCCACAGCTGGAAGAATTCATTTATGTGGCCAGGAGTAAGTTGCTCTGCTTTACTGTTAGGGCAGTTTTTTCTGCAAGAATAACACATTTTTCCAAGTTTAAGATAAAAACAGACAAATGCTTTTTTCTTTTAAGGAATGAGAAAAATGTCCTATGTCATATGCACAGCTAGGCAGAAGGACGTTAGCGCATGTAATTATGAGGACAATAAATGAACACAACTCTTGATTTGTTTGTCTCCTGAAGAGTCATGGCTTGCCACCACAGTTTTTGCAAGTGTCAACTCAGTCGCCTATGTTTTCCACATCATGGCTTGTTACAGGTACGCAATGAAACACATATCTACACTTTTGGAGAACTTAGTATTTAGTCCATTTGCTGTTTTTTCTTTCCTGTTGGATTTCCCTCATAAAATGCTTATAATGTTCCTTCAGGAAACACATGAAGAGACTGTGGAAGGGACAGAAGGGTTTTCTTCCTGAAAGGTTTCACAAACCCCGCTCTGCTGTCAGTGTGGTAAGTAAAAACAAGTTAGAGAGGAAGGCAGCATTAGCATAAAAGCTACTTCATTCATTTGAGCTTTTATAGCTTCTTACATTGCATACACGGTATCAACAGGCTGCTGATGAGCATTGGTCTGATAAAAATGTAACATGTTACATCTTTCTGTTAAACCAAGCATTGTGATAACTTGCTTGGGATTAAAGTGGACAATCAGTCCAGCTACACGTTGAACTTTAATCAGTCAGTTTAATGAGAGAAAAACCTCTGATCATTCCACTGTGGCTGTGTGATATTTTTGAAAGTATTCGGCCAAAACTGTGAAGAATTCATTCACTGTACAGGTAGAAGTTTAGACAAACACGGCTGAAATGATGATGCTCATGGATGAAATGTTCCAATTACTATTTCAAATGATTTTCACAGGCTTCCATCGCTCGGTACTCAGGATGGCAAATAGCTTTCACACTGTGGGGTGAGGTTTTACACAGATATAAAGCACACCTCATAAGTGCTCAGAGAAGAGCTGCAAAGAGTTTTTAGCATAAAAAAGAACATTTCATTATGAGAGTCTTCTCCCATTTTAAAGTTTGATATTCTATTTTTTCTCTTTTAATTATCTCCTGTAGGCTACCTTATCGTTCACTTTATCCACTTCCTGTTCGCTCTTCTGTTTGCCTATCTACTGGTTCTTCCCATAACACATGGGAACGTGCTAAGCATGCTGTCAAGCCTGGGGATTATACTGTAAGGTCGTTTTCTCTATGGATGCTTGAAGGTCAAATAAGTGACAGAGTATTCAACTGATTTCTGCTTTTCTTTTCTTTTGTTTTTCCAGCCTAACCGTTGGGCTGGTGACAGCTTTGATCATTCTTCAGATAGTTCTTGTGCAGGTCTTCTTCCTTCAGGATAAATTGTCTCCCACAGATAAAGAAAAACCTCTGGCTCTCAACAACAGGTATTTGGATAAAATTCTGAAAGAGACATTACGTAAGGGAACCTTTTCGTTTTTAACATTAAAATGTGAGATGAGTGTTGATGCAAAGCAAAAAGTATGCAGAAAATGTCTGACAGTTAATTGGAAATACACCATTGCTGAGTTGCTTCACAGTAAACAATCACTTCAACAGCTTTATGGAACAAATAAAATATAACCAACGATGTCCCTTTCCATTAGCATTCGACTGACATACAGCATAAATCTGAACAGTAGCAAAGCTTTGTAAATGAGAAACCAGAAGAGGACAGACATTACTTGATGAAGTTCATGTTGCTGAAAAGAAAAACAAACAAATGTTTCTTCTTCTTTTTAGGAGGGCGTTCCACTGCTTCAATTACTTCTTCTTTTTCTACAATGTTGTGATGGGAATTAGCATCTGCATCGTGAGGCTGTTGTTCAGTATCATTGCCGGAACATGGCTGGTGTCCCGCATCGATCGTACAATAATGCAGAGAGGATATGAAAAAATGGATGCTGGTGAGCCTAAATTCTGCCCAGAATAAATGCATAAGTGACAGTAACACTCAGTCCAGGTTTTAGAACTGACTACTGTGGTGCGTTTTAGTAAAAACTACATTTATTGTTGGGGGGTTTATTGCTGAAAAGGTTTGTGAGGGTTCAATCACAAACAAAAGAAGCCATCACTTGTTTTTTTACACAAGAATTATTTCCTTTGTTAAGCCTGGGTGATATATTCCTGTCTATATGTTTTTCTTGGGAGTTTATGTTTGAATGAATAGCAGTGGTCGCTTTAACTACATTAGCTGGAGACTCTTGGACTACAAATATGGCTACCTGGGGACTTCCTTTCGCCCAGGTGAAAAACTAATTAATACAAGGAAAAGGGGTGAAGGAGAGACGGGGGTTGACAGCCGTAGGACACATACTGTTGAGGAAAGACATTGGTGTATCGGGTGACTGGGAAAGCTCTTGTGGGGTTAAGTATCCAAGACTGTTAAAAACTTGAGATATATTTTTTGTTTGATTTTCTTGCTTGTTTTATAATACTTTGATAAATTGAAGTGTTACAAATTTACTTGTCAATATTTGTTCAAATACTCATCTATGGTCATGAGTTCTGGGTCATGACCAAAAGAATGAAGTCCCAAATACAAGCAGCTGAAATTAGCTTCTTAAGTAGGGTGGCTAGGCGCTACCTTAGAGATAGAGTGAGGAGCTTGGTTACACAGAGAGAGCTTGGAGTAGAGCCGCTGCTCCGCCACATTGGGAGGAGCCAGTTGAAGTAGCTCAGGCATCTGGTTTAGATACCTAAGACACACTGGATAGACTGCATCAAACATTCAAAAATCCTGGTCCTGACCTTCAGAGCCCTACATGGACAGCCCTAACCTCATCCAGCGCTTTACCCCCTCCCAAAGGCTGAGATCCTCAGGGCAAAACCTGCTGAAGGTCCCCTGGACACATTTTAAAACCAGAGGAGACTTTTCTTTTAAAGCTGTGGCACACAGACTGTGTGTGCCACAGCTTTCTTACGTTCGATAGACTCTATTGACCTTTTTTAAAAGTCAACTCAAAATCCTATTTTAGAATCAAACTTTCCAGCCTGCCCGACTGCATTTGATAATTTTATGTTTTATTAACTGTGCTGTATTTTATGTGTTATTTTCCTTTTGTGAAGTTATTTTTGACTTCTGTCCCCTCAACCTGGTCCTGGATAAGTGGAAGAAGATGGATGGATGGCTGGATGCATCATCCACATACAATTTCAAACAAGTGCTATTGGGAATGAAGTAGAATAACAGCACTGGGGTTTAATCATTTTTTGTGGCTGTTTTTCCTGGCCAGCGGGGTTGTTTTAATATCATAATGCATTGCTTCTTTTCATTTACTGATCTGCACTTTTCAGGCTACAGCACATGGATCGGGATGATCTTTGCTGATCATTACCACAACAACCCAGTCATGGTGTGTTTTTGTCAGCTCCTGGTGTCCAACACGCTGGAGAGACAAAGTGCAACAACTTACTCATCTTTCAGCAATGCTACTTCAGGTTGGTGTTTCTGCAGACCACAATAGTCTTCGCTTGTCTTCAGCCTATCTGACCATGCTTCTGATTCTCCTGGTTTACTGGCACTGTACATTTTTCAGCTGGTCATGCCAACAGTCGAGCTCGGAGGCGCTGGACATTGCTTTATACTTTACAGAAGAACCCACATCTGATCCTCTTCAGAAAACATCACATCTCCTCATCTCCTCAGCCAGAGACAGTGGCACGGGCATGGGTCATGGCATCTCAGACACACAGCCGCAATCCTTCACAGGCACTACCAGAGATCATAATTACACCAGAGGAAAACTGTTAAAAGCACTCAGTTTGACACAGTGCTCAAAAGTTTGTTTCCATCCTATCCCATCCCCAGCTAGTAAAGGGCGAAGGCGGGGTACTCCCTGGATGGCTCTCCAGACTATTGCAGGGCTGTCTGTATTTACTCTCCATTAAATCCTCTCATTAAATAGTCAGAAAAATATGCAAAGGTCAGTCAAAGTGGCCCCCAAATTGCTGGTCCTGACACAATATGTGAGGCTGTTTATAATGTTTGACTGTTTTTGCAATGTTGGCGCTGTAGTTATAGTTTGTGACATGAACTACAATAGAAAGTCTTCTAAAATCTCAATAGATGTTTCCCCTTTTTTCAAGAATGTTGAGGCTGCTGTACCTGGGTCCTTCTATAGTAAGGGGTATATTTAACCCTTGTGCTATGACCCCCCCTTCCATTGACGTGTTCTCCTACCATGACAAAGGTGGATAAAGGTGAAGAGGATTTCATGTAATCCATGGAAACCAGTGAAGATCACAAATCATTGCAGAAAAAAGGTTCAGCGCACTGTCTAGTGGGTTTAGATGACCCACTTCCCAATGTTAACATGCCTAGGATAGTACAAGGGTTAATATCAAGCTAAATATATCAATATTCTTTTTTTAAAAGTAAACCATGTTTCACACCCTTTATATGTTAACTGAATTATTTGGCAACCTTAAGCTCAGATCAATTTCAAAATATTTTAATGAAAATGGATGGATTTTACTATGGATCGGAGAAAGGTAGTTTGCCCTGTCTGGATGGGTGGAGTGCTGCTGCCCAAAGGGGAGGAGTTTAAATATCTTAAATCGACAGGCGGATTGCCGCAGCGTCCGCCGTTATGCAGTCTTTGTACCGATCTGTTGTGGTGAAGAAAGAGCTGAGCCAAAAAGCAAAGCTCTCAATTTACCTGTCGATCTTTGTTCCAATACTCACCTATGGTCATGAGCTCTGGATCATGACCAAAATAAACAATACAAGACACGAATACAAGCGGCTGAAATTAGCTTTCTCCGTAAGGTGGCTGGGTGCTCCCTTAGAGATAGGGTGAGCAACCACAGATATGCTGAACGAGGCAGCAACTGACCTGAAAGACAAGATCATGTCTAGAATGAACACTAGGCAACCCCAACACCAGCTACAACGTCTAAGTGATATACCGCCTGAAAGTCTCCTGGAAACTGTGAATGAAGCATTGAGGGTAATTCCTACCACAACAATCACAGAAACCAATGAACTGGTTTACACTTCAGCAGCAGTGATCCTTGAGCCATGGGAGAAAACAATACCCACCATGGAAGCAACATTTAGAGGCCAAAATCAAGGCACCTCGGAAGGATGTGAGTAAGCTGACAGAGGCTCAAAGAGGTACAATGAGAAAGCAAGTATCTAAGAGACACAGCCAGATGCCCATACCTGAAGCACTGGAAACTGCCAAACAAAGGCTCCTAGCCTTGATCAGCCACCTTAAGAGGTACACAAGAGACAATGAAGCCAGACGGATAAACAGGCTGTTTGCAACTCAACCTGCGAAAGTGTACGCTCAGTGGCAGGGTCAAAACAACCAAGCAGACGCACCAAGGCTAGAAACTGAACAGTACTGGAAACGTATATGGGAGAAAGAGACAGCACATAACAGCAATGCCCAGTGGCTGGTCTCTCTGAGAAAAGAACATAGCAACCTCCCTGAACAGAATCCAGTAACCATCACAGTGGAGGACATCCAAGAAAGAGTCTCAGGTATGAAGAACTGAACAGCACCGGGCCCTGACATGATACATGCCTACTGGCTAAAGAAGCTTACCGCACTCCCCGAGTGCCTGGCAGCACAAATGAACCAGCTGCTAAGAGATGGTACATACCCCGAATGGCTAACGGAAGGGCGAATGATCCTGATCCAGAAGGATCCCTCAAAGGATGCACTCCCATCCAACTACTGGCCAATAACCTGTCTCTCCACAACATGGAAGCACATGTCAGGCATTGCAACAAAATAAATAGGCACATGGATCAATACATGAGCAACAGACAGAAGGGCATTGGTAGAGACTCCAGAGGAGCCAAACACCAACTCCTGGTCGACAGAACAGTCGCTCAAGACTTACCCTGCAGGAATAATAAGATGGCCAAAGGAAGAGATACAGACCACAGATATTAAGACACGAAAGCTCCTCACCATGCATGGAGGGTTCCATCCCAAATCCAGCACCCTGAGACTGTATGCTAGCCGCAAGGAAGGAGGCCGAGGACTAGTGAGCGTGGAAGCCACTATCCAGGATGAAACATCCAAGCTGCATGAATACATCGAGCTCAAGGCCCCAACTGACAGTGTGCTCAGTGAATGTCTCAGGCAATGCAGAGCAGAGGATACAGTGCTGGTGGACAGATCCTCATGGGAGGACAAACGCCTGCATGGGATGTACCACCAGACCATAACTGAAGTGGCTAATATCAAGAAGTCCTACCAATGGCTAGAGAGGGCTGGCCTACAGGACAGCACTGAAGCACTCATCCTGGCAGCTCAGGAACAAGTTCTGAGCACCAGAGCCATAGAGGCTCAGATCTACCACACCAGACAAGACCCAAGGTGTGGGCTCTGCAAAGAGGCGCCTGAAACAATCCAGCACATAACTGCAGGGTGGAAGATTTAGGCAGGTAAAGCATACATGGAGTGCCACAATCAAGTGGCTGGAATAATATACAGGAACATGTGTGCAGAATATGGACTGGAAACCCCAAGGTCAAAATGGGAAACACCTCTGAAGGTGGTAGAGAACGAGAGGGCAAAGATCCTGTGGGACTTCCAGATCCAGACTGAAAGAATGGTAATAGAGAACCAACCACACATCGTAGTGGTGGACAAAGAACAGAGGAAAGCTGTTGTAGTGGATGTGGCAGTGCCAAGCGATGGGAACATCAGGAAGAAGGAACATGAGAAACTGGAGAAAAACCATGGGACTCGTAAAAGAACTGGAGAAAGCCTGGAAAGTGTAGGTGACAGTGGTGCCTGTGGTAATTGGAGCACTCGGGGCAGTAACCCCCAAGCTGGAGGAGTGGCTACAACAGATACCTGGAAAGACCTCAGACCTCTCAGTCCAGAAAAGAACAGGAACAGCTGAGATACTGCAGGACCCTCAAGCTCCCAGGCCTCTGGTAGAGGACCCGAGCTTGAGTGAGAAACCACCCACAGAAGGGGCAAGTTATATATATTTATTTATTTATTTATTTTTGACCCCAACAAACAAAGCTTTCAGAGTCCCATGATTCCTTCGCACTGCTTCCACAACACCAAGAGTTTCTAAGCCTTCAACGAGCCAAAATAGTTAAATGACAGTTCCATCTTTCCTGTCTTTGTTTCACCATAAATCCTAAACAGTGAAATTGTATTTTGTTTCTTTGCTATTACTTGAAAGAGCCACTTACTTTTAAGTTTCCACAAACTGTTTCTGCAGATCTACATAAAACTAAACATGTATCATTCTACTATCTAAATCAGTGTTTTTCAACCTCTTTTGAGCCACGGCACACTTTAACCTTGACAAAAATCCCGCGGCACACCAGTATCCCAAAAAAAAAAAAACAGCAGAAACTCATTGTCTGTATTGACGGCCAGACCCCCCCCCCCCCCCCCCCCCGGCAATCTCACGTGCATCTGTGTGATAACTGTGGCAGAAAAAGCAGGAAGTTGCAGCTGTTTTTTCTAAGAGATGAAATAAAATTTACATTCGAAAATTAAAAATCTGTTTGATGTGTGTTCTATTAGGTTTTAAGATGTATGGCGAGGACGACTCATTGTACGCTGAGACCCTGTCCCTTTAAGACAATGCATCATGGGAGATGTAGTGTGAAATCTGACGTAAAAGGGCAGAAAGACCAGCATCTCTGAGCTTCATTGTTTTTTTCACTTGTTCCACGGTCTGATACCAGATTCTGTGGAAAGCTACACCGCTAAAGATGAGGTTTAGCTGATATTTTTGTTTGAACTGAGCGACTTTTTGAGCTAAATTGGAACAAGGAAGTTGAGACTTTAACCACTTCTGATTAGTCAGACTAATGACATGTGATTAGTTGTAGCTAAATCATGGTACCGTCATTCTTATCAAAATGTCTTTAATAGAATCAAATAAACACAAAGAAAAAATTATTTTATGATCTTTTATATGCATTCCTAATTTCTCAGTGTTTTATCAGGGGCCTGTTTGGATGAACAAAGAGCTGATTTCCTGTAGATGGTAAATGTTTTTAGATCAGTCAATGAGGGCCATCTCCCACGGCACACTAGTCTGCCGCGGCACACTGATGGAAAAACACTGATCTAAACTTTAGAAAATTGAATCATATGTAGCTTAAATTTGCATCTCTTGGCTCTAGTTTGTAAGATGATCTTCACCAATTGCAAAAATAATAATGATTGTGTGTGCCGGTTTTAATGACCCAACGACAATATTCATGATTAAATTAAAAATTTTGGTCAATACGTTTTAGAATCCATGGACACCAGTGAAGATCACAAATCATTGAAGAAAAAAGGTTCAGAGCACTGTCTAATGGGGTCTAGATAGTTGGTAGTTGTGTCTCAGACTACATGGGCTTGAATTGTGGTGTGCCCCAGGGATCGATCCTGGGACCCCTTCTGTTCAACCTCTACATGCTGCCACTAGGGCAGTTAATACGCAGTAATAACATTTCTTATCACAACTATGCAGATGATACTCAGATCTATGTGTCACTGACAACAGGTGAATATGGGCCAGTGGATTCACTCAACCACTGCCTCCAACAGATCAGCGCGTGGATGCAGAACAACTTTCTCCAGCTAAACTCAGACAAGACCGAAGTTATTGTTTTTGGCCCACAGAAACAAAGAGAAAGTGTCAGCAGCTACCTTCATTCTTTGTCTCTTAAACCCTCAAATCAAGTCAGAAATCTAGGGGTAATCATGGACTCTGACCTGAACTTTAACAGCCATATCAAGTCAGTAACATCAGCGGCATTTTACCATCTGAAAAACATTGCCAAAATCAAAAACATAATGTCAAAGCGAGACCTGGAGATACTTATTCATGCATTTGTCTCCAGTAGGTTAGACTACTGTAACGGCCTGCTCACCGGCCTCTCCAAACGAGCTGTAAAACAGCTTCAGTGCATCCAGAATGCTGCTGCTCGAGTCCTGACCAAAACCAGGAAGTATGATCACATTAGTCCTGTGCTCGGGTCTTTGCACTGGCTCCCTGTACCTCAAAGAATAGACTTCAAAGCAGCTCTGCTTGTGTACAAGTCTCTCCATGGCCACGCACCAAAGTACATCTCTGACATGTGAACCATCTCGTACTCTGAGGACCTCAGGGACCGGCCTCCTGTTGATTCCCAGAGTCAGAACTAAACAAGGGGAATCAGCGTTTCAATATTCTGCAGCTAAAATCTGGAACAGCCTCCCTGAAGCCATAAGACAGGCCTCTTCTGTGTTCATGTTCAAATCTAGACTTAAAACATTTCTGTTTAGTCGTGTATATGACTGAAAGGTCCTATCTGCACTTTTCTCTCCTTCCTTACTTTTTAAATCATTTTTTTTCTTTTCTTTTAAAGTAAATTTTATGTTGATTATTTCTATGATGTATTGTGATTTTAATGCATTTTTCTGTTTTGTGAAGCACCTTGAATTATTTTGTGTACGACTTGTGCTATACAAATAAACTTGCCTTGCCTTGCCTTGCCTTGCCTAGATGACCTAACTCCCAATGTTAAAGTACCTAGGATAGAAAAAGGGATAATTGGTTGTGAAGAAATCCTGAATACTTACTATGTGGGCCCCACAACAAACTCTCTGGCCGCCTCCTTTAAGCCTTTGCTCAAAGTTTGCAACAAACGATGCACAACCCAGCAAAGACAGGAACCTGCAGGCCTCTGCCACAGAATCCTGTGCCTCCTCCAAGGATGTTGCGTCCATTATCTGCAAAAAAGCATCATTCATTACGTTAACCCTTCCATCTATGACAGCAAGTATAGGGATATATCATTATTTTGTCCCTTACATGAGCAAACAAAGCAACATAGACCTCTGTACTAAATTTGAGAAAATTATTTTTTTCCCAGAGTATTTTGTTTCAATTTACATATGGCAATTACAACTTCAACCTCTTGTGGGCAGTACATCGGATTGATAGAAAATGGCATCATTACACTGATGTGAGTCAGGAAGTGCGTACATATGCTGCCTTACACATTCACTGCTAACCGCCAGAAGATGGTAAAACTTTATAGAAAGTATCTTTTGAAGTTTGCCTTTCCCCTCCCAGCAATCTATTTTCCCCAGAAGCCAGAGCTGAAAGACAAATAAGTGAAGAAAAAAGAATGAATTGAAATGTTCAAAAGTTCATGGTTGTGAGCTTTCACTGGTTCAACCCGCAATGCGCGTTTTGCGACTATTTATGAATCCACTGTGTTCTGATGATGAAAATGTTTATGGTTTATTAAAACATTACTTTGAAACACTTTTTTTTTTTTTTTCAAAAATTGTGTTATATATTTGCAGATGTAGAGAGAATCAATGCACACTGGTTTTTCACAAAGATTTCTGGAAAATTAGCAGGGTGCTCAATTTTGGAATTGTAGATTGGGACTGCACTACAAAATGGCAAACACACTATATAGTGAGTAGTAAGGGAATTGGAACATAGCCTTTGACTCAAGATACTAGAAAGAATTCCTTTAGTATCAGAAATGCCATTACAGTTTAAGTACTCCGTGACACCAGTGTTAGGTTCTTGCCGTCTTTGCTCCTAAAAGAACATACTGTCTTTAACAGTAACAACTCACAGCCCAAAAATTCCTTGGTTGGCCCTCCATCATCAACAGCACCCTCAGATTGTCCAGCGTTGTCAATGAAAACTATATTGATCCGATGGCGAGGATTAAAGCGCTGTCTTCTGAGTGCCCTGAAGGCACTCTCCAAAACGGAATCGCGTATCACATGTATGCAGTTCTGAGGAGGAGCAGGTCCTCATCCACCTGGCTTTGGAGGACCTTCTGTCATGGTGGCCTGTCAGTCTCCTCCCCCCTCCAGCTCTGCTGCTCATCTCCCTCAGCTGTTTCTACTCAACTCATCTACCACCTGCTACTTAAGGAGACCCAGCTTCATCATCCTTCGCCAGTCCGTTAACCATGATGGTGCCTAGTCTCCTGAAACTCTACGTCTGGCCCCTTTGTCTCTGCACAAAGCTAACCTTGTCTTGTCTTCTGCACTCAGGTTACATTCTCATGCCACGAGAGTCACCTGAGTTCACCATCTCGAGCAGCAGCAGCCTCAGCCTACCACCGCTGACCGCTGAAACCAACATCATCTAATAAAGCTGCAAACACATTTCCTAGACAGTCACTGGGGTCATCAACGTAAATATTAAAATCCCCTATTATAATAGTTTGATCAGAATCTAAGACAATAGTCGATAGGAAGTCGGAAAACTCAGTTAAAAATTTTGAATATGGGCCAGGGGGGGCGATAAATAATTATGAATAGAACAGGTTTTCGAGTCTTCCTGTTTGGGTGATTTATAGACAATATGATACTTTCAAATGAATTATAAGCATTTTTAACTTTAGGGCTGAGAAGTAAGCTAGACTGTGATATTACTGCCAAACCACCTCCTTTCCCTGAAATTCTGGATTTCTGATAGTTAGCATAAGTGTGTGGGGGGGGGTTGCTTCATTCAATCTAACATAGTCATCCTGTTGGAGCCAAGTTTCTGTTAAGGCTTGTAGACTAAGTTTATTATCAGTGATTAAATCATTGACTAAGAGGGACTTAGAGGAAATGGATCGAATGTTTAATAAACCACATTTAATTACATAACTCTGCTTGTAAGAACTGCTGTCTGTCACTTTAAGGTTTCTATGACGCGCTCCTTTTAATTGTCTTTCAGCACATAAGCTAAAGCTAGGACCTGCTTGACTTTCCCTGCATGGGTTTTGCACCAGCACTAACCCTAAGGGAGGCTCAGAGGAGCGTTTTCCACTGCTGCTCTGTGCCCGGGTCTCGTCTCTGGGTTGTCAGGTTGTCAGACTAAGGCTAGCAGAAATGTTTCTAGAAAGAAGAGCAGCACCGTCCCGAGTAGGATGGACGCCATCTCTCCGCATGAGACCGGGCTTCCCCCAAAACGCGCTCCAATTATCCACAAAACCAACGCCGTTTTCTGGGCACCATCTAGAAAGCCAGCGGTTGAATGATGAAAAGCGGCTGTACATTTCATCACTGACTAAATTCGGCAGGGGACCAGAGAAAATTACAGTGTCGGACATCGTCTTAGCAAGTTTACACACCAAAGCTACGTTTAACTTAGCCACCTCTGATTGTCTCCGTCGGGCATCATTACCGCCTGCGTGAATCATGACTCGACGGAACCTGGACTTACTCTGAGCTAACATCCTAAGGTTCCCCTCAATGTCACCAACTCTGGTCCCCGGATAACACTTGACTGTAGCCGCTGGAAGCTCCACGTTTCTAACTTCAGAAGAGCCGATAACCAGAGTTGAGGGCTCAGCAGGTGTGTCGCAGAGGGGGGAGAACCTATTACTAACGTGGAGTCTCGGGTGCTCTAAGTTTTTGCGTTTAGCACTGAAGGAGAAAATATCTGTTCGCCTTGTAGATATTTTCTTTGCGTGTTCAAAAAGTAGAAAACAAGAAAACCATGGATTCGTTCTGATAAAAGATAAACAAAATTTATTTCCCTAACAATATTTCTAAAACCTAGTTAAACCAAAATTATAACGAATTATAACGAGCGCCCGGGTTCTCTAGAATTTCCACAGAGATGGCAACGCACCAGCTTAACCAGCCTGATGAGGGAGAGAGACACAGAGCATCCTCCAGTCCAGGTGTTTTAAGCTGAGGAAATCAACCCCCTCCTTCAGAATGCAAGATGGCCGTAACACTCCTCCTCCTGCACGCGTAGATTGGCCGGCCAAAAGGTCCAGTCACGTCCCTCAGTCCATATTTGGTCCCAGCATCCGTTTTCCGCCGAAAGGTTCCAGGGGCGTTATCTGAGATACACATGTGTCCGACCCCCAACTGTGCCCCCATGGGAGTTCAGCACCTGTCCGGAACCTTCTCCACAGGCGTCAGTCTCAACCCTTTGGTCTCCCACATGTGAATCTGCATTTTTAGAGGTTCCCATGCAATGTTAATTTATGATCCATTGTCAGGCTGCAGCCAGTCTACCAAATGGCCTTAGGAAAATCCAGGTGTCTCTGCAGGGGGTGAGTTCTGGAGCTTACAGTGAAAAGAGAAAGGATGTCCCTTTGAAATTCAAAGGCCGGAAGCCCCCACACACTTAAATCTGAAAACAACCTTTGGTGAAATAAAAGATAAGACAGAAAAACTTAAGAGAAATAAAACCACAAAAATATAAATTCCTTCAGCACTATGTTTCCTCCCAACCAGTGCAAACCCCTGAGTGTCTCCCAGCTGCTGGGAAGGCGCTGGGGTGCTAACTGGGTTAGCCCTGGTAGCGCGGCCTCCAAGTCTAACACAAGACTACACTTAACACACCTACCGCTATCTTCACTAAAGGAGGCAGGATCCTCACTAAATATATGGCACATGGGGCAGGAGAGAGGGGGAAAGGCGGAAAGAGTGGTGACCATGCTAGGTTCTAAGCTAAAGCTAGCGGTGCTTAGGTAAAGAGAAGTGGTTTAATTAGTAAAATGAAAAAAGTGAACAGCAAGCGGTTTAACAGTAGTGTATTTGCTACTAAAAGGTGCTAGATGTGGATGTGAATATTAAACCAGATAACACTTAAAGTAAGCAATTGTAGTCAGGCTAATGTCAAACAAGAGAGCAGTAGTCAATAACAACTAGCACTGGGGAACGCTCACCCGGAAATGACGTCACAGGAAGCTGAAATCCAGTCACCAGCCTGTGATGTATTTTACTTTCAGTCAAATTAATTCAATTAAGTAGGTGTAACTTTGGTGCTGCTGTTAGATCGGCACCGCAAGGAATTGTGGGATTCCCTTTGCCTACCCAGCCAGTAATGTCAGGTGGGCCCCAACTGGGAAAGAAGTGGGCTATGTGGGTACTGAGTGGGCATGGGCTTATTTTGGGTAAACTTTGAAGGCCCCATTAGGTTTTGCTTACATTGGCCCCACATTGGCCCCCCACATGGGTTACCGGTTAGGGCCCTACAAGGGATCCATGTGGGCTAGAACCCATGTAGGTCAGCCAAGTAAGGCCCATATGGGTTTCATCTGGGCCATAAAGACTTGGGCTGTAACTGGGACACTGTGTGTGGGACCCATATGGTTTTACCCACTTGAGTCCCACATGAGGAGCCCTCATGGTCTAACCATATAGGCCCTCTAAAGGAACTAGGTGGGCTAAGAACACCTGGTCTGTAACTGGGCCACTGTATGTAGGACCCATGTGGTGTAACTTACATGGGCCCCACATGAGGAGCCCTCATGGGTTAACCATATAGGCCCGATAAAGACTCAAGGTGGGCTAATAAGACCTGGTCTGTAACTGGGCCACTGTATGTAGGACCCATGAGGTGTAACTTACATGGGTCCCACATGAGGAGCCCTCATGGGCTAACCATATAGGCCCGATAAAGACTCAAGGTGGGCAAAGAAGACCTGGTCTGTAACTGGGCCAGAGTATGTAGGACCCATGTGGTGTAACTTACATGGGTCCCACATGAGGAGCCCTCATGGGCTAACCATATAGGCCCGATAAAGACTCGAGGTGGGCTAAGAAGACCTGGTCTGTAACTGGGCCAGTGTATGTAGGACCCATGTGGTGTAACTTACATGGGTCCCACATGAGGAGCCCCCATGGGCTAACCATATAGGCCCGATAAAGACTCTAGGTGGGCAAAGAAGACCTGGTCTGTAACTGGGCCACTGTATGTAGGACCCATGTGGTGTAACTTACATGGGTCCCACATGAGGAGCCCTCATGGGCTAACCATATAGGCCCGATAAAGACTCTAGGTGGGCTAAGAAGACCTGGTCTGTAACTGGGCCACTGTATGTAGGACCCATGTGGTGTAACTTACATGGGTCCCACATGAGGAGCCCCCATGGGCTAACCATATAGGCCCGATAAAGACTCTAGGTGGGCTAAGAAGACCTGGTCTGTAACTGGGCCACTGTATGTAGGACCCATGTGGTGTAACTTACATGGGTCCCACATGAGGAGCCCCCATGGGCTAACCATATAGGCCCGATAAAGGAACTAGGTGGGCTAAGAAGACCTGGTCTGTAACTGGGCCAGTGTATGTAGGACCCATGTGGTGTAACTTACATGGGTCCCACATGAGGAGCCCTCATGGGCTCACCGTATAGGCCCATTAAAGGATCTATGTGGGCTAAGAAGACCTGGGGCCTCATTTATAAACGTTGCGTACGCACAAAAGAAGGCGTACGCCACTCTCTACGCAATAGTTGAGATTTATAAAAAGCAAACTTGACGGGAAAATGTGCGGTCCTTCACGCAAGCTCTGACCCAGGCGTACGCACAAAAACGGGTGAAATGAGAAACGGCGACACCGTCGGCAGATGGAAGAAACACGTGAAAGTGAAAATGACAATACTGACTCTAATAAATAACATGAAGACTTCACAAAGCAAGTCTCACAATTAACAGCTACACAAACACCTGTTTGATCGATCAGCAGTGAAACAAACAAAAAAAAATCAAACGACAATTACAACAGAAATTCAAATGAACACTTACTTGCAAAAAGAAAAGTGAAAGATGTTCTGCAATATTGGCATGTTATGCAATTCAACCTCATAAATAATATAGTTAACAGAACGAAATAATGTACAAAACTGATATTCTCGTCAATGTGTCCGTCTGGAGGAGCAGATATCAAAGTCAAAGTCAGCTTTATTGTCAAATATGCTGCATCCGTAAGACATACAACACAGATGAAATTGCTTTCCTCTCACCCCAAAGTGCAAGCAGCATATAAAATAATAAATAAATGACTTAAAAAATACATTCTTTTAAAAACAATAAAGCCGATAGAGCCGCTGCGTGTGCACGCGCCGCCAGATGCGTGCGAATCAGACAGACAGACAGACAGACAGACAGACAGACGTATTAATTGTCCACTGGGGAAAGTTGTTTTCATAGTAAAACATTTCTTCATAAGCTACGGAATTATGGTATTCATGCATATGTCTTTAGTTTTATTTTATTTTTGATAAAACAATGTATGGCGTATGTCTCAACCATTCAGAAAGCAACAAGAAATTACATTTGATGAACAATTTCCCATTTCCACGTGGATTATTACCCACATCTGTAGCTTGTCAGATGCAATTAAATGGATGGAAATAAAATGCCCCATCGCAATGCGTAATGACGCACAATGGCTGATCTTGGATCTTAGAAGATGTGGCAAATGGAAGAATTCGGAGTGAACGCATCAGGACGAGTGGCTTATGAGCCGGTTCCGACTTCTTCGAGCCATCCTGTTGGAGCTTTTGGGGGGGTGTCACCCGGTGCATCAGGTGCGTCGGTGTCCCCCCCGACACCCCCCACCCCCCGCCTCAGTCACCACTCCACGTAAAAGGGACTCCCCAATAATTGCCGCCACTCTCTCATCAAGAGGGGTCGGCTCCGGTGTCCCCTGTCCCCCACCCGTGGCAGACACACTCTAGCGATGCAGCGCCAGACGTTTTTTGCCCCGACTTTGATGTCCGTCTGTCACTGTTTGCCACTCACGTGCTTTTTCGGCATTAGTAATGCCCACACTGTGCCCTCCAAACAACATTTTTCTCCTCTTTTCCACCTCGCCAACGATAACTTCTACTTCACATTGAGTGAAGTTCCGTTTTTTTTATTTTTTCTCGGTGTTTGCCATGGTTTCGCTATCAATGAATATTCATTTGTGGGCGTTTCATGGACTATTTATGGGCAACTATGGCGTGTCATGAAGCCGCAAAAGCTGCGCTGCATTTAGAATTGGTTGTGATTTATTAAGGGAAGGATGCGTAGGATGTGCGTGCGCACGGTTTTATAAATCCGAATATTTCTGTGCGTACGCACGTCCTATGTTTCATGCGTACGCCACTTCTGACGCAAATCCTACGCAAAGTTTCATAAATGAGGCCCCTGGTCTGTAACTGGGCCACTGTATGTAGGACCCATGTGGTGTAACTTACATGGGTCCAACATGAGGAGCCCTTATGGGCTAACCATATAGCCCTGATAAAGACTTTAAGTGGGCTAAGAAAACCTGGTCTGTAACTGGGCTAGTGTATGTAGGACCCATATGGTGTAACTTACATGGGTCCCACATGAGAAGCCCTTATGGGCTAACCATATAGGCCCGATAAAGACTCTAGGTGGGTTAAGAAGACCTGGTCTGTAACTGGGCCAGTGTATGTAGGACCCATGTGGTGTAACTTACATGGGTCCCACATGAGGAGCCCTCATGGGCTCACCGTATAGGCCCATTAAAGGATCTATGTGGGCTAAGAAGACCTGGTCTGTAACTGGGCCAGTGTATGTAGGACCCATGTGGTGTAACTTACATGGGTCCCACATGAGGAGCCCTCATGGGTTAACCATATAGGCCTGATAAAGACTCTAGGTGGGCTAAGAAGACCTGGTCTGTAACTGGGCCACTGTATGTAGGACCCATGTGGTGTAACTTACATGGGTCCCACATGAAGAGCCCTCATGGGCTAACCATATAGCCCCGATAAAGACTTTAAGTGGGCTAAGAAAACCTGGTCTGTAACTGGGCCAGTGTATGTAGGACCCATATGGTTTGGCCTACTTGGGTCCGACATCAGGAGCCCTCAAAGGCTAACCATATAGACCTGATAAATAGCCTAGGTGGGCAAAGAAGACCTGGGGCCTCATTTATAAAACTTTGCGTAGGATTTGCGTCAGAAGTGGCGTACGGATGAAACATAGGACGTGCGTACGCACAGAAATATTTGGCCTTGTTGCATTTTTCGTGTCAAACACCATGAACAATAAACAATCATTGTACTTGTTTAGCTTTTGAAAAGTCTGTGTGCTGCCCCCTAGAGCTTTAGCAAATTTAATTTTTCATTGATTTAAAGTAAGTCTCATGTAATCACAAAAGTTTAACATCACGCTATGCAGCTTCAGTATAAAAGCCCTGCCCATCTTTGAATGACAGACCATCCTCACTCCTTTTGCACAGCCCTGCCTGTTTATTTTAATAATTTGTTGCTGTGTGTGGAGTCTCCAATCCTAGTGCTTATCATTTAAAGACACCCTCTGATGAAAATCAAGTTTTTAAGTCTTTAGCATGTACATGTAGAGCTGTGACGGTGTTGGATTTTTGATCACCACGGTGATGAACCACCAGGGGAAGCGGTGCTGCGGTTAACCGCAGCGCACCCCCCCCCCCCCCAAAAGAAACACAAAATCCCCCGGCGGCCGCATCAGAAATAAATAAAATTACAACGTAGTATTCTTTATTAACAAATAACAGTAACAACTAACTGCCTGCTAACTGCCTATCTAAAACTGTGGGCTTTGTGAGCCAAACTGCTGAAAAAAACCCCAGTTTACAAAAAAAAAACCTTGTTGTAACGTCTAGATCACATGTGTCAAACTCAAGGCCCGGGGGCCAAATGTGGCCCTTCATGTCATTTTATGTTGCCCTCAAGAGCATAAATGTTTTAATTTCTTAAAATAAAAAATAGGTGTGTATTTATTCATATCTAGGGGGAATCGGACTTGAAATATGGGATTGGGCAACCATACATTATGACTTAAACACTGTCAATATAATTTAACCTGACAGAATCAAATTTAAAAGGATTTATGCTAGGGTAACAAGTAAACATATGTTTTCTATGCAACTGCAATAGTCACTTTAAACAGTCATAATAAATAAATAATGAGTAATTTACATTAAGGAGTAGTTGTTTAGTTTTCATTGCATTTAGTTACATGTATAAGTTATATCTGGCCCTTTGAGGACAGCCGCTATGTTGATGTGGCCCTCTGTGAAAATGAGTTTGACAACCCTGGTCTAGATGGCACAACAGAGACCTGAGCGGTGCCTGCATGCCTGCTCTAACCAAAAGTATCTGCTTGTCCACAGTCCTTTCTGGCTGGCGTCCAACGTCTATTAATGGCCATGGCTGGGTTACTGCATAGTGGGGTTGAAATGACATGGTTTTAGTTGTCTAAGCTGCGTCTGAGTTTAAACTGTTTGGCTGGAACGGTCATTTTTGCTGCAGCCCTGATGTTACATTAGCTCCCAGTGGCTAGGAGAACTAGCGGGAGGGCCAACAGAGAGATACTCACAATGCCCCGCCCATCAAGAGTAGTCCTCAAGGGAAACGTTATAAAATACACATTAAATTTTGGTTATAACATCAAATATATTTTGTAAGTATTTTTAAAAACGTCATAATTATGATTTAAACACCACTGGGAGTACATTTACAAAAAGAATAATAATAATAATAATAATAATAATAATCAAAGGAGGACTTTAAAGGTTTAAAAACATTTTTAATGTCATTAAAGGCTCACACATCTGTAAGTGTACAAATCTGTCTATTGCAGATCAATAAAATGGATTACTTTGGTTCTCCAAGAACCAAAAGATGACGTATCAAGGCCAAAGTTGCAGAGCACTTGCAGATGTTGGAAGATTTGCATACAGACAATTTATCTTCAAATGGTGATGAAATTGACTGTCCCATTCCTCATGACAATTTGGATGCTTGTGCCAATCAAGAATTGGATTCTGAATGGATTTGCACTGATGCCACTGAAGAATGTGACATGGATGTCAGTATTGAAGGAACCGAAACTCTGAAAAGACAACTGGCTGATTGGGCTGCAAATCGCAATATTTCACATAGTGCACTGTCAGAGCTCTTGCAGATTTTAACCCAAAATGGTCTGGATTTACCTAAGGATCCAAGGACTCTTTTGTCAACCATAACCACTTATGAGATCAGAGAAATTGGAGATGGCCATTACTGTCATCTTGGATTGTCAAATGCCATAATTTCCCAGTTGTCATGTAACTCTCATCTTGAAACAAGTACAATTACCCTTCGCATTAATATAGATGGATTACCACTTTTTAGAAGTTCCAAAATGGAGTTGTGGCCTATTTTGGCCAAAATCAAGGAAATTCCAAGGGGTGGAGTTATTATTATTGGACTGTATGCAGGACCAGCAAAGCCTAAGTCTGTTGAAGAATACCTAAAAGACTTTATTCAGGACTTGAAGCAACTTATTCAAAGTGGTTTGGATTACAATGGAAAACATTATCACATTGCACTTCCGGATGCCTTCATCTGTGATGCTCCTGCCCGGGCCTTCTTGAAATGTACCAAGGGTCACTCTGGATACAGTTCTTGTGAACGCTGCACAGAGCATGGGATTCGCATTGATAATAAGGTTGTGTTTCCAGATTTGAAAGCACCACTAAGAACAGATTCCCAGTTTAGTCTCATGACAGATGAAGACCACCATCATAGTGTTTCACCACTACAGGAACTCAGCATTGGTATGGTGTCAAGCTTTGTGCTGGACTACATGCATCTGGTGTGTCTAGGGAATGTTAAAAAACTCGTGAGCTTGTGGATCAAAGGGCCTTTAAGGTGCCGGGTCTCTGCAACCACAGTCTCCATCATCTCTAACCACTTGAAATCAATCAGAGGACATCTGCCACGGAACTTTACGCCACGGAACCCAGACACATCATGGAAGACATGCTGTGTGCGTGTACTTGGACATGCAGGTAAGAAAACATTAATTGGATTTACAGAGAAAAAGAGGCGCTGTTAAAATTCTGATTGTGTTTTTCTTTCTTCTTAATTTTGAAGATACGTATTCAAGTGCAAGACGCAAACTCGTTCGAGCAGAGGCTGCATCTGATCTTCAAACAGACTGTGATGTTCCAAAGAAACGGCAAAAAAGGTAATGTAAAATGTGTGGGATTCCACATACTGTAATTTGCTTTGCAGCTGATAGTGTTTGCAGAAATAGTCAACAATAATAAAAAAAAATCAGATCTACCAGGTACACAAATTGACATCTAAGTACACTCAAACAACTTTCTACCTTCTTACGAAGGCCCAAAGCGCTTTACAGTCACAGTCCCATTCACCCATGCACACACACATTCACACACTGGCGGCGGCTCCGCTGCCGAACACTGGCGCCAACCTCCTACCAGAGGCAAGGTGGGGTATAGACCTCAATGCATTGGGTTTGAACAATTTTTGCTAAAAATTGTATCTAAAAGTATTTTTTTTTAATAAACCATCAAGATTTTCATCTTAAGAAGACAGTAGATTCAGAAATAGTCATTGCAAAATCTTCATATCAATTCAATTTTCTCTTTGGGATATCTGTGACGTCATTTTCGCTGTTAAAAAAAAAGTATTGAGCATGGTGTCCAAATTGCTTTTAAAATCCAGGGCACTAGGTAGTCCTGCACTATATAGTTTTTTAGTAGAGATTACGATGGGAATTCAGACATAAACATTCTCTTTTTTTCAAGGGGCGTTGAAGCCACTTTTCATAATACTGTTTTGTATGACTTATTGTTTACTAAAGATGTGATGTAGATACATTTTTCTTTGTTTTTTTTCTTTAGGCCATTAAGAAAGTCCCAGTTTCTTTCTAGCAACGATGACACTGATATAAGTGACAAGGACGAATTGCCACCTTCTCCTCCACCTGGTTTAGATAGACAAAAACAGCAAGTCTATAAACCCCAACTCACCGCAAGAGCTAGGGGCTCAGGTGAGATCCTGAATGACCAAAGCCCCAGGATGACTCCCAGTGTCCGAAGCCCCAGTTTAAGCTCGAGTGTTCAAGGCCCCAATGCTATTCCAAGTGTAAGCTACACTTCATCCAACACTAGCATCAATGAACATGGTATGTTTGTGAAGTTGTTAACTTTGCTAGAAGAAGTTAAAGACACGCAAAGACAGCATGGGAAAATGCTGAACGCATTGTTACAGCAAAAAACCTCTGTGCCCATCTTACAACCTCCCGAGGGAGCAGTTTTTCCATTAAAAACAAGTCAAGATGTCGAGGCCATGAACGACAAACTCACCGATGTGGATTTTATGTCCGCAGTCGTAAGTTCATTCTCAAACTAAAATGTTATTGTTTATATATGTAACTAAGCAGTTAAATTTTAACTACATCTTTCTATTTTGTGATATTTTATCTATTTACAAAGGTTTCCATGGTTGGAGAAATTGGGGGCTCTTCTCTTGACGATGCAACGAGACGCATGATGGGGTTCCTCATGTCGAATGAGTTGGCTCTTCAATACAACTTATTTGGACGTCATGGCAAGAACAAGTTCCGCCAGCTGCGTCTTTTTGATGTTTTTTATGGTAATCAGAGTTGTATTTATTAATCTATATTCATCCCTGACAAATTATTTAGTAAATTTAATGCCAGGTTAAAATGAAAACTTTGGTTTTTGTGATTTATTTTTAGGGGCAGTGAAAAAAAACACCATCACCCAATCCGTCACACTAAAAGAAGTGGAGAAGGCCCTCTCAAAATGGTTCATTGGAGCTCGTGACAGAGGAGGAAACCGAGCCATAAGGGCTCAAAGAGAGTTCGAAAAACAAGCGGACGGAGCTTGTTCTCAGGGACCATCTGGAATGCAATGAGTATTTTGTTTTACAGCTGTTGCATTGTTTTTCTCCCCACATAATTGGCACACATTTAGGCTGTTTTAATTTGTTCTGTGCAAAGTGAAGTACAGTACAGACCAAAAGTTTGGACACACCTTCTCATTCAAATGAATGGGAAGGTGTGTCTAAACTTTTGGTCTGTACTGTTATGTTATAAAGGGATTTTAGTATGTTATCTGTTAAAACATAATTCCAGTTATTGTTTATCCTGTTGACCTTGCCATGGTATTTTATGTAATGTTTATAATGGAGGAGCAGAATAATTTATTTTCTTTAATTAAATTAAAGCATATTAAAAAGCATTTTGTTGAAGTCTTTCGGAAAATTCTGTTGTGAAATAGTGGGATTTTACAGAATCTTCTTATTTGGGTTTTAGGAAAGCCAGATGGCAAATAGCCCTGTAGGAAAACACAGGTGGGATCTTCATGGGAACACTGCTCAAACCCACTTATGGTCCACATGGTGGCTTATTTAGGTACTACATTAATCCAATATCCAATACTAATTAATGCGTCTAGTGGGACCAAAATGGGTCATGGCTAAATTAAATTAAATCCTTCCGGCCAACATAAGAAGAACTATGAGTTATGGTTATGGTTCTAATGCTACTTATCCACTTGGGGCCTACAGGAAACCCACTGGCCACCCACTGCAAGCCTATGTGGGCATCCACAGTTGGGGCCACCACGGAAACTGCGGACAAACCCACTTATAGCCCACATTATAGCCCATCTAGGTACCACATAAAACCCATATAAGAGACTGGTAGACACATTAGTGGGGCCGAAGTGGGTCTTGGGTACTATTCCCAGTTGGGACCCATATGGGCCCTGTTTTAAACCCACTTCTGGCCCACATGGGCAAAAATATGGGCCCTACATGGGTTCTATTTTATTTACCCACTTGGGGCCTACCTGACACCCACTCAGCACCCACTGCAAGCCTATGCGGGCATCCACAGTTGGGGCCACCACGGAAACTGCGGACAAACCCACTTATAGCCCACATTATAGCCCATCTAGGTCCCACATAAAACCCATATGAGATACTGGTAGACACATTAGTGGGGCCGAAGTGGGTCTTGGGTACTATTCCCAGTTGGGACCCATATGGGCCCTGTTTTAAACCCACTTCTGGCACACATGGGCAAAAATATGGGCCCTACATGGGTTCTAATTTTATTTACCCACTTGGGGCCTACCTGATACCCACTCAGCACCCACTGCAAGCCTATGCGGGCATTCACAGTTGGGGCCACCACGGAAACTGCGGACAAACCCACTTATAGCCCACATTATAGCCCATCTAGGTCCCACATAAAACCCATATGAGATACTGGTAGACACATTAGTGGGGCCGAAGTGGGTCTTGGGTACTATTCCCAGTTGGGACCCATATGGGCCCTGTTTTAAACCCACTTCTGGCACACATGGGCAAAAATATGGGCCCTACATGGGTTCTAATTTTATTTACCCACTTGGGGCCTACAGGAAACCCACTGGCCACCCACTGCAAGCCTATGCGGGCATTCACAGTTGGGGCCACCACGGAAACTGCGGACAAACCCATTTGGGGCCCGCATTTTCTGCCCATTTTTAACCCATATGGGGCCCACTTGGCATTGCTGGCTGGGTATCTGGACGGATTTGGGTTAAGTGTGGGTTTTTGACCAAATGTGTTTAGTTGTTTAACTGTTTTACTGTGTTTTGCCGAGTTATTTAGTCCTACTATGCTTAAGTCTCTGCACCATGAGTGAGAGGGAGGAAGAGGATGATGAGTTTATATAACACCCCTAATGTCATGAGAAGTAATAACAATGTCGGAAAATTGGTAAATCAAAGTATGCAGTCCTTGGACACAGTTCCATATCTTTTTATCGTTATAAAAATGAGAGTATCTGCCGGCTCAAACTTAGACATATGAGAGTTCAACAATTATAATAAATTAAGATGGAAAAAAGATTAATTGAATTGGACTAATATGATCTTTAGTTAGATAAATATGTAAAATTGAGTTGTATAAACTCTAATTAAGTTTTATAGACGTAAAATTAGGTTGAATAAATTTAACTCAGTTACTTGTTACCAATGGAAGTAATTCATTGAAGTTGGCAAAATTGGATAAGTTAAATAGTTATATATATGCGTCACAAGGAAAATAGAAATGAGATAGAAACTTGTGCGTTTACTTTATTCTTTTTCTCCAAGCAGAAACTTTCTTTTGCAGATGATGCAGCCGTATGACTTTTTTGATGGGCGTATAATCTTCATACGCCGTCATTCAAATCTCAAACTCGGTCTCACAAAAGTGTAGCGTCTCTTTTTTCTCCACGCGTTTCCATGGTGACTCCGGAAATCGGCGATCCATTGAGAATGTCTTTATGTACTCACTGTGCACGTGCATTAACCCAGGGTTACCAAGTCGAGTGTAATTACGCTAACTCATGTAGCCGGCCTCCCACGGTTCGGTGTCGGAAGATGTGAATGAAATTATGGCGCTCAGACACACACGTCTGTTCACTCCACAGGTCTCTTTATTATATAATTTGCACAGAAGAACACAGGCTCCCTACAGTCCCTCTAATGTAACTGCAATGGTAAATGCATGAACACGGAAACACTGCATGGGCTGCTACACATGTCCCCTCCTCCAAAAGAGACGTCCCGTTTCTAAACAAAACAGAGTAACATGTTACCACAAACACAGTGAGATACTTTCCTCATTCTTTTCTGTGCTCACCTTCTGAACCAGCCTATAAGTTTTTTTTGTTGTTGTTGTTGTTTTTAAATAAGACAAACACACCTGCAATAACACATCACAACTCAACAAAATCATGAAACCATGAAGGGGGTTTCAACCGCCATCTGCAGCGGGAATACCCGGGAACTGCCATTAAATTGTCCTCTGGTGCTGTGGTCAAAGCATTTCTTTCAGGGATTCCCTCCTCTCTTGGCTGAAGAGAACCTCCAGGATCCCTGTGAATGGGTGAAGGTGAGTGAGTGGTTCCATTAGATATAGCAGACATTGGCAAAGTGTAAGGCTTTAGTCTATCATGATGAACCACAAGGGCCTTGTCCAGGGGGTCATACGGGTTCATGATACGGTAGGTCAGACCAACCTCCCCACCTGAAGTCAACACCTGTTCCACTTTTAACTTTGTACAGCATTCAACTGGATTGCTGAGCCACACTAGACCACCCATTATGAAAGGACGGTGACGGACATCCTCGTCACGGTAGAGTTTTTGCTTTTCATGCGCCTTTGCTGCATGAAGTCTGGCTGCAATGAAAGCGGCACTGAGACGAGCCACCAAAGCAGAGGCATATGCTGGGAGGGACCCAGCACTTTGAGAGTCCAACAAGATGATCGCGACCAACACATTCGCTGGGACGCGGGCCTCTCGACCATGCATCAAGTAATAGGGACTGAAACGAGTACTGGAGTGTTCTGTGGTGTTGTAAGCAAAACACACCACTTTCAAAAAATCATCACACTCACCCCCATGGGACAGCAACATTTTTGCCAACTGATCAATTAGCATCCTGTTTTGATGCTCCATCATGCCATCAGATTTTGGATGGTAAGCTGTGGTACAGGTCTTCTTTATTCCCATCCACTGACACAAAAACTTAATCACCTCGGCCTCAAATTGTCGCCTTTGGTCGCTGTGAAGAACCTCTGGTATCCAATGCACCAGCACATAATCCTGAAACAAACAGTGAGCCACATTCTGTGCAGACTGATTGGGCAGAGCATAGAGATTCAGAAATTTTGTGAAATAATCTTCCACCAATAGAACATACCTGTTGCCCCTATAGGTCACCGGAAGCTCTAAAATATCTGCCGCCATACGCTGCAAGGGTCGATTGACTGGCGAGCCCCCCATGGGCGCCTTAGGCTTGGGAGTAGGCGACCTGCGTGTTTGGCATGCACTGCTCACACCACTGTCTTATGTCACGCAGCATGAAAGGCCAGTAATAATTCTGCCCAAACTCTCTCAGCCGAAAAGTGAGCAGCTGCAGGTCCACCATGTAACCGCTCCAGCAGGTCAGGAACTATCACTGAGGGAACCACTATCTGAACACACTGCTCGCTGCCTGGGGAAGACAGAACCGTGCAACACAACAGCCCATTCACTATAGACAGGCGACTAAATTCAGTCCACAGCTTCCTTAGCCTAATGGATGACCCTCTCTTGCACACTGGGGGTGGACCCGTCTGACCCTGGTTCAACCAAGTCACCACAACACTAATGTCAGCGTCCTCCCTCTGTAAATGTTGCAGCTCTGCATCATCGACGCTAAGAGAAGGTAGGAGGAGCTCCTGTTCAGCCGAGGAAACACAGGCAGAAACATTCACCTCACCCAAAACAGGCCGTCGGGACAGTGCATCAGCATTCCTGTGTTTCACCCCTTCTTTGTGACTGATCGTCCAGTCAAATGGGTCCAGTTCTAAAATCCAGCAACCGCGACGTCCTGAGGGATCATTATCAATAGATATCTTTCTGAGCCCAAGTAGGGGCGATGATCTGTGATGATCATGAAAGCAGAGAGTCCCACATAGTCCTTAAACTCACAAACTGCCCATACTATAGCCCACAGCTCCCTGTCAAAAGTGGACCACCGTTTTTGAGTGTGCGTTAGAGCATACGCCACCACACATTTGTTAACACATGTATATATGTGTAACGTTGAGTACGTTGGTTTCAACATATGGCAATAATGCATTTATACCAGATTTCCAATGGGCTTTATATTGAAATTCCAGATCAGATCCGTCTGAAACTTATTTTGTCACATCACCAGGTGGGATACTATAAGTGAGAAGTGAAATGTCTCTGTGGAAACTAGGAGGGTTTTTTGTGTACACATATGGCAATAATGCATCCATACCTGACTTCAATTGGGTTTTATTGTGAAATTCCATATCAGATCCATCTGAAACTTTTTTTGTGACATCACCAGATGGGATACTTTCAGTCAGAAGTAAAGTAACTTTGTGGAAACTAGGAGTTTTCATTTTACAGCTTTGTCAACATATAGCAATAACGCTGTAATAACAGATTTCAATTGGGTTTTATTTTGAAATTCCATATCAGATCCCTCTGAAACTTATTTTGTGACATCACCAGATGGGTCACTATCAGTGAGAAGTGAGAGACTGTATAAACTAGGAGGTTTTTTTTCTACACATATGTCAACATATGGCAATAACGCATTTATACCAGATTACTATTAGGTTTTATTTTGAAATTACACATCAGATCCGTCAGAAACTAATTTTGTGACATCACCAGGTGAGATACTTTTAGTAAGAAGTGAAATGACTTTGTGGAAACTAAGAGTTTTCATTTTACAGCTTTTTTAACATATGGCATTAACGCTGTAATAACAGATTTCAATTGGGCTTTATTTTGAAATGTCACATCAGAGTTGTCTGAAACTTATTTTGTCGCATCACCAGGAGGGATACTATAAGTGAGAAGTGAAATGACTCTGTGGAATGATGAGCTGAGGGTCCACAGCTGGTGATGATCATGATAAGAGCAGAGACGGGAGGGGGAGGAGAGCTGCCAGAGGCACCATGACAGCAGTTGCGGTACTGGTGCGGACAAGGTGTATCTGGATGTTATGGAGGAAGAACAAGTACACACTATAAGCCCTTTTCGTATAAATACTTTCAGTCATGAAAAAATGTGTAGTTCAAAAACAGTGTCACCACTGAGAGAGCACCTCGCAGCTACTCTATCAAATATCAAAAATTAAAAACAACAAAAACAAAACAGAAGAAAAAAATACCCAGCTGATTTTACTAATAAGTATTTAAGTAGGGGTCGACTTGTCTATATACTGTTGAAATAATCAATAAATGGTTGCCATGTTTCATAAAAAAGGTTTTCTTGCTGTCTCAATGAAAATTTAATCTTTTCTAAGTTTAAGTATTGTATTTTGTCTCTTACCAAATGAAGATGTGTTGGGGGAAATTTGCTTTTCCAATTAAGTAGGATTAGACATCTAGCCAATAGGTTAACAGAACATAAGACGTTTTTTCCAGCAGTTGGCACTCCAAATAATCCTGCTATAGGGTCCAATGGGAGTTTAACCTTAAATATTAGAGACAATATTTCAAATATTTTTGTCCAACAGGGAATGATTTTGTTGCAGTCCCAAAATGTGTGGGACAGAGAGGCAGAAACATGTCCACAAATTTCACATGAAGGGTCCACTCCTGAAAACATTCTTGATCATTTTTTCCTGGACGGTGCAGTCTGTGAAGGATTTTGAACTGGACTAAACCACATCTGCTGCACACTGATGAGGATTGAACTTGCTTCTGAGCCTTCACCCACTTTTCTCACGTAATTGTTGTCAAATCCAAACTCCAGGCTTTTTTCAGATGATCCAATTTAACGGTACAATCAACACTCAAAGGATTATGATACACAGTACATTTTGCAGTGTTAAAAATGCAGTGTTAAAGTTCATTTACTCTTTTAGAAATTTTCCAACAATGTAATGAGTAAAACGCCACCTAGTGTTGGTGACAAAATCTGGTGTTAAAAGACATAGAGTTGACGTAACTCCTGAAGCTCCGCCCACCTCATCACATTTGAACCAAACCATTCCTGGAATTTGTGGTCAACGTCTCATTTGCCATCGAAAACTACGGTAAGGATATTTATTGTGTATTAACTTTTTTGTTTCCTATTTCAAAAATATATGATGTCAAATAAACAGTGTTGTTGGTTGTTCCCCGCAGTATTTTAGCTAGTTTGGCACCAATCACTAGACGGCTAACGTGGTCGAGTGAAAACCTAGCTTAAAATGCGCGCCAACTCCG
This sequence comes from Oryzias curvinotus, assembly GCA_023969325.1. Lineage (NCBI taxonomy): Eukaryota > Metazoa > Chordata > Actinopteri > Beloniformes > Adrianichthyidae > Oryzias > Oryzias curvinotus. Next base: position 14,320,388 of record CM043706.1, read on the forward strand.
TCAAACTTGAATAAGTCTTTAAATATATATATATTTTTAATGGGGATTTATAGTTTTATTTAATAAATCTAACTTAAAAACTCTCGTCAACTCTGGGTCTGTCATGGATTGAGGAATACAATCCCTGTGTTTGTGAAACAGCGGGTAAAATTGACCTATTTTTTGTGCCTTGTGCGTAATGTCACCCCCCCCCCCCCCCCCCAATGTTGATCCTATATAGTTTTACTCGATTTTGAGTGCTATCTTGCCGCTATCATAGACTCATAGACAGCACTAATGGTACTTTTTTTTTTTACTGAGTCAAGTAATTGAGCCATTTTGTTACAAAGGTTTTGTCCGTTTTCGGGGAATTGTGGGACGCGACGTCACGATCTCGGTTTTGATTGGTCGTATTGGTTCCGGTTCTCATTCTGGTCGTCTTGTAAGAGGTGTAAAGATGTTGGCAGATTCTTTAGTTCCTGGCGCCGATGTTATGATATTGAGTCACTGGCCATGTGAGTGATTGCTCAGTTTATTGTATTTTGTTGTGGGCTTTGGTCTGCATGTGGCGGGGGAGGAGTGTAGCCTTTTGCTAACTCAGCTGTCGTTCTCCTGCGGTTGGTTTTTGAACCCTGTTACGGCTGTGGCCGTATTTGGTTTTATTTGGTTTTGTTTGATTCTGTTTGTTCTGTGTTTTGTGTATTATTTCTGTATCAGAGTGGGACTTCTGTGTTTTTTGTGGATCTTTGTTTGTATGTCTGTGATTATTTTCAGGTGTGCTGGCAAGGGTGTGGCCTCCCATTGGACCAGCTGGTGGAGGCAGCCTTTAAAGCTACCATTTGGACATCCAGTCTCCACGGCAGCTTGGCCCTCTTCTCCATTTAGTTTATGTCTTCGCCACTTGTTTAGTTGTGTGTTGCACTTTAGTATTTTGTATTAGTTCATTGTAGTTTGTGTCCACTCTGTTTAGTCTTTTGGTTTAAAGTTATGTTAAGTGAAGCTGTAGGGGTGAACTGCCATTTTCTTTAGTACATGTTTTCTCCTGTTTTTGTTAGTCTAGGGAGGTAAGTGTTTTATCATTGATTTCCCTTTTCTTTCATTTGCAGGTAAGAAAACATGTTTCAGTTAGTTGGGGTTTTGTTTGTTATTTTGGCCTGGGTTCACCCCGAAGCCTTTCTGCTTCACTTGTAGTTCTTGTTGGTTGTTGTTTATTTATTTGTAAATAAATTTGGTTATTTTATGGAGACATTTGTTTGGTGTTTTGTGTTGCAGTCAATTTAGTAGCCAAAACTTTACTTTTTTATGTTATGCCTCCAGTCACCCCTAGACACGGAAGGGGGCGTAACAAACCCGGTCGCGGGCTTCACCGGCTGAATGCGCGTTTCTGAAACCGCTGCCTACACGGCCGGTGTGAATGCATTATAACCCTTTTTGGTTTTTGACGACCGATGTTTTCACCGGAAAAATTTATAGTGTTTTTTTCTCCTTAGTCTTGTTCACGTTTAGTAACTGAGCGTGTGTTTTGGGTAAAAAAAAAAAAAGATTAAGTAAATCTTCTTCATGCGTTGATTCATGAATATGTGTTGTCCCAGACTTCTTAGATATGTTGGTATTTGAAGAATATTATTTCATGAATCTGGTTTACACAATCATGTTTTTTTTTTCTTGCAGCATTCGCAAAATTTGGTGTGCCTGCTTTGACAGACGGTGTAAAGGTTGTAGAATGTAGTTAAGGATCCCTCTGTCTGAGTGATAACCATCCAATATGCCACTGGTTTGTGCAAATTATATTTTCTATTTTTTCGTAAAATAACTTGTTTGATGTCTTCTTTCATTCTAATTTTCTTCTGTCAATGTTTACATCCTGTTCCTATGGTACAATCTTCTGACCAATCTGAACCATCCTCCCTTGATTCATCTGATTCTCAAGACACCGTCATCCTTTCGGAGAGTCCATCCAGTAAACGGCTAAGGCTGGACTCAGAGGCCAAGCACATAAGAATTATTCTAATCAAATAATTATTTTTAAGGATATGAACCCCTAAAATAAATTTTGCCTATCGAATTTGGTCTATTGTCTTATCCTTGTTAAGTTGATTCATTTTTTATATGCTTAAGTTCTTTTCTTTGTGTTTTTAGTTGGTGGAATCCATTCTTACCCAAAAACCTGGTGGAGAAGGCATAATAAATGAATATAATCAAAGCAAGTCTTTATCAGATGAAACCAGAAGAAAAATGGCTAACATACTGGCTGCTGACATGACAGAAGAATGGGTAATTTATCATTATGGCTTATTATGAGTCAGTGTATCATTAACATGTAATTCTCATCTTTAACAAAGCAGGAAGCAGAGCTTACATTACATACACTAAGAATTTGTTATTTTTTTGTATTGCAGGACATCACCACCAAGACAGGTAAAAGAAATGTATGCCAGGGGAATTGTGAGCTTCTTTCCCCTATCTGAGTGATCCTTTCTCCAGGACCGGTTATGTAAGTCACACCAAAAATGATTACATTAAATGTTTATTAAGACATTTGACCAATAAAACGTTTTGAAAGGTACTTTTTACAAATTAAACAGAAAAAAAGTAACACATGCTTTGCATACCAAGTTTATTCAAATTGTGAATGTGGAACTACAAATGAGATGTTCACTGTCTTATCAGGATCATTACTATGATGGCGAGAGTGGCACAGGCTACTTGGCATGGAGGATTAAAACTATTCAGCGATCTGCTGCAAGAGACAGGCGATCATCATATGGAGGTAACACTACTATTCTGAAAGAGTTCAAAAACTTTGGAATGAATTTTCATTAAATAAAATTTGCTTGCATGTTTGGCTATCAAAATATTTCCTGTGTTGTAAAGAATCATCTGGAGGAGCATCTTATGATGATCAGCTTGGAGAACCAGCTGCCAGGCGAGAACCCTGTTAGTTCCAGAAATTGTGCTAAGTGATGATGAGTGTAAGGAGGCCATTGCATTGATTAAACATTCAGCGGATGAAGATATAATCAAGAGGAAGATGAAGCTGACATTTGACTTCCGCCGCAACATGGTCCTTGATCCGGAGTAGTCAAGCAATGTTCTGACAGTCTTTCCACGTTTTAAAGACATCAAAGGCTTGGTAAATAAATAAACCTATTCTTGAACACAGTTTATAATTTCAGAAGGTTTAAAGAATCATCAGTGAAATTTAAGTTTCTCTTCAATGTAGGTGGAACAAGATTTTGCTCTGATGTTTGGGGAGGAAATCTCAGGTAAGTTTCTGGGAAAATGGACAACTGCATTCAAGCAGAAAGTCATCCAACAATGCAGGAAGCTGCAAACCACCAGTGAGTTGGAAGATCTCCTCCTGGCAGCTGATAACCCTGACAGTGGAGCCGAAGTGGATGACAGCATTGGTAAGAGTTGCACACAGTTGACACTCTACTAATTTTCTGTAAATTAAAATAAACTTGACCGTTTAAACTACAGTTTTGCGATAGTTACCATTTCTTTCTTTTACTTTGTCCTATTACTGTGTGACATGTTGGCAATAGTTAAAGGGTTAAATGAAAATATTCTATAAGCATGTCTGACTTTTGCTGATGCTCCATTTGAATTAAATGTTTGTGTATTTACAGGGTGGGACAGAGACCTCTCATCGATTCTGTTGCACCTTATTCCTCCTTCTGCCCAAGGTCGTAAAAGACCAGGAAAAGTGTCTGCTTCCCAAGCAGAAAAGCATTTGGTGGTCTTCAAGAAGGTGTGTTTTTATTTTCAGCATTGGGCCTGGTGCTGTCATGTTGGGAATACATGTGCAGATACCATGATTAGCACCAGAACGTTTTCTTATGCCCAGTTACATTATTTCCCAGCTCTAAATGTTATTTTTTGGAATGAAATATAACTGCGGTGTCATTGTAAAAGCCTCAATATATTTTTCATGTCAATTCAGACAGGAACTAACATTCAAGAACATCTTGATTCCATCACGACAAGCACTCAACCCTATCTCTTGGCTGTAGGACGAAGTAGGAAAGAAATCCATCAGTTCTTTATCATCCTTGACAAAAATGCCATCGCTTGCAGGTCAGCTTCCTCACTCGGTGCCTTTGATGAACTATTCAAGGCTCATTTTGTTTTTGCCACGAAATGCAATCCAATGCTACACAACATGTTCACATTCATCCAGACAACTGTGTACAACATAGATGTTGGAAAAGTGAAGGAGAGCCCCCGTGTTGCAGAAGTTCGGGCCAGGCTGCTTCATTAGCACTTGAACTTGTCTATTTGAGATGAGGTGTTTTGTTTGTCACTCTGAGTTAACTTGTTCAAATACTCTTGTTAGGCATTTACGAGTAGTTCATGGTTACATAGATGGGAAAAATCTACGACTTAAATGTGCTCAGACTGGATGTGGTCGTGTACTTGGGACTTTTTCTGGATTTAAAAAACATTTAAACACCAAACACATGGACACAATTGAGCAACATGGCCAGAACGATGTCAGTTTAAGCAGGCCAAACCTTGATGATGCAGGAGACCTTGTTACTCTTAATTTAGAGGCGGCAGCATCAACATCTACCCAATTAACAAAGTCCAGCCCTTTAGACATGTGTGCCACAGCCATTGCACAACTCAAAGCAGCTGGATTAAGTCAGTCAAACGTCACAAAATGTGTCTCTTCAATGGAGGAAGTAGTTTTTGAGCTTCACAACCAGGCTAAGGAGGTAGCTTTACAGTGCATTACACAGGAACCAGAAAGTAGGAACAAATTGGAACAATCATTCAAAAATTTGGAAAATCCATTCACATCTTTAACCCTTGTGCTATCCTAGGCACTTTACCGTTGGGAGTTGGGTCATCTAGATTCACTAGACAGTGCTCTGAACCTTTTTTTTTTTTCAATTTTTTGTGATCTTCACTGGTTCAATGGATTACATGAAATTTTTCCAACTTTATCCACCTTTGTCATGGTAGGGAGAACATGTCAAAGTAAGGGTGGGGTCATCCAAGATTGCACAAGGGTTAAATTCTGAAGCAAAACTCCATAAGCACATGAAACAGAAATGGGGAGTTATTCAGCCAGTTAAAAAAGTACTTGGCACAAGATTTGATAGCAGAAGAAATAAAACTACTGGGACATATGATAAAGTGATTGTAACCGATACATTTGCATATGTTTGCATCTTGGAAACATTGAAGAATATTTTACAAAAAGATGAAATTGAAGAAATGTTCAAGCCCAGGTATATGTCTAAGGAACGTGTGTATGCAGACTTGAGAGATGCCTCCTATATAAAAGAGAATCCACTGTTTTCAATTGAAAAAGATGCCTTGCAGATCCAGCTGTTTTATGACGATTTTGAAACTGCAAATGTATTGGGACCCAAAAGAGGTCTTCATAAATTGGGCGCCATATATTTTACTCTAAGAAATTTCCCCCCAACTTTTAATTCATCTTTGAACTATATTTATTTGTGTGCTCTATTCCATGCTCAGGACATCAAGCGATATAGCTTTAATTTAGTACTTGAACCGCTTATTAATGATCTGAAAGTGCTTGAGATGGATGGACTTAAAATTCCAAATTTTTAACAAAATATTCATGGTACTGTTGTGCAAGTCACTGGTAACAATCTTGGTTTGTATGGCCTGTTTGGCTTTGTGGAGTCATTTGGAGCTCGATATTGCTGTCGTTTCTGCCACCTTGAAAAACACAATTTTCAAAATGTATTCTGTGAAAATGATTCAGAGGTTGTTTTAAGAACAGTTGAAATGCATGCACAGCACTGTCAAACTGCACAAGCAGATCCCAGACTTCCTCCCAGCCAGCAAAGCCAAGTGGGCCCCATATGGTTTAAAAGTGGGCAGAAAATGTGGGCCCCAAATGGTTTTGTCCGCAGTTTCCGTGGTGGCCCCAACTGTGTATGCCAACATAGGCTTGGAGTGGGTGCTGAGTGGGTGTCAGATAGGCCCCAAGTTGGTAAATAATATTAGAACCCATGTAGGGCCCATATTTTTGCCCATGTGGGCTGGAAGTGGGATTAAAACATGCAGGGCCCATATGGGTCCCAACTGGGAAAAGTACCCAAGACCCACTTTGGCCCCATTAATGTGTCTATCAGTATCTCATATGGGTTTTATGTGGGACTTAAATGGGCTATAATGTGGGCTATAAGTGGGTTTGTCTGCAGTTTCCGTGGTGGCCCCAACTGTGTATGCCCACATAGGCTTGAAGTGGATGGTCAGTGGGTTTCCTGTAGGCCCCAAGTGGGTAAGTAGCATTAGAAACATACTCATCGTTAACCATAACTCGTAGATCTTCATCTGTGGGTTGGAATTATGATTAAAACAGGGCAAAGATGGATCCCAATCAGGTAATTTAGCCATGAGCCATTTTGGCCCCACTTACGCATCAATTAGTATTGCATATTGGGTTAATGTGGGACCTAAATAAGCCACCATGTGGGCCATAAGTGGGTTTGTGCAGTGTTCCCATGGAGGTCCCACCTGTGTTTTCCTACAGTGCTATATACCAGTGAACCATTATAGGGTCTTCTTTTCCATCTAGCTTTTCTAAAACCCAAATGAGAAAATTCTGTAAAATCCCAGTTTCACAACATAATTTTCCAAATGACGTCAACAAAATGCTTTTTAAAATGCTTCAATTTAATAAAAGAAAATAAATGATCCTGATCCTGCATTATGAAAACGAGATACAAGACCATGGCAAGGTCACTCAAAGTTTTAACAGATAACACACAGGATCTAACATACTACAGTAACTTAATAAAATAAAGAACAACTTCACTATAATATCAACAACCTTAATGTGTGCCAATTATGTGACAAAAAAATAAATAACACCAGTGACAGATGTAAAACAAAATACTCATGGCATCCTTGACGGTTCCTGAGAACAGGCTCCATCGGCTTGTTTTTCAAGCTCTCTTTGAGTTCTTATAGCTTGGTTTCCTCCCCTGTCACGAGCTCCAATAAACCATTTGGAGAGGCCCTTCTCCACTTCCTTTAGTGGGACTGGTTGGGTGATAGCATTTTTCTTCACTGGTCCTAAAAAAAATCACAAAAAACAAAGTATTCATTTTAGCCTGGGATTAAACTTACTAAATCATTTGACAGTGATGAATATAGATTAATAAAATAAACTGTAATTACCATAGAAGACATCAAAAAGACGCAGCTAGCAGAATTTATTCTCTCCATGACATCCAAACAGGTTACATTGCAGAGCCAACTCATTGGACATGAGGAAGCACATCATTCTTCTGGTTGCGTCGTCCAGAGAAGAGTGCCCAATTTATCCAACCACAGCAACCTTTTTAAATAGAGAAAATATCACAAGATAGAAAGATGTAGTTAAACGTTAACAGCTTAATTACATATATAACCAATACAATGTTACTTTAAGAATTAACTTACAACTGCTGACATGAAATCTATATCGGTGAGTCTGTCACGACAACTTGAGTGAAGCTGCAGCTGACCTGACCAACACAAGGGACAAAATAACTAAACTCTGAAATAAGCATTCCCTGAAGCAAGTGTTCAAGTAACAAATTATGTTTACTCTAAAAATGTTATATATATATATATATATATATATATATATATATATATATATATATATATATATATATTAGCATAATCAAAACTATTAATTACTTCCAGAAACTCAATAAAGGGGCCTATACCCTGTTATTTTTAACCCCTTATAGTAAGCAATACCCATATATATATGATAATATTACCTTTGGCACACATACCAAATAATTTTTTTTATTTAAATGTTGGTTATTTTCCTGAGTTTTTTCCAAACGTGAAATAAGACGACTCATTTTCTGAGTCACCGGCTTTCGTCTGCGTGTGTGTGACGTCAATCTGGGCAGATGGAGCCGGCCTCAGCAGCGTGTCTGCGTTTCTCCCAGGAAAACAAAAAACATCCTAACTTCTGCAAAGATGGATATGCATATTTTGCATATAAAAATAAAGTGCTTTTAAAAAACATTCTTGCTCAGCGGAGAAAGTGTGTGTGTGTCTGTGGGCGGTGCTGGCAGCGCAGACTCTTCATGAACGGGACACTTCTCAATGTGTCCGTCACGTCACCTCATGAGAACCCGCTCGATTAGAGGAATACTCAAATGCTTGAATGGATCTAAATACCGCTTGGGTGTCTTTTTGTGAGGAATCAACATTATAATACACTAAAAAGCTAAAACAAAAACGATTTAGTATTTTATGGATCCTAAATTCGCCGATGGACTGATTAGTACTCATTCATTGTGACCGAGAAATTCCGGTCATTTTTCAAAATAAGATCATTCTGACTCATAATAAAACGAACTAAAAAACATTTCACGCAAAACCTGGCCAAATTATATCTGACCAAAACAAGTTATCCCCGCAAGATCCAACTCAAAACCACTAAATTGGCCGGAAACCCGTCGAATCTGGTAACTCTGTTAGGTTGCGCTTCCTTGTCGCCTCGGTGACACGCCGACACACACTGGCTGGATGATCGGTGACGCAACCCACCACTTGTCTTCATGTTTGCACATAAACCTGCTGCACGTGGAAACTAGTTGTCTGCCCGTTTGTGACACCGGCTTCTAAAATGCGAAAAGCCGCTATTACGTGGATGGATTCAACTGCAGAGCAGAACAACACTCCCGAGCTGCGCATGTTTTTATGAACCACATTTATCATTGCCAGTTAGAGCTGTAAGCGAAACACAAAACCAAAAAGGTATCTTACCTTGATATCAATAAATGGCCTGGATGAACGGTGCGACAGAAGTGCAGAATCTCCTTGCGTTGAAGGACCAGGACGACTGACTGAATCCGTATCAGGAAATGAGCGGGAGATTCAAAACGCAGCAACCGTCCAATCAGCAACGTCTGCTTACCACTTTGAACTCCTTAAACCCCCATGCGGGCCCTTTGTTTGAGAAAAATTTTAAACGTTCATTCTATTTTTTTATTTTTATTTTTTACTTTTTAACAGTTAAAATATGTTTTTGTAATAAGGAAGGTTTCTACTCCAATCAAAAAGTCATTTTATTTACATATTAAAATTTTCTAAAAAAAAAAAAAAAAAAAAACTAGACTAAACCAATCCAGCATATGAACACATTTTATTTCAGTATTAGTGTCAGGTAAGTTTGCCTGACAGATGTTAAACTAATTTTTGTAAGCTAACACAAGTAAAAGAAAAAAATGGCAAATTGCTCTTTATGCTCATTGTGATTGGTGCACAGGTGTTACTACAAAGGGGATATTCTGCTGTGTTCCAACCAATTTCACATTTAAACTTTCAACATAATTCCAACAAAAAAATTAGTTAATTAAAATTGCATGCACTAAATTAGATGAACTAAGTGAATTATTAGATATTCGCCTCACCTAGCTCACTCTGTTAAGACAGAAACACTGCACAGCTTGAGACACAGCGCAAAGGACAGCATCATGACACACTCACTTTTTTCTATAGCTAGCCCCACAGCTAGCCTGCAATACCTGTTTGGGGTCCTTCAGGGTATTGGGATTAATGCTGACGTCACATTTTTTTGATTGGCTGTCCGTTGGTCTGATGACATGTCAGATTGTGATTGGACAAATTATAGTACTGGTAAATGGTAAATGTCGTATACGGATACAGAGCTTTTCTACCTTCCTTGAAGGCCCAAAGTGCTTTACAGTCATAGTTCCATTCACCCTTTCACACACACATTCACAGACTGTTGGTGGCTCAGCTGCTGAACACTGGCCTCAACCTTAAAAACCAGAGTTAAGGTGGGGTTCAGTGTCTTGCCAAGGACACTTCGACACATGGACGGGGCAAGGCGAAAATTGAATATGCAATCTTCCGATCAGAGGTCGACCACCCTACCGCTGCATCACGGCCACCCCATACCACCACAGAAGAAGATATTATGAGGGCCCCTGTGAACATACAGAGATCCAACAGAGCAACATTATGTTTTAAACATGCACCTTCACTGCCTGCAAACAAAAAGCTATATGAGTGGGCCGTGGTGCAGCGGTAGGGCGGTCGCCTCATGATCGTAAGATTGCAGGTTTGATTCCCGCCTTGCACGCCCATGTGTCGAAGTGTCCTTGGGCAAGACACTGAACCCCACCTTACCTCTGGTGGGAGGTTGGCGCCAGTGTTCGCCAGCGGAGCCGCCACCAGTGTGTGAATGTGTGTGTGCATGGGTGAATGTGACTGTAAAGCGCTTTGGGCCTTCATAAGAATGTAGAAAGCGCTATATAAGTATACCCCATTTACCATTTTATGAGACTCCAGCTGCTCTGCTCAGAGATATGGTTCTCTCTGTGGAGCAGCAGGTTCATTGTAACAGTCACAGATCTTTTTAAAAAGTGGGTTGTTGCAAAATCTCTCTATAAACATTACAAAGAATAATGTCACACACAACTTGTGAAGGAAAAGAACTTTAGGTTACAAGAGGAAACATAAAATGAATATTATAGAGCCACAGCAGATCTGGACGCAACGTAGTTTGTCCAAGTGGGGTTACCGTAGTGTGACATTAACCTCAGTTGAAAGGACCCCAAAGGGTAATTGCAGGCCGAATAGTTTCGGTACCTACACTGGACTGCTGTCATAGAAAAATATGCTCCAAATTAGCGTATATCTCCCTTCTGTCATGGCAACCACCGCCACGCCCCGCAGCGGCTGCTCATCAGGGTGAACTCTCCTCACCTGCTTATGTCAGTATATATTGCGGTCGCACCGCTCCGTCCCTTGCCGGAACGTCTAAGTGTTTTACTAAGACCACCAGCCTGCTCTTACGCTCTGTATTCCAGTCTGCCACTCGTCTGCAAATCCGGATCTCCGCTCCTCGCTCTCAAGTCTGAGTTCCCTGGCTGCCTATCGTTACTCCTGCCGCTCATGCTGAACCAAGCTTTCTCCTGAGTTGCTGTTATTGACTCACCTGTTGCTGGGACCACCTGTTCCTCATCGCCAAGCTCTGCCTCAAAACTCAGCCGTAAGACATCTCCTCTGCTCCACTCTGTTACGGACTTCCTCATTCAGGAATTGGCGTCCCGCCCCCTTCCATGAACACTGGACTCTGCTCTGTCTGTTACTCTCCCCTCACTCCTGGCCTCCCACAAGTCTGTCTCCACGCCCCCTGGTGTCAAGATTCTGCATAACATCCTGCCTGCTCTGACCCCCTTTTAATAAACTAAAGATCTCGTACTCCTTGGGTCTGTCATCTTTTGTTGGTCCTCAAGTCCTAGTTGTGACACCTTCATTCTTTTGTTCTTGCACTCTCTAGCTCTCTTCTATGCCTATGTACATTTACCAGATTGTACATTTCTTTGATCTCATTGTTTAAACTTTTACAATAATTCTTCGTTTTCAAAACGTTACCTTGAGACCTTTGCACCCCTAAGTATTGACTGCACATGCATACATTGCCAATAAAAAAACCTTGAACCTTGAAGCTCCAGGCTTGTTCTGAATAGGACAGCAACACAACAAATGTGTTATGTTCAAGCAAAGTTACCACTTCATTTTAAACTGTGTCGTTAAAAACTTGAATCTCTGTTGGGTCCACTGAGCACCAATGAAAAAGTAATTTTTTTTTAATAAATGACGATTCTAATCGTATTTCGGGCGATAACTCGTAGCAGTGTACAGCTTACCCTAGGGCGGTTCAGTCAATTAACGCACCTGCTCAGCGTCCTATTTAAGCCCAGGTGCGCAGGCGTTCATTCTCTTTCTTACCTTCAGCGCTCATTCTTCGCCGTTCCCCGTGCTCGCGGATCCAGCGGATCTCCTTTTCTTCGACGTCTTGCTGTATTCCCCCCGTCCTTCGGATGGCTGATCCCCGTTTCCTGATGTGGGCTTTCTGTTTTCGCCGCGCCTGCTCCTTTGCAGCTATCGCCGGGCGGCTAGCGGCGCTCGCCGGGCGGCTAACAGCGCCCAGCGCGTTCGTTTCGCCGCGGTCGCGTGCATCTGCAGGGGGTGCGCTTTCCGCGGTGTTCGGGTTGTCCGTGGGCCCGGATCTGGAGCTGTCCGGGTCTATCGTCTGCCGTAGTCAGCCGGACCTCTACGGTGAGCGGCGTGCGGTCTTTCCTGGGTCGTTTTTTTCTTGGTTGTGTCTTGTTTTGTTTTCTTCCGTGTATGGTGACGTCGCGCCCCTAAGGACCCTGGGAATTGTAGTTTTGGGACTCGTGGTCCGCTCATGGTGAACTTCTGATTCATTTTCTGCCGTTATTCTGCGTCGTCCGGTTATTGTTTCAGGAGTTGTGGGGTCTTTTCTGTAGTTGTGACGGCTGGCGGTCCTTGTCTGGCCTGGTTTCTCATGCTGGCTGAATTATTTGTGGCTTTTGCATTTTCTCTGTTGCTGTTTTGTTCTTTAGGTGCTGAAGGTGACTCTTGACTATCTTTAATTAGATGCTGGCTTTATTGTTATGGTGGTTCTTCTGTTTATTTTCGTCGTTGTTGTAGCTGTTGGTTAGTCTTAATGTGAATTGGTCTCTTGGACCCGTCTCTCCTCTGTGGACAAATTCCTTATGCTTGGTTTCTTTTATGCAGTGTCTTTGGCTCATTTTAATCACTCGTTCGTTGCCCCCGCACGTTCTGCATCTGGTTCTGCTTTTTTTTTTTTCCCTGCTCTGTGTACTCCAGTAGGTCCTGCCCTGGCTGGGGACTTGCGTCGGCCTCATTAGCGTGTCAGTCTCTTCGCTGCCTTTTTTCTCGGCTGGACAGTTAATTGTTATTCATTTCTCTGGTTTGGTCTGGAGGTTTGTGGGGGCTGTGTGATGAATTTTTCCGGGGCATCGTTTTCAAAGCCCCCACTAAGGGTGGCCCTTCGAAGGTTCAGATTCTCGTGACGTGATCTGGACCCGTTGGCGCCTCACAGTTCATCTTTTTGGGCATCTGTGGCCTGGTTCCTCATGTGCCTTCAGGATTAGTATATATTTTCTTCAGCTGCCCAGGCTGCCTCCACGATTTTCCTCCGAGCGCGATATAAGGCTGAGGATGTCTTATCGCTGATGTTCTCCCTGTTCTGCCTCTATGCCTCTCGGCGTCTCTTGGCATTCAGTTGGTGCTCGACACGTTTGTCGGTTTACCTTTCAGCTGCCGTGGCAGTCCTCATACTTTCAACTTTCTTAGCAGAAGCTCTGTACTGGATATTTGTAGGCAATGGGTCTCCTTCACTTTGCGAGTTATTGATGGTTTCTCAGTGGCCAAATTTCCTCTGTATCCCTGGTCTTTGGATCTCTGTGGGGGGGGGATTTATTTTCTAATCTGAGTTCCACGTTGTCTATACTGTATGGTCCTCCACCCTTCCGGATTTATTTTTCTTCTATGGATTGGATGGTTCATTGCTGCTTGTCTCTCCCCATTATGTCATCTTTGGCTTTTGTGCAGCGTGTTTATTCATTTTGGTTTGCATATGATTTGTCAATGATTGGGCCACCTGACATTTGCTGTGGTTTTGGTCCTATGGTCATCTGTTCATCTTGTGTTCTTGTTCTGGGTAGTTCCATCCTGGGCCCCGTGTTCCTGTTCTGGATTTCGTGTTTTGCGTTTGTTCCTTCCCTCTCTATGCTTGGAGTAGTTATGTTATGATGACTGTCGTGTGTTCAGGCTCCCTCCACTTGTTCCTCTGAGGCTGTGCCTTCTGGTTTGGGGGAAAAGATTTAAGAGTGGTTTGTGTTTGTCCGGCCGCCAGAATCTACAGCTCTGATGATTTATAAGATGTCGTCCAGTTAGTTCATCCTTGGAGATTAAATTAGGGCTGTTTCAATAGTGAATGACAGTATTGTGTCATCAGTTGACTTGGTTAATGTTTAAATAACACCTTGAGCAATTTCTACCCTGACCGTAGGAAATATATCACTTGCGCTGTCAAGCTTAGTTCAAGAGTTAAATCTTGTGTCCACAAGTCAGTCTTCTATCTGCCTTGCTTAAGCAGATGACAGTCTGCTAGATGCTTCCCCATTAGTGGCTTGTTATACTCCGCCTCTAAATGCTTAAGGTTCAGTCTAGCAAAAATACTATCAAAACCTATGATCCCTCATGGCTCTCAAGTTCTCTTTTTCAGTATCCAGACGCCCTTGGCTAATTACAATTTCAGTAGTCTGTACTTTGTTGTCCACCAATTTGAGAACCACTAATATCAGATGCAAAGCATCGAATCCAGCCGGGCTGCAATCCTTGCTACGTGGGATGTTGACCTTCCTCATCTACAAATCTCTTTGGCTACTCTTCCCATCACCTACTCCTCGATGGCCTCCTGAAGGTGCGTCCCTCTGAAACTGTCAAAGGTTACTTTTCTTATCTTTGGAATGTATAAAAAATTTGTGTTAAGATTTTGTTTTTGGTTATATATTTCACTATCATTTCACTATTGGAATTTGTAATCATGATGGTTTCTAGGGTGCGATAAATCCACAATGGGTCTTTACTTTAACTGTCTACTAAACTTCACTTTCTCAGATTTGTTCTTTAAAAGCACTGTTATTTCATTTATCTCAAGCATTTTGAAACTGATCAGTTTCTGGGATTTTTATATATTCTTGTCAAGACTAATACTGCTTTGTTTTATCTATGCACCACATCCTGAGCCTGAGTACCCCTACGCCCCGATCGGCTTCTCCGTTTCCAGGAAGTGATGTCACCCCTGCATTCCTTGATCTGGTGCTGCAACGATGACTGCTCGACGTACCTATTGCTGCACTGAAAGTGATGGGGCGGTGGACCTCCTCTGCATTCCAATGACACTTCTGACTGAATTAATCAATCAATGTCAACAGCAGAATGAATGTAAATTCTTCGATTATAGATGTTAAAAGAAAATTATAGCCAGGTGGAAGCCTCAAAATTAGGATGTTCTAAGTTGTATCATAGTATGCGCTGGAGCTGGAATTTGGTTCTTAAGCCAATTTTGTAGTATGCCAATGAAGCATAGTAATTATGGGCATTGAACTCGTTCTTAATATTTGGTTGGGATCTCAATTAAATGATGTTCCTTGAGCGCTTATAATGGTATGCCGAATGGAGAAAATTATGGCTACTATGCTCGTTCGTTGTACTGTCGTTGGGAGCTTCGAAATAATGGATGTACTTAAGCTCTTGTATTTATAGTTGCCACAATGGCAGAAGTTATGGCCATCAAGCTTGTTCTTGGTTTAATAGAAGTTCAAATAATGGCTCAGCATGTCTAATACGCCATCAAAGCTTTGGATTGGATGTTAAGTTATTGTATCATACGGGTTGTTAGGCGGTACGAATTATAGTTTCGCACAGCGTTTTTGGGGAAGTGAGTTACGTTCTAAGATCAGGTATGAGTAATTTTATGTTGGCTCCTCTTTTATTTCTTTCCCTCTCTCTTTCAGATAGTATGTTCCTCTAGTGGTTTCCACGAACGGGAGCGACCCTACGGTCAATGGTGCCGGGTCACACATAGCAGATCCACTAGATAGCATGTTCCCTTCGAGGCGCTGTACTCGAACGGGGGCGGCCCAAACGGTCAATGGTGCCGGGTCACACATAGCAGATCCACTAGATAGCATGTTCCCTTCGTGGTGCTGTACTCGAACGGGGGCGGCCCAAACGGTCAATGGTGCCGGGTCACACATAGCAAATCCACTAGATAGCATGTTCCCTTCGTGGCGCTGTACTCGAACGGGGGCGGCCCAAACGGTCAATGGTGCCGGGTCACACATAGCAGATCCACTAGATAGCATGTTCCCTTCGAGGCGCTGTACTCGAACGGGGGCGGCCCAAACGGTCAATGGTGCCGGGTCACACATAGCAGATCCACCAGATAGCATGTTCCCTTCGTGGCGCTGTACTCGAACGGGGGCGGCCCAAACAGTCAATGGTGCCGGGTCACACATAGCAGATCCACTAGATAGCATGTTCCCTTCGTGGCGCTGTACTCGAACGGGGGCGGCCCAAACGGTCAATGGTGCCGGGTCACACATAGCAGTCATACTGAGAAATGAAATGGAAATGGAATGCTGCCGAAAACACACCTCATTTTATTACACACTGATTATACATACACATTTTTTCTTCTTCTGGATAATTATGTGTTGGGGGTTTTGTTACCCGAAAGTTTTATGGAAATCTCTCATGGAATTGAACGGAGCCTTATGCCAAACCAAAAGATGTGAATGCCAACTAAAGTATGTGGAAAATGTCAAATAAATATTTCTTACTGCAAGAGTTGTCTGACTGAAATGACGATTCTAATCGTATTTCGGGCGATAACTCGTAGCAGTGTACAGCTTACCCTAGGGCGGTTCAGTCAATTAACGCACCTGCTCAGCGTCCTATTTAAGCCCAGGTGCGCAGGCGTTCATTCTCTTTCTTACCTTCAGCGCTCATTCTTCGCCCCACCCTCCTCCCCGGCTTCCACCTGTGGGCTCCGTAAAGGGGGGTTTTTGTTACCCGAAAGTTTTATGGAAATCTCTCATGGAATTGAACGGAGCCTTATGCCAAACCAAAAGATGTGAATGCCAACTAAAGTATGTGGAAAATGTCAAATAAATATTTCTTACTGCAAGAGTTGTCTGACTGAAATAGGTAAAACAGATAGAAGACTAGATGGCTGTATAGTGCCAAAAGTGGGACAAGTGATCACCTTACTTGTATCTAATTGGTTACTGCTACATCCTCAAAATCTCAGCACTGCCTCTACAAACTACATAAACTCTGGACAGGAAAAAAGAAATGTCATAATTGCCCATTATTGCAAAAGCAGGTTGCTCTGGGTAAAACATGGTAAAATATTAAAATGTATGTCTATTTGTGGTTCATAAATTTAGTTAGTTAGTTTAGTTTGTTAATAGCTGGACTGATCAGAATTAGAAAAATTAGAAAAGGTGTGATTCATATTCAATTTGGAAAGAGTCCTTTTGGTCTAACCATTTTTTCCAAGCTGATTATAAGTGGAATGTTATGTCATTAATCAGACATTTTAATTGGAAACTTATATCTAAACTTATATCTAACAAAAAATTGCTGACAATCAGAAGAGTCAGCAACTCTATTCTATAGCATCTTGCCTGTGTATTGCCTAGAAATCTTCAGGGGTCCTGTCATTTTACTCATCTTCTTGGATTTTAAGAATATGTCTAGGAACAGAATACAAAATAACCTTTTAAAATACCTGCCTATATGGTTACCCCAAAAGCACTCTTAATGTGGTACTCATTTAGAGCAAACCATGTGGGACCTACATACAGTGTCCCAGTTACAGACCAGGTCCTCTTTGCCCACCTGGGCTCTTTATCAGGCCTATATGGTTAGCCCATGAGGGCTCCTCATGTGGTACCAATGTAAGTTATACCATATGGGTCCTACATACAGTGGCCCAGTTACAGACCTGGGGCCTCATTTATAAAACGTTGCGTAGGATTTGCGTCAGAAGTGGCGTACGGATGAAACATAGGACGTTTGTGGTATAAAACATAGGACACACAGAAATATTCAGATTTATAAAACCGTGCGCAAGCACATCCTACGCATCCTTCCCTTAATAAATCACAATCAATTCTAAATGCTGCGCAGCTTTTGCGGCTTCATGACACGCCCATAGTTGCCCATAAATAGTCCGTGAAACGCCCACAAATGACGATTCATAATCGTATTTCGGGCGGATGACTCGTAGCAGTGTTTACAGCTTACCCTAGGGCGGTTCAGTCAATTAATGCACCTGCTCAGCGTCCTATTTAAGCCCAGGTGCGCAGGCGTTCATTCTCTTTCTTACCTTCAGCGCTCATTCTTCGCGTTCCCGGTGCTCGCGGGTCCGGCGGATCTCCTTTTCTTCGGCGTCTTGCTGTATTCCCCCCGTCCTTTGGATGGATGATCCCCGTTTCTGATGTGGGTTTTCCGTTTTCGCCGCGTTTGCTCCTTTTTGCGGATCTCGCCGGGCAGCTAGCGGCGCTCGCGGGCGGCTAACGGCGCCCAGCGCGTTCGTTTCGCCGCGGTCGCGTGCATCTGCAGGGGGTGTGCTTTCCGCGGTGTTCGGGTTGTCCGTGGGCCCGGATCTGGAGCTGTCCGGGTCTATCGTCTGCCGTGGTCGGACGGTCTTCTAAGGTGAGCGGCGCGCGGATTTTCCTGTGTAGTTTTCTGGGCTGAGTCTTGTTTTGTTTACTTCCGTGTATGGTGACGTCGCGCCCCTAAGGACCCTGGGAGTTGTAGTTTTTGTGACTCGTGGTTTGTTCATGGGGCCTTTCTGATTCATTTTCTGCTGTTGTTCTGCGTCGTCCGGTTATTGTTTCAGGAGTTGTGGGGTCTTTTCTGTGGTTGTGACGGCTGGCGGTCCTCGTCTGGCCTGGTTTCTCGTACTGGCTGACTTAATTGCGGTTTTTGCATTTTCTTTGTTGCTGTTTTGTTCTTTAGGTGCTGAAGGTGACTCTTGCCTATCTTTGATTAGATGCTGGCTTTATTGTTATGGCGGTTCTTCTGTTTATTTTCTTCGTTGTTGTAGCTGTTGGTTAGTCTTAATGTGAATTGGTCTCTTGGACCTGTCTCTCCTCTGTGGACAAATTCCTTATGCTTGGTCTCTTTATGCAGCGTCTTTGGCTCATTTTAATCACTCATTCGTTGCCCCCGCACGTTCTGCATCTGGTTCTGCTTCGCCTGTTTTTTTTCCCCGCTCTGTGTACCCCAGTGGGTTCTGCCTTGGTTCGGGGACTTGCGTCGGTCGCATTAGTGAGTGTGTCAGTCTTGTCGCTGCCTTTTTTCTCGGCTGGACAGTTAATTTGTTATTCTCGCTCTGGTTTGGTCTGGAGGTTTGTGGGGGCTGTGTGATGGCTTTTTCCGGGGCATCGTTTCAAAGCCACCACTGAGGGTGGCCCCTTCGACGTGTTCAGGTTCTCGTGACGTGGTCTGGACCCGTTGGCGCCTCACAGTTCATCTTTCTGGGCATCAGTGGCTAGTTCCTCATGCGCCTTCAGGATTAGTGTATATTTTCTTCAGCTGCCCATGCTGTCTCCGCGATTTTCTTCCGAGCACGATATAAGGCTGTGGATGTCTTATCGCTGTGGTTCTCCCTCTTCTGCCTGTATGCCTCTCGGCGTCTTTGGGCATTCAGTTGGCGCTCGACATGTTTGCCGGTTTACTTTTCAGCTGCCGTGGCAGTCCTCATACTTTCCAAATTCTTGGCAGAAGCTCTGTAATGTTTATTTGTAGGCGATGGGTCCCCCTCATTTTGCGAGTTATTGATGGTTTCTCAGTGGCCGAATTTCCTCTGTATCCCTGGTCTTTTGGATTTCCTTGGGGGGGGGGGGGGGGTTCTTTTCAAATCTGGGTTCCGCGTTGTCTATACTGTATGGTCCTCCACCCTTCCGGATTTATTTTTCTTCCATGGATCGGATGGTTCATTGCTGCTTGTCTCTCCCCATTATGTCATCTTTGGCTTTTGTGCAGCGTGTTTATTCATTGTTTGGTTTGAATATGATTTGTCGATGATTGGGCCACCTGACATTTGCTGTGGCTTTGGTCCTATGGTCATCCGTTCATCTTGTGTTCTTGTTCTGGGTAGTTCGTCCTGGGCCCTGTGTTCCTGTTCTGGATTTCGTGTCTTGCGTTTGTTCCTTCCCTCTCTATGCTTGACATAGTTATGTTATGATGCCTGTCGTGTCTTCAGGCTCCCTCCACTTGTTCTTCTGAGGCTGTGCCTTCTGGTTTGGGGGAAAGGATTTAAGAGTGGTTTGTGTTTGTCTGGCCGCCGGAATCTACAGCTCTGATGATTTATAAGGTGTCGTCCGGTTATTTCATCCTTGGAGATTGTATTAAGGCTGTTTCAATAGTCAATGATAGTTTTGTGTCATCGGTTGACTTGGTTAATGTTTAAATACCACCTTGAGCAATTTCTACCCTGACCGTAGGAGTATATCACTTGTGCTCTCAAGCTTGGTTCAAGAGTTAAATCTTGTGTTCACAAGTCGGTCTTCTGTCTGCCTTGCTTAAGCAGATGACAGTCTGCTAGATGCTTCCCCATTAGTGGCTTGTTATACTCCGCCTCTAAATGCTTAAGGTTCAGTCTAGGAAAGAATGCTATCAAAACCTATGGTCCCTCATGGCTCTTAAGTTCTCTTTTTCAGTATCCAGACGCCCTTGGCTAATTACAATTTCAGTGGCCTGTACTTGTTGTCCACCAATTTGAGGACCACTAATATCAAGTACAAAGCATCAAATCCAGCCAAGCTGTAATCCTTTGCTACGTGGGATGTTGATCTTCCTCATCTACAATCTCCTCGGCTGCTCTTCCCATCACCTACTCCTCGATGGCCTCCTGAAGGTGCGTCCCTCTGAAACTGTCAAAGGTTACTTTCTTATCTTTGGAATATATAAAAAATTTGGTGTTAAGACTTTGTGCAGGTTATATAGTTCACTATCATTTCACTGATGGAATTTGTAATCATGATGGTTTCTAGGGTGCGATAAATCCACAATGGGTCTTTACCTTAACTATCTACTAAATTTCACTTTCTCAGATTTGTTCTTTAAAAGCACTGTTATTTCATTTATCTCAAGCTTTTGAAACTGATCAGTTTCTGGGTTATTTATATATTCTTGTCAAGACTAATACTGTTTTGTTTTATCTACGCACCACATCCTGAGCCTGCGAACCGCTACGCCCCGATCAGCTTCTCCGTTTCCATGAAGTGCTGTAGCCCCTGCATTTTCTTGATCTGGTGTTGCAACGATGACTGCTCGACGCACCTATTGCTGCACTGAAAGTGATGGGGCGGTGGACCTCCTCTGCATTCTAATGACACTTCTGACTGAATTAATCAATCAATGTCAACAGCAGAATGAATGTAAATTCTTCGATTATAGATGTTAAAAGAAAATTATAGCCAGGTGGAAGCCTCAAAATTAGGATGTTCTAAGTTGTATCATAGTATGCGCTGGAGCTCGAATTTGGTTCTTAAGCCAATTTTGTAGTATGCCAATGAAGCATGGTACTTATGGGCGTTGAAGCTTAGTAATTATGGGCGTTGAACTCGTTCTTAATATTTGGTTGGGATCTCAATTAAATGATGTTCCTTGAGCGCTTATAATTGGTATGCCGAATGGAGAAAAATTATGGCTACTAGGCTCGTTCGTTGTCTGTCGTTGGGAGCTTCGAAATAATGGATGTACTTAAGCTCGTGTATTTATAGTTGCCACAATGGCAGAAGTTATGGCCATCAAGCTTGTTGTTGGTTTAATGGAAGTGCAAATAATGGCTGTTCAGCATGTCTAATACGCCATCAAAGCTTTGGATTGGATGTTAAGTTATTGTATCATACGGGTTGTTAGGCGGTACAAATTATAGTTTCGCACAGCGTTTTGGGGAAGTGAGCTTACGTTCTAAGATCAGGTATGAGTAATTTTATGTTGGCTCCCCTTTTATTTCTTTCCCTCTCTCTTTCAGATAGTATGTTCCTCTAGTGGTTTCCACGAACGGGAGCGACCCTACGGTCAATGGTGCCGGGTCACACATAGCAGATCCACTAGATAGCATGTTCCCTTCGAGGCGCTGTACTCGAACGGGGGCGGCCCAAACGGTCAATGGTGCCGGGTCACACATAGCAGATCCACTAGATAGCATGTTCCCTTCGTGGCGCTGTACTCGAACGGGGGCGGCCCAACGGTCAATGGTGCCGGGTCACACATAGCAAATCCACTAGATAGCATGTTCCCTTCGTGGCGCTGTACTCGAACGGGGGCGGCCCAAACGGTCAATGGTGCCGGGTCACACATAGCAGATCCACTAGATAGCATGTTCCCTTCGTGGCGCTGTACTCGAACGGGGGCGGCCCAAACGGTCAATGGTGCCGGGTCACACATAGCAGTCATACTGGGAAATGAAATGGAATGCTGCCGAAAACACACCCCATTTTATTACACACTGATTATACATACACATTTTTTCTTCTTCTGGATAATTAAGTTTGGGGGTTTTTTGTTACCCGAAAGTTTTATGGAAATCTCTCATGGAATTGAACGGAGCCTTATGCCAAACCAAAAGATGTGAATGCCAACTAAAGTATGTGGAAAATGTCAAATAAATATTTCTTACTGCAAGAGTTGTCTGACTGAAATGACGATTCATAATCGTATTTCGGGCGGATGACTCGTAGCAGTGTTTACAGCTTACCCTAGGGCGGTTCAGTCAATTAATGCACCTGCTCAGCGTCCTATTTAAGCCCAGGTGCGCAGGCGTTCATTCTCTTTCTTACCTTCAGCGCTCATTCTTCGCCCCACCCTCCTCCCCGGCTTCCACCTGTGGGCTCCGTAAGGGGGGTTTTTGTTACCCGAAAGTTTTATGGAAATCTCTCATGGAATTGAACGGAGCCTTATGCCAAACCAAAAGATGTGAATGCCAACTAAAGTATGTGGAAAATGTCAAATAAATATTTCTTACTGCAAGAGTTGTCTGACTGAAATGAATATTCATTGATTGCGAAACCATGGCAAACACAGAGAGGAAATCAAAGAAACGTAACTTCACTCAATGTGAAGTAGAAGTTATCGTTGGTGAGGTGGAAAAGAGGAGAAAAATGTTGTTTGGAGGGCACAGTGTGGGCATTACTAATGCCAAAAAGGCACGTGAGTAGCAAATGGTGGCATACGCCGTATTGGGGAATCCCTTTTAAGTGGAGTGGTGACTGAGGCGGGGGGGGACACGACGCACCAGATGCACCGGGTGACACCCCCCCAAAAGCTCCAACAGGACGGCTCAAGGAACTGGGAATCGGCTCATAAGCCACTCGTCCTCGTTTGCCAGCAAGTCTTCTTTCTGTCTAAAGATGCGTTCACTCCAAATTCTTCCATTTGCCACATCTTCTAAGAGCGCAAGATCCGCCATTGTGCGTCATTACGCATTGTGATGGGGCATTTTATTTCCATCCATTTAATTGCATCTGACAAGCTACAGATGTGGGTAATAATCCACGTGGAAATGGGAAATTGTTCAGCGCAAATGTAGTTTGTTGCTTTCTGAATGGTTGAGACATACGCCATACATTGTTTTATCAAAAATAAAACAAACTAAAGGCATATGCATGAAAACCATAATTCTGTAGCTTATGAAGAAATGTTTTACTATGAAAACAACTTTCCCCAGTGGACAATTAGTACGTCTGCCTGTCTGTCTGTCTGTCTGTCTGTCTGATTCGCACGCATCTGGCGGCACGTGCACACGCAGCGGCTCCTCTCTCCCCTACCTTCAGTGTTTTTTGGCTTTTCTTTTGGCTTTATCTTTTTGGGTTTCATGGATTTATTGTTTTTAAAATAATGTATTTTTTAAGTCGTTTATTTATTATTTTATATGCTGATTGCACTGTGGGGTGAGAGGAAAGCAATTTCATCTGTGCTGTATGTCTTACGGATGCAGCATATTTGACAATAAAGCTAACTTTGACTTTGACTTTGACTATATCTGCTCCGCCAGACGGACACATTGACGAGAATATCAGTTTTGTACATTATTTCGTTCTGTTAACTATATTATTTATGAGGATAAATTGCACAACATGCCAATATTGCAGAACATATTTAACTTTTCTTTTTACAAATATGTGTTCATTTGAATTTCTGTTGTAATTTTCGTTTGATTTTTTTTTTGTTTGTTTCACTGCTGATCGATCAAACGGGTGTTCGTGTAGCTGTTATTGTAAGACTTGCTTTGTGAAGTCTTCATGTTATTTATGAGAGGCAGTATTGTCATTTTCACTTTCACGTGTTTCCATCTGCCGACGGCGTTGCCGTTTCTCATTTCACCCGTTTTTGTGCGTACGCCTGGGTCAGAGCTTGCGTGAAGGACCGCACATTTTCCTGTCAAGTTTGCTTTTTATAAATCTCAATTATTGCGTAGAGAGTGGCGTACGCCTTCTTTTGTGCGTACACAACTTTTATAAATGAGGCCCCTGGTCTTCTTCGCCCACTTAGATCCTTTAGCGGGCCTATATGGTTAGCTCATGAGGGCTCCTCACGTGGGACCCATGTAAGTTATACCACATGGCTCTTACATACAGTGGCCCAGTTACAGTCCAGGTCTTCTTCGCCCACCTGGGCTCTTTATCAGGCCTATATGGTTAGCCCATGAGGGCTCCTCATGTGGAACCCAAGTAGGCCAAACCATATGGGTCCTACATACACTGTCCCAGTTACAGACCAGGTCTTCTTCGCCCACTTAGATCCTTTAGCGGGCCTATATGGTTAGCCCATGAGGGCTCCTCATGTGGGACCCATGTAAGTTATACCACATGGCTCCTACATACAGTGGCCCAGTTACAGACCAGGTCTTCTTCGCCCACCTGGGCTCTTTATCAGGCCTATATGGTTAGAACACGAGGGCTCCTCATGTGGTACCAATGTAAGTTATACCATATGGGTCCTACATACAGTGGCCCAGTTACAGACCAGGTCTTTTTCGCCCACCTAGAGCCTTTAGCAGGTCTATATGGTTAGCCCATGAGGGCTCCTCATGTGGGACCCATGTAAGTTATACCATATGGGTCCTACATACAGTGGTCCAGTTACAGACCAGGTCTTCTTTGCCCACCTAGATCCTTTAGCGGGCCTATATGGTTAGCCCATGAGGGCTCCTCATGTGGGACCCATGTAAGTTATACCACAAGGGTCGTACATACAGTGGCCCAGTTACAGACCAGGTCTTCTTTGCCCACCTAGATCCTTTAGTGGGCCTATAAGGTTAGCCCATGAGGGCTCTTCATGTGGGACCCAAGTAGGCCAAACCATATGGGTCCTACATACAGTGGCCCAGTTGCAGACCAGGTCTTCTTCACCCACCTCGATCCTTCAGCGGGCCTATATGGTTAGCCCATGAGGGGTCCTCATGTGGGACCCATGTAAGTTGTACCTCTTGGATCCTAATTGCAGTGGCCCAGTTACAGACCAGGTCTTCTTCGTCCACCTAGACTCTTTATTTGGCCTATATGGTTAGCCCATAAGGGCTCCTCATGTGGGACCCAAGTGGGCCAAACCATTTGGGTCCTACATACACTGTCCCAGTTACAGACCAGGTCTTCTTCGCCCAATTAGATCCTTTAGCGGGCCTATATGGTTAGCCCATGAGGGCTCCTCATGTGGTACCAATGTAAGTTATACCATATGGGTCCTACATACAGTGGCCCAGTTACAGACCAGGTCTTCTTTGCCAACCTAGAGCCTTTATCAGGCCTATATGGTTAGCCCATGAGGGCTCCTCATGTGGGACCCATGTAAGTTATACCACTTGGGTCCTACTTACAGTGGCCAAGTTACAGACCAGGTCTTCTTTGCCCACCTAAATCCTTTAGTGGGCCTATATGGTTAGCCCATGAGGGCTCCTCATGTGGGACCCATGTAAGTTACACCACATGGGTCCTACATACAGTGGCCCAGTTGCAGACCAGGTCTTCTTCACCCACCTAGATCCTTCAGCGGGCCTATATGGTTAGCCCATGAGGGCTCCTCATGTGGTACCCATGTAAGTTATACCACATGGGTCCTACATACAGTGGCCCAGTTGCAGACCAGGTCTTCTTCACCCACCTAGATCCTTCAGCGGGCCTATATGGTTAGCCCATGAGGGCTCCTCATGTGGGACCCATGTAAGTTATACCACAAGGGTCCTACATACAGTGGCCCAGTTACAGACCAGGTCTTCTTTGCCCACCTAGATCCTTTAGTGGGCCTATATGGTTAGCCCATGAGGGCTTCACATTTGGGACTCAAGTGGGCCAAACCATATGGGTCCCACATACAGTGTCCTAGTTACAGCCCAAGTCTTTATGGCCCGGATGCAACCCATATGGGCCTTACTTGGCTGACCTACATGGGTTCTAGCCCACATGGGTCCCTTGTAGTGGGGGGGGGCCAACGTGGGGCCAATGTAAGCAAAACCTAATGGGGCCTTCAAAGTTTACCCAAAATAAGCCCATGCCCACTCAGTACCCACATAGCCCACTTCTTTCCCAGTTGGGGCCCACCTGACATTGCTGGCTGGGCTCATGTATATGGTGTGAAGCGCTTTTGTCTATTGAATTCCCTTAAGTATTTTAACACAGCCAACAACTTCTCTGTAGATATTATCCATGACATTCTAGAGGGAGTTGGTCAGTTTGAAGTGAAACTGGTTCTGAAATACATTCAAAGTAACTTATTAAGTGCTGAACAAGTTGCTGGCAGAATACATGCATATGACTATGGTTTTAATCAGCAGCGAAACCGCCCATCTCTGCCTACAGATAAGTTGATGGATGGAACCAATGATTTGGGATTAAATGCCATACAGTGCTGGTGCTTGTTGCGGAACACGCCTTTGCTTTTTGGTGATTTGATTGAGACAGAAGATAAGCACTGGCGCCTCCTACTATTGCTTCTACAAATAGTTAACATCGTCTTTTCCCCAGTTTTGTCAGAGGGCATGACCATTTACCTCAAACATTTAGTCACTGATCATCATCAGCTATTCAAGAAGTTATTTCCTGAAATAAATCTCTTGCCAAAACATCATTTTATGATCCACTACCCCCGAAGTATTAGGCACATTGGTCCAATTTTGCACATTTGGTGCATGCGTTACGAAGCAAAACACAAATTTTTCAAGCAACAATTAAAAAACTTTAAAAACATCTCAATGACATTAGCTAAAAAGCACCAAAGTTACATGGCAATGTATTTCGAATCTTTTGGCAAAGAAAAATTACTTTTGGGTCCTGGAAAGATGATGACACTTTCAGAGTTGGGACAGGGTGCAGAAATTGCTGCAAAATTGGGAACTGATTTGTCAACCTCTGTGTTTTTTGCCAAATGGATAAAAAATTATGGTACACAGTACCGTTGTGATTTCATAGTATGTACTGAGGTAGTGTGTGAGATGCCTGTATTTTGTAAAGTTGACACGATTGCTGAAAAGAAGATGCTGTTTTGCTTGGAGGACAATTGATGGAAACATTGTGTTTTGATTATCACTACCATGCTTTCAATGTACAACCCTATCCAGAAAAGGTTGTAAAACTATTTTACATAAATGATCTTTTTTTATTTCAAACCTTTTGATGTTCAGATGAATTGCGGTACAAGTGATACTGTCATGGCCTGTCAGCTACTCCCTCCTCCCCCCTCCTTCCTGTGTTGGACGCGACCAGCTGCAACCACTTACCTCGTCTCATCTGTGTTCTTAAGCTCTTCCTGGATCATCAGCCGGTGCCAGTTTGTTGTTCCTCCTATGGTGCATAGTCTGGTCAGCTCATGTTTTTGACTCCTATTTTATTATTCTTTGCTCATTGTACCTCTCGCTCTGCTTCAGGAAAGAAACCTGTTGGACACTCACCTGGTCGCAGTCCACAGACGCCGCAGTTCTCCTTCTGGAAAATCCGCCTCAAGATCCCTCCAGCCAGCCACCGCTCCTCGCCTAGGAAGAAGCCCCGTCAACCTCTGTTCTTGATTAAATCACTTAAACTTACCGTTGAGTCCTAGCCTATTTCCGGGTTCCAGCGTTTGGGTCATTCTGAACTCTCGCCTCAATCATGACAGAACGAACTGGCCATACTCCTGACCCAGCTGACCCAGAAGGACTCCGTCATACAGTTAATCAGCAAAGAGCTTTCCTGGAGCTGCACTCCAACGCCATATATCGCATGTCAAGGATTCAAGAGGATTTACTTTCACGTCTCAATGGTATGACGCAAACATTAATGGATTTATCTGGAGAAATGTCTAGCTCTGCCACCACAGTGACGCTTCCTATTTCCGGCAACTCATCTACTTCCGCTCCACCTTCCACCTCAGAAAATGTTTGCCTACAGCCGGAACCTTTTTACAGTGACGTAGAAGCCTGCGGAGGGTTCCTACTTCAATGCGAACTGATTTTCCAACAAGCCCCCAGGTATTATCAAGCCGATCACAGTCGAATTTCGTTAATCGTAAACTCTCTCCACAGTAAAGCACTTCAATGGGCTCAAGCATTCCTGGCCGCCCATCCCATCACGCATCTCCCTTTTGAATGCTTCCTGGGAGAATTCCACCTCGTCTTTGACCAACCTCGAAAGCAGGAAGAAGCCACCCGGCGGTTACTGAGTCTCAAACAAGGTAACCGCCCGGTAAGCGAACATCTCATTCACTTCCGGATCTTAGCAGTCGAAGCTGGATGGCCGGACCCTGCTCTTAAGGGAGTTTTTTACCAGTCACTTAATGAACGCATCAAGGATCACCTATGTACCCAGCCAGAGGCTGACTCTTTCGAAGAACTAGTCACGGCCGCCCTGAGGTCTGACATCCGCCTACGGGAACGCCACTTGGAGCAGAAACGTAAGCCACCACCGTCCCCTGTTACTCCTGTTCGTTATCTTCCGGTTGCAGCTCCCGTTAACACTGTTGCTCCTACCTTGAAACCTGATGAACCCATGCAAATAGGTCACTCTAAGCTTTCTCCGGAGGAAAGAAAGAAACGCCGTGATGAGGGGTTATGCTTTTACTGTGGGCAGGCGGGTCATCAGGTTTCTCAATGCAGTGTTCGTTTAGAACTCCAGAACCCCCTGTTAAGTGACAGGCCACGGGTGGGTGATTCTGAAACTCTTCCAGTTTCCAAGTTTTTGTTCGTTCCCGTCAAGATTTGCAGTCAGAACCAGGTTTATGAATTCCAAGCTCTCATTGATTCTGGGGCTGAGCATAGTTTAATGAATCAGAGTCTCGTTCATGACCTCTCTCTCCCGGTCGAAGGTCTTGACAACACTGTCAATGCTGCGGGTCTGGGGGGTAAACAACTTTCACGCATTACCAAATGCACCGGTCCTGTTCTCGTTCTTACCTCTGGTACCACCATTTTTTCATTACTCAGTGTCCCCAGACACCATTAATTCTCGGATTTTCTTTGTTACGTACGCATAATCCTAGTATTGATTGGAATTCAGCGCGCATCACTAACTGGAGCACATTCTGTATGGCTAACTGCTTGCAGTCGGCTATTCCGCCCACCAAAACACCTGACTCAGGTCCTGTTAAAGAAATTGATCTTTCTATCTGTCTAATATACCTGCCTGTTATCATGACCTACGCTCTGTTTTCAGTAAATCACGGGCCATGTGCTTTACCTCCACATCGGCATTACGACTGCTCCATCGAATTACTTAATGGCGCTCCCCTCCCCAAGGGGAAATTATATAATCTTTCGGGTCCTGAAAAGAGCTCCATGGAGAACTATATTCAGGAGGCTCTTTCCCTGGGTCATATTCGTCCGTCTTCTTCTCCAGTCGGCGCGGGGTTCTTTTTTGTGGAGAAGAAGGATAAGACGTTGCAGCCATGCATAGATTTTCAGGAATTAAATCAGATCACCGTTAAGGATAAATATTCCTCGCCTTTACTGGAATCTGTTTTCAACTCTGTCCAACATGCTAAAATCTTTACTAAGCTTGATCTTCGAAATGCTTATCACCTCGTGCGCATGCGAGAAATGTGATGAGTGGAAAACAGCTTTTAACACCCCATTGGGGCATTTCGATACTTAGTCATGCCGTTCGGGCTTACTAACGCCCCCACAGTGTTCCAGCGTCTGGTGAATGATGACCTCAGGGACTGTTTGAATTGTTTCATCTTCGTGTACTTAGACGATATTCTCGTTATCTCCCCCAATAAATCTCAACCCGAACATCATGTCCGTCTGGTCCTAGAAAGACTTCTCGCTAATCAGCTGTATGTCAAAGCTGAGAAGTGTGAGTTTCACGTGCCCTCTGTCCCCTTCCTGGGGTATATCATCGAAGCAGGCAATATCCGTCCCGACCCCGCTAAGATCGAGGCAGTCGCTCAGTGGGAGACACCACAGACTCGTAAGAAGCTTCAACAGTTCCTGGGGTTTTCTAACTTCTATCGTCGTTTCATTCGGAATTACAGCAGTATAGCAGCTCCTCTCACGCAACTCACCTCCATCAATCGTCCTTTCATCTGGAACTCTGCCGCTGAGGCCGCCTTCAAACGTTTAAAGACCCTGTTTGTTTCTGCACCTATCCTCATTCAGTCGGACGTATCAAAACAATATTGTGGAAGTCGACGCCTCGGACTCGGGTGTGGGCGCGAAGACAGTACTGGGAAACCTAAGCCCTGTGCGTTTTTCTCACGCAAATTAAGTCCGGCAGAGCGGAACTACGATTTTGGCAATCATGAGTTGCTGGCTATCAAGCTCGCGTTGGAAGAATGGCGTCACTAGCTGGAGGGGGCGGAACAACAATTTATTGTTTGGAGAGACCATAAGAACTTGGCATATTTACGCAGTGCACAACGGCTCAACTCCCGTCAAGCCAGATGGTGTTTATTTTTTGATCGCTTCAACTTTACATCACATATCGTCCTGGCAGTCATAACGTCAAGCCGGATGCCCTCTCACGCAAATACTCCATTTCTGACAACACCTCTGCCTCCACCATTCTGCCAACATCCTGTTTTATAGGCAATCTCACATGGGAGATCGAGAACAAGGTTCAGCAGGCCCAGAGTGAGATCCCCGCCGGTGTCACGAACCCTCCAGGCACCCTCTAAGTACCAGACTCCCTCAGGTCCGAGGTCCTCACCAAGGGTCATACCTCACGTCTCGCCTGCCACGGAGGTATTTATCGGACTATTTAAATCCTTAAACGTCGGTTTTTCTGGCCCACCTTGGAACGTGATGTTAAGGAGTACACAGCAGCTTGCAGTACGTGTGCTCGCTCCAAAACGTCTAACCGGCCTCCCGCTGGTCACCTGCTGCCGCTGCCCATCCCAAGCCATCCCTGGTCCCACATTGCTGTGGACTTTGTCACAGGACTACCCCCATCACAGGGTCATACGGTCATACTAACCGTTATCGACCGTTTCTCCAAAGCCGGCCAGTTTATTTCACTTCCTCAGTTTATTTTCACTTCCTCAACTACCTACTGCCTCTGAAACTGACACCCTCAATCATGTCTTCAGACATCATGGCATCCCTTGTGACATCGTGTCTGATCGTGGCCCCCAGTTTACGTCCCAAGTCTGGAAAGCATTCTGCTCCGCCCTGGGGGCCACGGTAAGTTTAACATCTGGTTACCACCCTCAGGCTGACGGTCAAGCGGAGCGAGCCAACCAAGAACTGGAGGCTGCCCTCAGGTGCTTGGCTGCCCAGAATCACTCGGACTGGTCCAAGTTTCTGATTTGGGCAGAATATGCCCATAACACCCACACCTCTACAGCCACAGGCAAGTCACCTTTTGAAGCCTCTCTGGGTTACTCACCCCCATTGTTTCCTTCTCAGGAATTGGATCTGGCGGTGCCCTCAGTCCAGCTCCATCTGCAACGTTGTCAGGACATCTGGCTGCAGACTAGGGCCGCTCTTGTCTGCACCGGGATGGGAATGAAGGGAATGAAGCCCCATGAAGCTTCCCTTGGGGTTCATGTAATTGTGCCGGAAAAATGAACCACCCATTCAGTGCTTTGAAACCACACAGAACAGCGGCATCTGGTGGTGGACTGGATGTATATCATATGCTTCAACTAAGCTCCTTGTAACACTTCAATGTGGAATGATAAAGAAAAAACGTAAAACAAAACAATGTTGTTAATAATTATTAAAAAGAACAACGTAAAACAACACATCATGTGACGTTTTCTGTGAGAAGTGCTTGACAGCAAAACACACATCACATGAAGAAAAACAAAAAGGCAAAGCAAAAAAAATTAAACAAAATAAAAAATTGTACATTACTGGCCTTGAACCCAGGATGTGACTACCATCGACCATTTCACTGAGCTCTTGCTACTGAGGCTAATTTGCCCTGCCATTATAGACTTATTGAAGTATTTTTTTATACACAATGTTCAAAGTGCATTGTTTTGTTAGGAGAAATCGAGTAGAAACGATCTTGAGCCACAGTATGTTTTTTAATAGGAGTCATGGTAAAGTGCAATGAACTGACACTGATTCTGATACAGGGGAAACAATAGAACTGGTCGGGAAACGTTCGGGATTCATTTTGTGTTTCTAGAGAATAGCGCGCCCAACTGTTCGAAACGCAAGTGACATCTGAACCGTGGTTCAACCAAACGAAGCATTTGGCGCTTCATACGTCATCAACCACGTGATCTGCGCTAGTTGACACACACCCAAAACATTGTACCGAAACACTGTTTCATGAAAGTGAAACACGCGCCGAAGCTCCGTGTCAAACGGGCCATCCCTAGATTTTTAAATTTTTTTATTTTAATTTTTTTTTTTTGTTACAAGTTTTTACTAATTAACCCATGCTACTCTTGTACAGGTGACAATTAGAAGAGTGTGGAGTTGACTGGGAAGGACCAACACCTACAGACACCGATGGGAGTGTTACTTTACCAGAGGCACCACACCTTTTAAAAGACCTTGTTCAGCAGTACCTCCAATGGAGAATTGATCACTAGGCAACAGCACTTTCTTTGGAGTACACATTCTTCGTCAGATTTTACAAATTGTCAGACAACATTTTGGCATACAATTAAAAATAGGAGGGGATTGTCTATTTTTTCTAGTTAACATATAAACATTTTTTAGGTATGAATGACTCCAGTCATGATCATACTGTCCCAGGATGCTGCAATACCCCATCAATCTTTTTTTTTTTTTGGGTCCAGCTGTTCCCACGCAGATTCCAGTTCTGTTCCATATGAAGAATAAATTGGAATGCGCATCATGAAGATCCAGGAGAGGTTTTTTGTGTGGCATGCAAGTTTAG
This sequence comes from Oryzias curvinotus, assembly GCA_023969325.1. Classification (NCBI taxonomy): domain Eukaryota; kingdom Metazoa; phylum Chordata; class Actinopteri; order Beloniformes; family Adrianichthyidae; genus Oryzias; species Oryzias curvinotus. The sequence continues at coordinate 14,353,084 of CM043706.1, forward strand.
AAGCATGCTATTAATAAAAAGGTTGTTTAATGAATACAATGGCATTTGTCTCTTCATGTTGAGTGTTCAAAGGCCTTAAAAGATTTCTTAGACGAGTTGCGTTCTGAAATTTTAGTGGGTCGACTCAATATTATGGAAATAAGTCATAATCTTAGACTAGATTTGGACCTTGTCTTTATAATCTGTTATGTGTTTATTTGACCACGAGATGGTGCTCTTGGAACCAGTGTAGTGCTTTTTTTATTTATTTATTTTGGCCCGTCTGCTCGTTGTTTATCGTCAGACTTGTAACCACATTTGATAAAGATCAGTTAAGATCTAATGGCGTAGCTAACAACACTAGCAACGGTTGCTAAGGACTTTTCTGACGCCATAGTGAGACGACATGGGGTAATGACAATAACAAAGACAAATGCAAAGTTTTAAGCATAAAGCAAGCGTAAACATCACAAAGCAAATATAAAGTAATAATCAAAGAAGCATGGGAATGCAGAAGATTTTACTTCGTAGTACAAAGACATGAACCAATGTTCAATGAATTCATTCAGTAGACATAGATAATGGACGCAAAAACACATTTTCATATTTTTGGCACAAACAGAACCCCATAGCACTGGGTTATACAGCGCAGTCTCTGTTATAGGTGATATTTTGGTACTTGACAAATACAAAAAGCGCACCGGGTGTTGGGGCGCAAGCATGTTAACACATACTGGTAAAACATGCATGCTAGTGTGTGTTTAAAAAAAGGCAGCTGGAGCTAAACTGAGTTGGTAGTGATCTCTTTTTTAGTTTTTCAGCCATCAATCAGTGCCCAAAAATCCATCAAAGTCCTCATCTTCTATATCTGAAATGAACAGCTGGGCTAAATTTCTATCAAAAGAGCCAGGTTCCTTTACGTCATTGTCAGAGTTTGTCTTGTTGTTCAACGCTGAACGCTGTTCAGTGAACCAGAGCAGAGTCTATCCCAGACAAACACAACTAACAAGAGCTACTGAGAGCCCTAAACCAAAACCCATCAATTGGAGTGGAAACAACTAAAGACTTCCACCCCCGGTTCCACCCTTTAGAGACCAGAACCGTTTCAATCATCATTTATAATCACACTTTTCATACCTGGTGACAAAACAAATGTTCTGTACACCAAGAAAAATAACATAGAACAAGTAAATTTGTTCATAGATAGGGTCAAACACACATAATCCCTCACCTTTAAACTACCTCAAATCTAAATCCATCCCTACTCTTGCCTTGCTTTAAATGATGATTTTCATAATTTTCTACTTTCCTGAGGTTGAGTGAACAAATAATTATTTTGTACATTTATTTGTATCAATACATAAATAAACACACAAAAATGTAAACAGTAGTGTACATCTACATTATTTTGCTGACATTTTTATTCATAGGCTTTTCTTCCCCCTAAGATGCCACACTACAAATTCAACTGATGTTTTTTTTTGTCCAAAAGATGTCCTAGACCTATGGCTCGTGAGCCATATGTGGCTCGTGAGCCATATATGGCTCTTTTGATGGTCACATGTGGCTTGCAGACAAATCTTTAATTATACAATTTTTTTTCATTTGACCAGTCCTCGGGCGGGATGCGATGTGATGCCAGGGGGGGCACAGTAGTAGCGATGCTTGGAGAAAAAAAATCTGCATCACTATCAATTTACTATTATCTATTATTTCACAGAGTTTGTACCAGCCTGAAACCTGTGAACTGCAGCTGTGCGCTACCGTCTCTGAGACAGAGCTGCAGTTACAGGACGGGATGTGAGGAAGAAAGCAGGTGGTAGGTGGGGGGGTCGTGGGCACAGGCAGCAAGGTGAATCGCGCAGGGATTGTCAAAACTTAAAACACACAACCTGTCACATACTGCAGCGTGTGAGTGTGTGTTTGGCTCCACGTCTGCATGTGAGTCTTTGTCACATCTACAGAATATTCAGACCTACGATCACGTTTAAAGTCTCAACGCCTGCATGAAGCAGAAACTGACCACGTATCAACCAGACTAGACCATCAGCAAAACCACCATGCAGCACCAGAATAATGGCAAGAAATACTCATCATTTATTGGCAACAGCATAACAATGTTATTAAAAAGAATCCACAGACTTATTGTATTAAACATATTGTTGCGGACTGAGTTGGACTGGGTGGCTGTTGTTGGGTCGCGTTCTAAATTCTGGGTTCATTGAATGCATCAAGCAGAGATCTGATTGGCTCTCAGTTCTGTCACTCAGCCTGTTGTTAGGTAGTTTGGACCAATGAGGTTCAGCTATGGGCCGAATAAGGGAAATGGGAGGACTGGAGCAGGAGGGGGGGAATAAGAAGTTAGGAGAAGTGCTGTGGTCTCAGTGGGAGAGATTGAGGAGTTGCTGAATTAGTTGTATGCTGTTGGTTACGGTCTACAGTAACCAGAATAAAGAACATTAGAAGAGGTTAAGTCTCCGTCCCTCAGTGTGGGACAGGGACGCTACATTATTGTATGGCTATTTGGAAATGACATTTATAAATATGTGGCGTTTATGGCTCTCTCGGCCAAAAAGGTTCCCGACCCCTGTCGTAGAGCAAATAAAGCTTCATCAAGCATTGCACTGGAGTGAATCACTTGGATGAAAGGCTTCAATGCTTCATAAAGCTTCATCTGCCCATTACTACCTGAGGCTTCATTCATTAAGAACATGGGGGGTCATCTGCTGGTGCATTGGTGGTAATGCAGCCATGCTAATGATGGATATGACCAAGCCGGCTAAGACTTTTGCTGTATTTGTCCACTTGAACTTTTACTATTGTCAGGGTCTATATCACGTAAAATCAATTTTTTGAGATTTGAACCCTTGTGCTATCTTGGATGACCCCACCCTTACTTTGACATGTTCTCCCTACCATGACAAAGGTGGATAAAGGTGGAAAAATTTCATGTAATCCATTGAACCAGTGAAGATCACAAAAAATTGAAAAAAAAAAGGTTCAGAGCTCTGTCTAGTGAATCTAGATGACCCAACTCCCAACGGTAAAGTGCCTAGGATAGCACAAGGGTTAAGTGTATTATAATGTTGGAATTATGCTAGTTAGAAAAATGTTATGACGTCAATGTAGAGCAAGCCTCTGCAGCAAATGGAACACGAAGTGACTGTAAAACTGTGCTGTAAAACTTAAGGGATAATGAATGAGGTGTCCATGATCAGAAATGAATGGGTGACGCCGAACCGTGAACCATCTGACACAATTAATTCCTGACAATGGACACCTCAAAGGGCATTATCCCACTTATACCATGGTCACTTGCGAAAGAAATAAAAAATTAATCAATTAATAGCTCTTTAATCTTGTTATTTTTCAAATTAAATATTTTTTCACAAGAACTAGGCTATATGGTAACACCCCCAGAAGCAGCCTCTGCTGCTGTGTGAGGACTACCCAGCAGAGGAAAGCGGTTTATCTGCTAAACGTCACGTTCAGGGATCCAAAGCTTCATCTCAGAGGAAAGTTCTCCTCTTCCCGCTTGTTTCTGTCCAGATGATGAAGATCAAGTTGGTTTTAAAGAAACAAAGTCCATCAGTCGTTTTCTAGATCGCTTTGATGGAAGAAATATCCAGCATGAACTGTGATCCATAAATGTGATCAACAAACAAACTATTTCTGTCATGAATTCAGAATAAAGTCATCTATAAACACGTATTTACTCTGCATCAATCAATAAGGTCCAGGAGACAGAAAGACAACAAAGTTTTTCACAGTAAAGTCCACATTGGTGTTGATGGTCCAATGGGACAGAGGTCCTGTCATGTCCATCATGGAGACATTTGAAGGACACAGATCTTTTCTGCTGTCTTCTGCTGGGATCAACTGTGTCCACCCATGTTCCACCTTTCTGTTGCTATGGTTACCAATTGGTGTTTAGGCCAGAGCAATGATACAGAACATTCAGGCGATGAGACCAGAACTACTTTTTTAGGAGAACATGATCACTTTTTACTGGACCCCCTGCAGCCAATCAGAGTCAAGGATTCACCCGGACCGTGGGATGGGATGCAGCTGAAACTTGCTGCTGCACCTTAGAAAAACAGTAGAGCGCTGACAAGTTTGACGTTATGGCTCCATAGTACTGTACCTGTTCAGTTGAAGCTACTGAGGCGTGTTACCTTGCCAACTTGCTATATTTTCAAAACAATTGTTTCTCTAAATGCCATGAACCAAAAATTCCTTTGCATTTGATCTGTGGTTTGCACATAAGACATCCAGGTTTGCATAGGCATTTCCATTGATTCCATCTGTGACTGCAGAGGAAAACTTCTGGCTTCTGGTAGAAGCAGCTGCATTGACACAACAGACATAAGCCTAGTGTCCCTCACAAGACTAAACATTTGACTTCTGCTGTGAAAATAGAACATTTTCTCAGGATAGAAGTGTTGGTGTTCAGGAAAACTGCTTGGCCTAATTTGAGATGAATTCAAGAGAAAAAGTCTGAATTTCTTCAAAGTTGGCACGTGTATGAAATGTCTGAACGATCTGATGTTTGAAGGCAGACCCACATTTCCACCTTATAAGGTTACTTTACACTGCTGGATTTGCATCAGAACCTTTAAGGCCAGTAAATCCATCTTCATAGTTTACACTCGTGAAATCAGCAGCTCATGCTTTTTGTCATGAACAAATGAAGCACAAACACCATCACCAATCAGGGGGTCAGGTCCATGTTGACTTAATGGATGAGTCCACGTCTGGAAAGGTTTACAGCATGAACGCTTCTCAGCTTTTCTGCAGCTTCAGTCGTTGCAGGCAGGTAGAAACGTCTAACTTGTAAAACTTTGTTGTGATCAAAGCAAACAGGGCTTCAGCCGGCTGAGCTTTGAGTCTGGGTGGGTGTACCCATCACTAGACCAGAAATCCTTTGGTGCTGTAGCCTTGGTGCAGAAACCGGAAGGTCCTTTGAATGCATCTCAGTTCTGTTAGTGGAAGATTTGAAGCAGAGTTTTATTTTTTTTTACTACATATTCAACTTTCTATTTTTCAGATGACAACAGAACCTCTGGTTTCCAAACCTTTCACTGGGAAGTTCTGTCTGGCTCTGTTTAAAGGAAAGTGGGCCCGATCAGAGGCGTGCCACCTTGTGGTGCTGCGGCAGCAGGACCTGGACAAGCTGAAGACTCTGATAAGGACAATGTTACTCTACTATGATCAGAGGGAGGCGTCCAGTCCGGTCATGCAGGTCCAGATAGATGTGTGTGCCAAAATAAGAAAGCGGTGAGTAGTCAACATGTTCTAAAATTAATTCCATAAAGTTCATTGTGTCTCCAATGTTTAAGAACTCATGTTCTGAAATTTTAAAGTAAAAGGTACCTTTATATTCTGAAAAAAATGTGAGAGAACAAAGAAACAAAAGAGAGCTACGTAAACTTGGTTTGGTTGATGTTTTCATTGACATCATGTTTGAAACTCTCTGTTTGTTAGTGACTGGTGTTGGTGGGGTCTGCTTACGCCAAGATGGCACTGTGTTCTTTGAAAAGGGTTCTGGCCCACGCTTTTGTTTCTGTCTACCACTTGGACTGCACTCAACAGGAGTTGGTCCAGAAGACCCTCATCCAGCCTCTTATGGAGTAGTTCAGGAAGCTCCTCTTTCAGGCTGTTCCTGCACAACTGGCTGGTCAGACGTTCTTCGTCCTCTTCTGCCTCTCACATCTTTTTGACAAACTCGGGTCCATCCTTGATACTTTCGGTTTTGTATTCACACAGAAGTTAGTTTGAGTATTAAAGAACCATATTCAAATGAGAGTACTTCAATTATATTACTCAAGTGGAGGTAAAAGTGAATCTTCCAAATTTCATCTTGGTTGTAATGATCATTCATGCATTTTCTAAAAGTTAAAACATACGGTACATTTGTTGTGTTCTCCACTGATCCAGTTTCTACAGGTTGACAGAGGAGCTTTTGTGCTTTCAACTTTTTTTAAAGGACAGGTAAGTCTGGTCCCTGATCTGTAAACGCTACAGATGCTTCCACCTACAAATAAAAACAATTGTAGAAAGACCCCTTTACCCACGCAGGTGGTTTTTCCCGTACAGCTGTGCCACAGCATCTGTTGTCAGAGGAGGCGACATGTTGTTGAGGAACCACATGGAGCGGCAAGCCCTGGTCAAAGGTGACCAGTGGAGCCTAACAGTTTACCTGGTGGATACCACCTTAGAGAACGAGGACATGTAGATCCACAGCATCGTGGCTGACATTGAGTGACATGTCCTCTTTGAACATCATTTTTTGATGTTACAGGTTTAAAATAAACACTTTAAACCAACCATAACTGGAGGATTCTGTCATTTTTTAAAGGTAGTCATGTTCTAATGTTTTTCTGTTTATTTCCCATATGTTGTTGTTCACCTTTCAGCACATCAGCTTTCACTGATTCACAGATGGTTTGGCAGAGGTCTGACGCCGGATGCCCTTCCTGACACAACCCTGCATATTTTCTGTTTTCAAACAAATGTTCTGGTACAATCGTCAGGCAGAATCCTTCAGCCTGTTGTCCGAGCACAAGACATTATTCTGACGTTTTGCTGCCTAAGTCACATTAAAATGTTCTTCTAGCTTAGTGACTGTAAATTGTAAAGTTTTTATTGGCTGCATCCTTTGGAGTAGTTTTGTTCTTTGAGCTGCAGTTCTCATAGTAACTGGGTCTCATCCAGAGTCACATCCAGAAACTGGACTAAACTCTAATTTGCTTTCCATTCCAACACTGAAACTGATCAAAAGCAGGGATATGAATTTCTAATTCAGTTTAGAAAATAAACAAACAAATGTGTTTGTGCATTAAAAACTGGCCTTTGTTTCATATGTATTTATTTATTTTGAATTTGTTTCAAACATGGTGATAGTAAAAATCCAGTCAATATCATACACATTTATAAATAATAATAACAATAATAATAATAACAATACAAAACTTGTTTGAAAGGCAGCAGGCTGAAGCTTGGCTTATTGGAGGCCTTATCAGAAAAACTCAACCATTCTATCAAACTGTTAATAAAAAAGTAATTTCACATTCATGATTGTGTTCATCAATATACTAAAATAATAATAATAATTATTATAACATATCATAATCATTTTCATATTTCTATTCATAAATGCTAGGATTTATTCTTGTTTATTGTCGCACTTTGGTTCCAACCGCAGACTGTTCTAGATACTTGTTCTTCACAGGAAATAGAACATTTAAACTTCCTCATCCAGCTGTACTGTGAATCTCTGCAGAGCAGCAGGAACATCAGTGAGGTTCTGGTTCCGTCAGGTTCCTCCTCAGGAACAGCCTCTCATGTACCGCGGTGAAGTTAGTTTTAGGTTGGATATTCGACAGACATTCAGCGCGGCTCTCCAGTGGGGCCTCTTAGGGACTGTCAACAAATTCACAAGTGCATGAGATGGACAAGATTTTAACTTGCAAAAATGAATAAATTACTATTAAAAAACATTATCATTTTGTGTCTTAGTAAAATGTTTATTTCATTTTCGGATTTTGTGTCTTAAAAATCTATTTCTTTTACAAATCTTACATTACTTTTTGTATTAAAATTACAGCTGTTGTTCACAAAAACATGTAATCGTGTCTTCAATAGCTCCCAATACAGCTGACCCATAGATATAAAACCTATGCCAAATTGTTGTACTGACATACCAACATCAGACACACCTCTTTGTTTTGTAATAAAAAATGTGAAATAATTTATATGAATTTTTATATCAAAATTCTATAGGTTTGCATATGACAGTTGGTCATTTTTGTCAATAGCTCCCAAACTGTACGTCCCAAAAATATGAAACCTATGCCGAATTGTAGTACAAACATCCCAGCATCAGACACACCTCTTTGTTTTGTAATTGAAGATGTTGTGTATTTTATATGAATTTTTATATCAAAATTCTATAGCTTTGTATATGAAATTGGACATTTTTTTCAATAGCTCCCAAACCGTACGTCCCAAAAATATGAAACCTATGCCGAATTGTAGAAAAGACATCCCAGCATCAGACACACCTCTTTTTTTTGTAATTAAAGATGTTGTGTATTTTATATGAATTTTTATATCAAAATTCTATAGGTTTGTATATGAAATTGGACATTTTTTTCAATAGCTCCCAAACCGTACGTCCCAAAAATATAAAACCTATGCCGAATTGTAGTACGGACATCCCAACATCAGACACACCTTTTTGTTTTGTAATCAGAAATGTTGTGAATTTTATATGAATTTCTATATCAAAATTCCATAACTTTGCATATGACAGTTGGTCATTTTTTTTAATAGCTCCCAAACCATACGTCCCAAAAATATGAAACCTATGCCGAATTGTAGTACGGACATCCCAACATCAGACACACCTCTTTGTTTTGTAATCAGAAATGTTGTGTATTTTATATGAATTTTTATATCAAAATTCCATGGCTTTGCATATGAAAGTGGACCTTTTTTTCAACAGCTCCTTAACCGTACGTCCCAAAAATATGAAACCTATGCCGAATTGTAGAAAAGACATCCCAGCATCAGACACACCTCTTTGGTTTGTAATTGAAGATGTTGTGTATTTTATATGAATTTTTATATCAAAATTCTATAGCTTTGTATATGAAATTGGACATTTTTTTCAATAGCTCCCAAACCGTACGTCCCAAAAATATGAAACCAATGCCGAATTGTTGTACAGATAATCCCAGCATCAGACACGCCTCTTTGTTTTGTAATCGAAGATGTTGTGTATTTTATATGAATTTTAATATCAAAATTCTATAGCATTGTATATGAAATTGGACATTTTTTTCAATAGCTCCCAAACCATACGTCCCAAAAATATGAAACCTATGCCGAATTGTAGTACGGACATCCCAACATCAGACACACCTCTTTGTTTTGTAATCAGAAATGTTGTGTATTTTATATGAATTTTTATATCAAAATTCCATGGCTTTGCATATGAAAGTGGACCTTTTTTTCAACAGCTCCTTAACCGTACGTCCCAAAAATATGAAACCTATGCCGAATTGTAGAAAAGACATCCCAGCATCAGACACACCTCTTTGGTTTGTAATTGAAGATGTTGTGTATTTTATATGAATTTTTATATCAAAATTCTATAGCTTTGTATATGAAATTGGACATTTTTTTCAACAGCTCCCAAACCGTACGTCCCAAAAATATGAAACCTACAATTCGGCATAGGTTTCATATTTTTGGGACGTACGGTTTGGGAGCTATTGAAGAAAAGGTCCTCTTTCATATGCAAACCTTTGGAATTTTGATATAAAAATTCATATAAAATCCTCAAAATTTTTTATTACAAAACAAAGAGGTGTGTCTGATGCTGGGATGTCCGTACTACAATTCGGCATAGGTTTTATATTTTTGGGACATACGGCTTGGGAGTTATTGAAAAAATTGACCAATTTCATATGCAAAGCTATAGAATTTTGATATAAAAATTCATATAAAATACACAACATCCTGATTAAAAAAACAAAGAGGTGTGTCTGATGCTGGGATGTCCGTACAACAATTCGGCATAGGTTTCATATTTTTGGGACGTACAGTTTTGGAGCTATTGACAAAAATGACCAATTTCATATGCAAAGCTATAGAATTTTGATATAAAAATTCATATAAAATACACAACATTTCTGATTACAAAATAAAGAGGTGTGTCCGATGTTGGGATGTTCGTACTACAATTCGGCATAGGTTTCATATTTTTGGGACGTACGGTTTGGGAGCTATTGAAAAAAAGGACCACTTTCATATGCAAACCTATAGAATTTTTGATATAAAAATTCATATAAATTATTTCACATTTTTTATTACAAAACAAAGAGGTGTGTCTGATGTTGGTATGTCAGTACAACAATTTGGCATAGGTTTTATATCTTCGGGTCAGCTGTATTGGGAGCTATTGAAGACACGATTATGGTGTCAAATTCATGCCTAAACTATTTGGCATCAAAACTGTAAAACCAGGAATCAAAACCCGAATTCTGCAAACCAAAACCCAAAATCTGCAAACCAAAACCCATAATTTGCAACCAAAACTCAAATCTGCAAATCAAAATTCATAACTTGAGAACCAAAACCCATAATTTGCAACCAAAAGCTATAACCTAAAGCGCAATCATATTTCTCAGGTGCTGATTTGTTTTCTCGCTGTTCTGAAATCGTCTTTTTGAGTTGTGCTTTTATTTTGAAATCGTCTTTTTGAGTTGCGCTTTTATTTTTTGAGTTGAGCTTTCTTTTTGCGGTTGCGATTCTAAAACCTGTCACACACGTAAAAACAGCGCCACGTCAGTCAACGGGAGGGGAGGCGGGACATCCCCACATCCAGAAGCTCATTGGCTACCGAATAACACCGAGTCTTACGTCAACAGACCAGTTTAGAATGTGCCGGTAAGTTTGTCATGTTTTTCAAACCTTTTACTATATTAAACGATCAAACTTGTACTTTATTTAACCAGAGGACGCAAGCACAGTCAGATGAGGAGCTCCTCCAGTAGCTGCTAGTGAAAAAAGATGTTAGAAAGTTAGACGTTGCATGACAAACTATCACCATTGTTCTCCCGTGTTAGCATGCTAGCTAGCTCAATGCTAGCGGGGTTTACAGCTCTTTCCATGACTTTTATGGATTAAACAAAGTCGATTTTTTTTTACCACAGTGTCAGTATCAGTCATGTAAACCTGGGAATAATTGCCCGTGAATTGTCACTAGGATTAATCAAAGATTTTTTTCAAGAAGTACATTCATGTATAATTTAAAAGGTTTCTCAATATATCTTTAGGGATTACAGGTTGATTGAACAAAGCAACATATTGCTGTAAGAAAGTGACACCTTTCCTAGTTTGGGATCAAGTTCATGCCTATTTAAAATAATAAAAGTAAAATTATGATTCAGAAACACATTATTTATTTGAGGTACCAGAACAAATTTCACAGGTGTGGGATCAATAAAGTTTCTGATTTTGAAACTGTATTCCAAAACCATTTTATTCTCAACCTTAAAGATTGCAGGTTCACATGGGAAGTTAACTCTCACAATATGCAGCTGTGTGTGTGTGTATATATATCTATCTATATATATCTATATAGATCTATATAGATATATATATACAGTTTTTTTTTTCTCATTTTAACTTTCTTAAATACATTTTTCTTTGTGTGCAGGATGCTGCGGACATTGGACGACAGCCTAACTTAAACCAGGCAGAGCAGGAAGCTGTTGGAGTTGTTGTTCCCTCTGTGGCGTGTCCTCTCTCCTCTCTCCTCTCAGACCTGTTCAACCCTTGTGGGACATCGGAAAACCATGGCCAAGACATTAACATTTATGTACTGATCTATGCATGTCATCTCAGCAGGATGTAACAGAAACCAACAATGTGAACAGATCTCATCTGCCTTACAAAATACTGCCCCCCTTAAGAAAATAAATGGCTAATAATCACCACTGGTATTTTGTAATGCTTCACTTTTTAATGTTTGACCATTATATGTGTTTTGTACAAAAGACTGATTGATGGTTTTGCAAATATCTTTGAAACACAGAGTCAAGTGTATTAGATTCTGTGAAATTCTGAACCACAATTCAGATAAATTAAAATAACTGTTTTTAAAACTCCTCAAAAGACTTGAGGTGGAAAAGTCACTGTTTTTGTGCAGGCACTGAGAAATGGGAAGCAGACGGTGTGCCTGGGCATGTTGTCAATGCAATCATGGTCTAAATGGACAACTATTTTAAATGCTTCTCTTTCAGTTAACAGGAGATGTCTGTGAGCCTGCTGGACAGCCTTTGCATCACACCGGGACGTCTTTGGGGCCTGCATCTGGAAAGAAACAAAAACAGCAAAGTTAATTAACCCAAAAAAGAAGAGAAAAATTAAGATTAAAATTGTTTTCTGCACCTTCAAGAAGTTGTAGACATCCACGTCGTAGCTGCCTCAGAATTCCTGCCTTTTTTGTTATGGCATGCATAACAACGGTCCTTATAGAAAACAACAGACATACAGGAATAGTCCATGATTTTAAAATCACCACCTAATTAAAAAGAAACTAATAATTCTATTGATGTCTAATACTGGAATAATTTTAAAGGGAATAAAGTACGTTTTTGCTGGTCTGCTACAATTTACTCTGCTCTGATTCACTCATACCAGACTTCTGCCAGTCTGCATGGTGCAGACGCATACATTTTGTAAATATGGCACAGCAATATTGTTGCTCTGTTAATTCCCTCTGTCAGTAAACCCTGAAAAATATTGAGCAACCTTATAGGTTAGGACATATTTAATTAATCCTAGTGACAATTCACGGGCAGTTATTCCCAGGTTTACATGACTGATACTGACACTGTGGTAAAAAAAAATCGACTTTGTTTAATCCATAAAAGTCATGGAAAGAGCTGTAAACCCCGCTAGCATTGAGCTAGCTAGCATGCTAACACGGGAGAACAATGGTGATAGTTTGTCATGCAACGTCTAACTTTCTAACATCTTTTTTCACTAGCAGCTACTGGAGGAGCTCCTCATCTGACTGTGCTTGCGTCCTCTGGTTAAATAAAGTACAAGTTTGATCGTTTAATATAGTAAAAGGTTTGAAAAACATGACAAACTTACCGGCACATTCTAAACTGGTCTGTTGACGTAAGACTCGGTGTTATTCGGTAGCCAATGAGCTTCTGGATGTGGGGATGTCCCGCCTCCCCTCCCGTTGACCGACGTGGTGCTGTTTTTACGTGTGTGACAGGTTTTAGAATCGCAACCGCAAAAAAAAAGCTCAACTCAAAAAATAAAAGCGCAACTCAAAAAGACGATTTCAAAATAAAAGCGAACCTCAAAAAGACGATTTCAGAACAGCGAGAAAACAAATCAGCACCTGAGAAATATGATTGCGCTTTAGGTTATAGCTTTTGGTTGCAAATTATGGGTTTTGGTTCTCAAGTTATGAATTTTGATTTGCAAATTTGAGTTTTGGTTGCAAATTATGGGTTTTGGTTAGCAGATTTTGGGTTTTGGTTTGCAGAATTCGAGTTTTGATTCCTGGTTTTACAGTTTTGATGCCAAATAGTTTAGGCATGAATTTGACACCATACACGATTACATGTTTTTGTGAACAACAGCTGTAATTTTAATACAAAAAGTAATGTAAGATTTGTAAAAGAAATAGATTTTTAAGACACAAAATGCGAAAATGAGAAAAAAAATTACTAAGACACAAAATGATAATGTTTTTAATAGTAATTTATTCATTTTTGCAAGTTAAAATCTTGTCCAGCTCATGCACTTGTGAATTTGTTGACAGTCCCTAAGAGGCCCCACTGGAGAGCCGCGCTGAATGTCTGTCGAATATCCAACCTAAAACTAACTTCACCGCAGTCTCACACGTTAAAGTTCGTTTCTTTTTTGTTGCGTTTATATCCCCTGTCCGATAATGGGCGTGGCACCTTTTTTTGACGTCATAAGTGTCAGGGCAGCCGCGCGGGGGGGCAGGGTCTCCTCCGTTTACTTTGCCTTTTGAGGGAGATGAGATTCAGCCCGCGAGCCCTGGCAGGACACGGGGTTTAGCGCGCGCGCTGAAGGAGTCGGACCGAACCTCCGGTTCCTGCTGCGGACTTCTGCGGGATCCCGAACTTTCGGACCTTCTGCGGGACGGACCTCTGCGGCTCCGACGGAAGCCATATGTGGTCAAAGTATTCGCTGCTGTCACCCGCGCGCCGACCGCCTAAAAATAGCACGGGAGGTACGTACGGGGGAGGGAGGGGGGTCACGTTAAACAGAGAGAACTTCTCACAAAAATCATGTCCCGGGAGGAATGGAGCGTCAAAGAGGCTCCCGTCTGGTGTTTAGAAGGTCCACGGTTCCGTTACCGGGACATGTAACCAAAGGACAAACCAAAACTAAAAATAGAATTTAAAAAAACGTCAGCATGGACAGACATAAGATAATGCAGCCTCAGCAGAAAACAAACCGTGCTGCTTCAGAGAGTGCTGAACTGAACTGATAACATGGTGTTTAAGGGCTCAGAGATAGTGACACCCCAAACTCCCATCATAGCCAGACCCCCCCACAATGGTCACCGTGGAGTCAGCATCTTATGCTTCATTGTCATCAGGAACAGCTGATGTGCAGCTTTCAGCCTTCACCCAGAGCTCAGAGCTGATAGGTCACAGAGAAACCTTTGGTGTTTGTTCTGGAGGAAGGCAGAACCCAACAGCGCTTTAGCTCCTTCAACACATCTGAGCTGCTGCTTTCCTGCTCATCCAATGACCCAATAAGGGTTCTACTCTTTAATCCCAGTTAGAACCTGCTTCTGGATTACAAGAACCTGCTTTCTATCTTTAGAAGTGATCAAAGTACGAACATGATAAAATACTGCGTGATCCAGAACTTCATGGGTTCTGTTCCACATTTGCTGCAGTGAAAATCTTTGACATAGAGGAACATCTGCTCTTTGGTTTTAGAAGAACAGCAGAAGTTTGATGACACTTGGAGGTTTCCGAGTAAATCCCAGCAGACAGATCTAAAACAAACGTCTTCCACCTGCTGAAGAAGCACAAGGAGGGAATCACTTTTGTTTGTGGACTACTGCAACCATCCTGGTCCAGGTGAATGCTAGACTCTGATTGGCTGCAGGGTGTCAATTAACCTTATTGATTGATGCAGAGTAAATACGTGTTTATAGATGACTTTATTCTGAATTCATGACAGAAATAGTTTGTTTGTTGATCACATTTATGGATCACAGTTCATGCTGGATATTTCTCCCATCAAAGCGATCTAGGAAACGACTGATGGACTTTGTTTCTTTGAAACCAACTTGATCTTCATCATCTGGACAGAAACACGCAGGAAGAGGAGAACTTTCCTCTGAGATGAAGCTTTGGATCCCTGAACGTGACGTTTAGCAGATAAACCGCTTTCCTCTGCTGGTTAGTCCTCACACAGCAGCAGAGCCAGAGGCTGCTTCTGGAGCCGTTACCATGACAACGCAGCATATCAAAGAGTCTGCTTTTTGTAAAAAATGATTTAAGAGTAAAAAATCACACGATGAAAGTACTAGTAATCGATTTGGCATATATTTATTTCATGGGTAACCGTGGTATCAGCGGGAAAATGCCGTTCAACATGTCCATCATAAGAAATGAATGACTTTCTGTGTAACTCTGGATTTGTGTGTATGTAGCTTTTGATTGGTTGGTGTGTGGGATTAGTTTAGGATCATTTTAAAGTGAATCAAAAAACGGATTGTAAATTTGAAAAAATACAATTGAAAACAGTTTTAAACTGGTATTTAGTAAACTTGAAAGAAATATTGAAAATGTGAAAATGTTTTTTAAATTCAGATTTTTTGCTTCTTTCATTCTTTTGCTTCAGTCTCAGTTTTCAGTTTCAATTCAGACTTTTCAAGTTTTTACCGCTGAGCCTAATTTGACGTGGGGGCGGGGCTTTGAGTTCATTGGCTACCATTACATGATTCTTTAAGAGGTTATGAGGATTTCAGCTCCAAAACAGCACTATATTATATTATCAGATTATCCTTTTTTCTCAGACAGACAAGAACATTTACAAGCTTTTCTCTCTTGTTTTAACCCTCAAAGTTCAGAGCTTGATAGACAAATAAATAAATTTTTTTAGAAAACTAAGACCTGATCGTGTTGAACAGGGGTGCTCATTATGTCACAAGGTCTGAGAAGTGGGAACAAGTTCCACTGAAACCAGCTCTGCAGTCACAGAATGTTCCCCGTCTGTTCAGCCATTACCCAGCACTCGGTTGCTGTGTGATGGAGAACCTGAACAAAATAAGATTTTTGTTTTTACAATAAATAATCCTGAAAAAATGAATATATTAAACAATACAAGGTAGTCAGTCGGGCAAACAGTGCAACTCAAGTCCAAATTCAGCAGCTGATTTAACAAACTGTAACATTCATGTTGGGTTTCCAGCCAACGGGACAGCCTATAACTTTAGCATGATATTAATGGGAACAGTTTTTTTATAGTCTCTTATTTGATTGTTATTGTCATTAATGCTAAGTATAGTTTGCTTAGAAGTTTGTATTCCAGGCCTTACTCATGTTAGCATGACCCATGCATTTGTGAACATATACTGTTTACTGGAGTGTGTAGGGTTGTGAGCTAATGCATGCTGATGCTGAGCAGCAATACATATGGTACTTTTTTGTATCCCTTTCTGTATACAAATATATAAAGGCAACCTACCCTGACAGTGATTGGTTTGGGGAAGATTGACAGATTTGACATTGACATTTGATTGACACATTTGATTGAACAGTCAGACCTAATCTATCAAAAAACTACAATAACAGACGGTTCATAGCACATAAACTAAATGTCTATGGCACGGACAAATTGAAAGAAGATGAAAAAATTAGAACGAAGATCATCTGTTTTTTTCCCCCTGCAATTTGCCTCCATAGGAAGCCGTTTGGAATTCGTAGTCAGTTGTAACCCTTGTGCTATTCTAGGGACGTTAACATTGGGAGTGGGGTCATCTAGACCCACTAGACAGAGCTCTGAACCTTTTTTCTTCAATGATTTGTGATCTTCACTGGTGTCAGTGGATTACATGAAATCCTCTCCACCTTTATAACCGTTACCATGGCAGGGAGAACACGTCAATGGAAGGGGGGGGGGGTCATAGGATAGCACAAAGGTTAAGCTGGTCTAAATTCTAGTTGTTTTTGGGTGAATGTATTTTGTACTTGTACATTTTTTATATTTCAGTATAGATGTGAATACACGGGTGCAAGTACACACACTCAAAAATGTAATGTGTGAGTTACAAATCAAGTAATTCGTACAGACAAATCTAAAGGTACACATAAATTCAGAGCATTCATTTGTGATAATGGACTCCTCAAAGTGCATTATCCCTTTCAAAAAGAATGAATTACACTCCAAATATCTATTCTGTTTCTTTTCATTCAGACTTCTTCTCATCATCTATTTCTTTTGGAGGTTTCACAGTGGTAAGTCACTTTTGTGGCCAAAATCTCGACAAATCAAATGTCACACATCTCTTCATGTAACCATGGAAGCTTTTTCTTCAGCTCTTTCAGGTGTGAATTCCAGAATGTCGCTGTTGAGGAAGGAGATGGAGAAGTACAGAGATGTGGATGAAGACGAGCTGCTGAAGAAGCTGTCGGAGGACGAGCTGCTGCGGTTGGAGGATGAACTCCAGGAGCTGGATCCTGATGTGAGTTCAGATTGTTAAAGTTTCCGTCTGTTCCTGTGAAGAGCTGCGAGACAGTTCAGCCTCACCGTAAAACCCAGCAGAAGTCTACCTGAATGTTATGGCTGGGTTTTCTTTTCATTTGGTACAAACACCAGTGGTATTTTGGGGTAAAACAAATTTCTTTCTTTCTTTCATTCTTTATTAGAATGTAAATCATTTTTTAAATTGCTGTGTTGTGTTACATTAAGTAGCTCATGTACATTATAAGAATTTAAAGAGATGCTACAGATGCTGAGACATGGAGGGAAGACAGATTAAGTGATTTAGTTTGTGGTGAACTGGTTTGGATGACGGAAATGTCAGTGACTGAACTTAGATAAGAGACCAAACAGCAGCTGTGATATCTCTAATGTCTGTGTGTGTGAGTGTGAGTGGGTGTGTGTGTGTGTGTGTGTGTGTGTGAGTGTGTCAGTCTGTGTGTGCTTGTGTGTGTGCGTCGGTGTGTGAGTGTCAGTCTTTGCACTTGTGTGAGTGTGTCAGTCTGTGTGCTTGTGTGTGAGTGGCTGCAGGCGCTCCGTGACGTGGATCCGGCGCGTAGATCCCAGTGCGTTCATCGGTGTCGGTCACCTGTTCCTTAACATTTGTTTTGACGGCGCCTGGTTTTCCGGGCAGAGTGTCTGGCGTCACTTCAGCTTCAGTCCAGTAACCCCCCATGCTGGACAGCAGGGGTATTGCTTCAAGTCAGTTGTTGGGGGAACATCCTGTCTCTATATGCTAAACCCTTTAACTGATTGAAAGATTCAAAGACTGGCTGCTCAATTAAACAGTTGAACACATTTACAAAACATTTGATAGAAAACACAGAGGCCGACATTCTCCCAGCTGAAGTGGAGCCTTGTTGTTTCTGCTGTTGCTGTAGGTCAGACTTCTGCTGTGCTCGGGTCTGGAAACTGTCCTTGAGCTGCAACAGAGCACAAAAACACTGACGCAATAGTCTTTCCCAAAAATGAGAAAATAATAGGAAAATTTATTTAATTCCATTTAAAAATGGAGCTCTCATGGAATATAAATTCAAGACATTCTGTGGTTTATTTTGACATACTGTAAATTGGGGTTCCAGCTCATAGAGCCCACAAAAAATAGGGGGAAAAAAAAGAAAATTTGAATTCTGTGGAGAATTACCTGTTTACTTCTCAGTTTACGCAAGAAGATAAAGATAGAGATTATGATCACATCATATCAATCAAATAAAGTATTTTCAAAATGAAATACCCGTCTTCAACAGTCTGGATAGGGTCCAGGTCCTGCTTGAAGCTGAAACCTGCATCTCCATCCAGATCCTTTTCAGGGAATCCTGAAGTCCAGAACATTCTGCTGGACTATTGCAGTGACTCTGGATTTTAGTTTACACCAGCGCTGGAGTTCAAATCCTGACTGTCTGTTGAGATTTCACTCTGGACCTCCAGCAGCTCGGGTTCTGCTCCTCACCAGTCTTCCTCCAAACACTTTTCTGCTCGAACACAGGCAGGCCCCTTAGCGAGGAACTTTAGTGGTTTACCCAGACTATGGTCAGTGATGGCCTTCTGAATTGAAGTCTGAAGTCTTCCCATGTTGAACCCAACGGAGACAACATAATGACATCTGGGGAGGTGCTTTGAGTTTAGTTGATGATTAGTTGAAGATTAGTTAGGCGCTTTTGGTGCTTTTAGTTTTTTGGTTGTGTTCTTGGTTAGGGTCATGTGTTGAGCTGTCTCCCTATCAGTCTCACCAGGGGGGTATTCCAGGAAGCATGTTTAAACTAACCTGACTTTAACCCTGAACTCTGGCTGAAATCCTCCTGAACTTGCTTACTCTGTGCATGTCGGTTCCAAAAGTCCGGATATGAGTTGGCGTAATTATGCGGGACTTGGTAACCCTGGGTTAATGCACGTGCATGGCAAGTACATAAAGACATTCTCAATGGATCTCCAAATTCCGGAGTCACCATGGAAACAAAAAAGTAATACGGCTGCAATTATCAGCAAAAGAAAGAGTTTCTGCTTGGAGAAAAACAAGGGGAAAAGTAAACACACGAGTTTCTATCTCATTTCTATTTTCATTGTGATGCATATACAGTACAGACCAAAAGTTTGGACACACCTTCTCATTCATAGAATTTTCTTTATTGATTATTATTACTATGAAAATTGTAGATTTACACTGAAGGCATCAAAACTATGAATTAACACATGTGAAATTATTAACAAAATTATTAACAAAAAAGTGTGAAACAACTGAAAAAATGTCATATTGTAGGTTCTTCATAGTAGCCACCTACTGCTTTGCACACTCTTGGCATTGTAGGGCGGCAGTGGCTCAGGCGGTTGAGCAGGTCGTCCAATGATCAAAGGGTCAGCAGTTCGATCCCCGCTCCCCCAAGCCAACTGTTGTTGTGCCCTTGGGCACTTCACCCTCCTTGCCTCTGATGTGTGAATGTGTATGAATGTCCCGGTGATGGTCAGAGGGGCCGTAGCCGCGAACTGGCAGCCACGCCTCTGTCAGTCTGCCCCAGGGCAGCTGTGGCTACATCAGTAACTACCATCACCAAGAATGCATGAGGAGTTAATGAATAATGGGCACAATGGGCTTTGAGCATCTGGAAAAGCGCAGATAAATCCAATCCATTATTATTATTATTATTATTCTCTTGATGAGCTTCTAGAGGTAGTCACCTGAAATGGTCTTCAACAGTCTTGAAGGAGTTCCCAGAGATGCTTAGCACTTGTTAGCCCTTTTGCCTTCCCTCTGCAGTCCAGCTCACCCCAAACCATCTGGATTTCGTTCAGGTCCGGTGACTGTGGAGGCCAGGTCATCTGATGCAGCCCTCCATCACTCTCCTTCTTGGTCAAATAGCCCTTCCACAGCCTGGAGGTGTGTTTGGGGTCATTGTCCTGTTGAAAAAAAAATGGTGGTCCAACTAAATGCAAACTGGATGGAATAGCATGCCTCTGAAAGATGCTGTGGTAGCCATGCTGGTTCAGTATGCCTTCAATTTGGAATCAATCCCCAACAGTGTCACCAGCAAAGCACCCCCACACCATCACACCTCCTCTTCCATGCTTCACGGTGGGAACCAGGAATGTAGAGTCCATCCGTTCATCTTTTCTGCGTGGCACAAAGACATGGTGGTTGGAACCAAAAATCTCCAATTTGGACTCATCAGACCAAAGTCCAGATTTCCACTGGTCTGATGTCCATTCCTTGTGTTCTTTAGCCCAAACAAGTATCTTCTGCTTGTTGCCTTTCTTTAGCAGTAGTTTCCTAGCAGATATTCTAGCATGAAGGCCTGATTCCCACAGTCTCCTTTGAACAGCTGTTGTAGAGATGTGTCTGCTGCTAGAACTCTGTGTGCCATTGACCTGCTCTCTAACCTGAGCTGCTGTTAACCTGCCATTTCTGAGGCTGCTGACTCGGATTAATTTAAATGTCACCCATGACCCAGCCAAAATTAATGTAGAATTGAAAAAAAAATCACTCCTCACATAATTCACCATGATCAAACTGGTTTCATCAAAGGCAGACACTTAGGGGGACAATGTCCGCAGACTTGTTAATATAATTGACTTTGCCACTATTAAAAACCAGGAAATGACCATACTCTCTTTAGATGCTGAAATAGCTTTTGACAGAGTAAACTGGAAATTCCTCATTGTCGCCCTCCAAGAGTTTGGGTTTGGGGAATCATTCATTGACTGTATTAAAATATTATATCACAATCCCAATGCATCGGTTAGAACCAATAAACAGATTTCCGACATATTTTTTCTGGGAAGAGGAACCAGACAGGGTTGCCCACTGTCTCCCTCTCTTTTGGCTAAATTTATTGAGCCCCTAGCTGCAGCAATAAGACAGCATGAGAGCATTAAAGGAATTAAAACCAAACACAGCCATCATAAAATTAGTCTCTATGCAGATTACATATTACTGTTTATAAGTAGTTTACATTCGGTAAATGAAACAGCAACAATCATTAATGAATTCTCCTCCATTTCAGACTGCTCCATTAATTGGAATAGATCTGTTTTATTACCAATGTGTTATGGTTGCCCTCTAGTGGTGTTTCTTTTGGTTGCATTTCTGGCAGGTTAGCTGTGGTCCCTCACTAATTGATCACAGCTGCCTGCAATCATGTTGCTTCCTATTTAGGTTCTGTTCTCTCTGTGTTTTGTGTTGGAGCATCTTCTCTGTTTGGGTCTTGTTTGGTTCAAGTAAAAGCTTAAAATTTGATGAATTTGTTCGAGTCTTCCTGCTTCTGGGTTTATCCTCTCTGACCACCTGTAACACACTGAACAGTAATGTGGAGCAAAGACTCACAATACCAGTCAAATCAGGCAATATCAAATATCTAGGTATTTATTTTTCCCCAAAATTATCAGAACTGGTGCAGCTAAACCACACCCCATTACTGAAAAGCATACAGGACGATGGGTTAACCTGCCTCTGACCCTCATGGGCAAGGTAGCCACGGTTAAAGTGAAAATCTTATCTAAAGTTAAATATCTCTTCTCAATGATTCTCACACAACCGCCACTAAAATGATTCAAAACATTAGACTCATCCATATCAAGCTTTTCATGGAACAATAAACCTGCGAGAATTAGTCTAAAAACTTTAAAATCTGCGGAGGCTTAGAATTGCCTAACTTCCGCAAGTATTTTCTTGCAAATACATTACAATACATCTTAAAATGGTTAGAAAATAATCCAGAAACTAACTCATGGTTAGACTTGGAACAGGCGTTATGTGGAAAGATCAACCTGTCAGATCTACCGTTTATTAGCCAAACAGTTAAAAAACAGGACTGTTTCAAAAGTATTAATATAAACGCCACTTTAACAGCCTGGTTGGAATATCTTAAAGTGTCAAACTCCTCACTTAAACCATGCAAAATGACACCCATCTGAAACACCACGAGCCATCTTAATAAACAAAAAAGAAATTTTCAATTCCCAGCTTGGTAAGCAGGGGGCGCAACACTACTAGAGCACTTAATTATTGATAAAAGATTCATAACTCCCCAGGAACTACAAGACAAACATGGAATAAATAACTTCTTGGAATGTCAGAAACTTAAATCTATTATTACTAAAAAAGTTTAAATACAGAGGCAACGATTTAAAGCTACCAGAAGTAGTTACCTCTCTGATTAATTTCTCAATGAATAAAACTCTCCAAAATATACAAACTCTCATGCAATTTAGATAATAATATCTCACTTACAATAAAAAAATGGGATGCAGATTTGAGCATCAGCACAGATGAAAGCTTCTGGTCATAACTTCGTCTAAACACCTTTTAACCTTGTTCTATCCTAGGCACTTTATCATTGGGAGTGAGGTCATCTAGACCAGTGTTTTTCAACCAGTGTGCCGCGGCACACTAGTGTGCCGTGGGAGATGGTCAAGTGTGCCGTGGGAAAATACCCTCATTAACTGATTTACATTTTCCATCTCCAGGATTTCAGCTCTTTGTTCATCCAAACAGGCCCTGATAAAACACTAAGTAGTTAGGAATATGAAAGATCGTAAAATACTTTTTTCTTTGTGTTTATTTGATTCTATTAAAAACATTTTGATAAGGATGACGATACCGCGATTTAGCCGCAGCTTCAGTGGTTTTCGGTAAAAGTCCCGCCCCTTTAACTGTCTCGACCAATCATTCTTGGATTTCTTAATCACATGTCATCCGTCTGACCAATCAGGAGTGGTTAAAGTCCTCACTTCCTTGTTTAGATTCTGCTGATAAAGTCGCTCAGTTCTAACAAAAGACCACATAAAGCTCGTCTTTAGCGGTGTAGCTTTCCACAGAATCCGGTGTCAGACCGTGGAACAAGAGAGCAAAACAATGAAGCTCAGAGAAGAGAGTCTTTCTGCGTTCGGCGGATTATTGAACTACATCTCCCAGGATGCATTGAGTTAAAAACAATAGCGTGAGCGTCTCTCTGTGCGCACGAGTCTCTTCTCTTATTGTATTGAAACCACAACCAACACAAATCAAACAGTTTTAAATCTTTTAACTTACCTTTAATTACATCTTTTAGAAAAAAAACAGCTGCAGCTTCCAGCTTCTTCTGTCACAATGATCACAAAAATGCATGTGAGATCATGGAGGGACTGTACATCAATGCTGACTGAGTTTCTCCTCTTTTTTTTAAATTTTTGAATGTTGGTGTGCCGCGGGATTTTTGTCAAGGTTAAAGTGTGCCGTGGCTCAAAAAAGGTTGAAAAACACTGATCTAGACCCACTAGACAGAGCTCTGAACCTTTTTCTTCAATGATTTGTGATCTTCACTGGTGTCCATGGATTACATGAAATCTTTCCAGCTTTATCCACCTTTGTCACGGTAGGGAGAACACCTCAATGGAAGGGGGGGTCATCTAAGATAGCACAAGGGTTAAACTGACAAAAAGGTCAAAATTTGCAGCTAATCCATTTCACTCTGGCTTAAGGTTCCAATCACGGCTTCACCTTCACTTTGCGTGCTTGGTGACATGAGTGCCATCGAAGTAGAAGGAGAATTATTAAATATCATTTTCATAACTCTTTGTATTGCTAAAAAAATCTATTTTACGTAACTGGAAAAATAAGAGAAATATTCATGTAAGTCAATACAGAAATCTGCTGTTTGATCATATCAGCTTGAAAAAAAATGTCAGCCCAAAGTTCAAGTAACTTTGAAAGAATTAAGTCTCTCTGGTCTCCCATAGCTAACTCCATGACTTAGGGGGTGGGGGGGCTGGTCGTCGCTACTCCTTGTCTATCTGCTGTGGTTGGGGGGGTGGGGTCTCCATTGGTCGGGTTTTGTGGTGCCTGGGGGGGGCGGACGGGGGCCAATAAAATGTACTTATGTGCTTTATAACAATAAAAAGAATAGCATATTGAAAACAGAGATAATAGCCGTACTTAGAAATAAATAAATGAATAAATACATGTTGTTGTTTCACTTTCGGCTTTTACCATCAGGGGTCGCCACAGCGAACGAGTCGCATGGTAAGCTTGGCAATGTTTTACGCCGGATGCCCTTCCTGACGCAACCCTCTCAAGGCAACCTGGCTTGGGACCGGCACAGAGGTAGAGAAGGAAAATAAATGAATAAATACATAAATAAATAAATTAATAAATAGATTTTAAAAAAAAAAGACCTAAGAAATGATCAAAGTCATGTAAAGCCAGACTAAAAAGGTGGGTCGTGAGCCTCTTCTTAAAAACTTCTACAGTCTCTGCGGCCCTGAGGTTTTCCGGCAGGCTGTTCCACAGGCGAGGACCATAATGGTGGAACGAAGCCTCACCATGTGTCTTGGTCCTCACCTTAGGAACAACTAAGAGGCCAGTGCCAGAGGACCTCAGGGTCCGCGAGGGCTTGTATTTTAAAATAATATAATTTAAATAAGAAGGCCCAAGACCATTAAACCATTTATAAACCATTAAAAGAACTTTAAAATCAATCCTGAAATGCACAGGGAGCCAATGCAGCGACTTTAAAATCGGTGTAATGTGTTCTCACCCTCTGGTCCTCGTCAGAACTCATGCCGCTGAGTTCTGCAATAGTTGTAGATCTGAGATCGACTTTTTCCGTAAACCAGAGAGCAGGGCATTAGAGCAGACACATCTTCGATCTTACACAGTTTTCAAGAAGGGGAAAATTTGCGAAATTATTGTTTTCTGTTCGTCGTTTCCATAATAGTAGCTTTTTTTGAAAAGCCTTCAGGTTTTCTTCCGCTTCCATGATGTTGACTCCACCGCCTGCATCTGCTGATTAAGGTGATTGAGAGCTGCGAATATATCAGCCATGTACGCTAAAATGAGAATGAACTCAGATTTTTTTAAGCAATCTGCATGACAATGTTGGTGCTCTTCCAAAAACAAGGCTAATTCCACACGCAAGGCAAAAACAGGATTCAGCACCTGTCCCCGGGATAACCACCGCACATTAGAATGGTACATTAGTACCTCAAATTCAGCGCCCATTTCTTTGCACAGCTCACTGAAGATGCGGTGCCTCAGAGCACTATTTTGCACATAGTTCACACATTCCACCACAGTTTTTAATACTTCTGCCATTTTTGGAGGCAAGGTTTTTGTTGCCAACGCATGCCTGTGCAGAATACAATGTGTGACAATGATGTGTGGTGCACCGGCTTTTACTAGCGCGCCAAAACCAGACTTTCTTCCCAGCATGACTGGAACTGCAGAGACCATATCCCACGAAAGCTTATTGTCTCTGAAGAAGTCATCCACAAGCTTCTTCACATCAGCTGCCTCAGTTGTCGTTGTAAGAGGCTTACAAAATAATAACTCTTCTTTTATCATGTCGTCTTTCACATACCGCACAAAAACAGCAAGCTGGCTTAGGTTAGCAAAGTCTGTGGTCTCGTCAAGTTGAAGCCTGAATTTCGCGGGGCTTGAAATCAGATCTGCAACTACTTGAGCCAAGATGTCTTTACTCATGTCCTCTATTCTGTCGCTGACCGTGTCATTTGAAAGAGGAATTTGGGATAATTTACCTTCGGCCGCTGTTCCGAGTATCAGATTCACCATTTTTAACGCAGCTGGTTTTACAAGTGTTTCACCAATGGTGTGTGGCTTGCCCTGCTTTGCGATGAGGTACACAACTTCATATGATGCTGTGAGGATCGGTTTGTTAATGGGAACAAATCCAAGAGCAGGCAGAGTGGCCTTATCATCAAATCTGGCTCTCTTCACCTTGAATTCAGCAAGCGTTGTGTTCTTATATTCTCCATCTCCATGCAGCTTCTCAAAGTGTTCCTTAAGTTTTGCCGGTGCGAGGCTGGAGTTGCTCAACTTGGCATTGCAAATGATGCAGATAGGACACTGACTCCCATCCCGTTCCGTGATACATGAGAATCCATATTGTACATATTCGTCTGACCACTTTCTTTTTTTCCTCGACATAGTTTGTATGGATTAAAATATGAAGAAAGTAACTACACGATGTACTTCGACAACATTCACATGTTGGATCACTCCTGATTGCGCTTAATTCCTCGCAGCACTGATTGGCCAAGCAATGTCACATGATCATTTGCAGCCAGTGATGGCCAAGCGGAGCATACCATTGTGTGCAGACATGATGAGTCGGTGTGTCTTAACCTCCGTGACAGAGGCTCCATCGAACCCCTGAGACCGACTCACCGAACCCCTAGGGTTCGATCGAACCCAGGTTAAGAACCACTGCGTTAAATATATTGGTGCTGCTGTGTTAATGTTTCAGATTAATTTACATTTAACATTATTTATTGATTGAATTATTTTTCTCAGCATCAAATGGTTCAGTTGGTCGAAATGTTTCTAGTTTAAATAAGGAATGGCAGATATTTTTACTTCAGGCACTTTTAGCTATTTTTCTGTTTTAGTCTATAACGGTTTCTGTGTGGCTAAATAAAGTTAATATTTGTTGAAAGTGGATTTATATTGACTTTTTTCTGTTGTTATTGTTAGAAGATACAATTTTAGGTGGGGTTCGGTGTCTTGCCTAAGGACACTTCGACTCATGGGCGTGCAAGGCGGGAATCGAACCTGCCATCTTACAATCATGGGTCGACCGCCCTACCGCTGCACCACGGACGCCCACATTGTCACTGTGCGAGTGTGTGTGTGTGTGAGGGGGGGCCATGAAAAATGTCCTTTTTCCTAGGGGGGGGCCTGGCAAAAAATAATTGAGAAGCACTGCTTTAGTGCA
This sequence comes from Oryzias curvinotus, assembly GCA_023969325.1. Classification (NCBI taxonomy): domain Eukaryota; kingdom Metazoa; phylum Chordata; class Actinopteri; order Beloniformes; family Adrianichthyidae; genus Oryzias; species Oryzias curvinotus. Next base: position 14,380,053 of record CM043706.1, read on the forward strand.
GTGTTTTTCAACCTTTTTTGAGCCGCGGCACACTTAAACCTTGACAAAAATCTCGCGGCACACCAGCATTCAAAAAAAATAAAAAAAATAAAAAAAAAACGGGAGAAACTCAGTCTGTTTTGAACAGTTCCTCTACAATCTTACATTCTTTTTTTTATAATTGTGGCAGAAAAAGCTGGAAGCTGCAGCTGTTTTTTTCTCTAAAAGATGTAATAAAAGTTAAGTTAAAAGATTTAAAAACTGTTTGATTTGTGTTCGTTGTGGTTTCAAGACGTTAAGAGGAGAGACGAGTTGGGTTACTTTTAACCCAATGCATCATGGGAGATGTAGTTCAATAATCCGCCGAATTTTATTTTATTTTATTTTATTTAACCTTTATTTAACCAGGAAAGTCCCGTTGAGATTAAAAACCTCTTTTTCAAGGGAGTCCTGGCCAAGCGGCAGGAATGCAGAACGACCCGGTCTCTGAGCTTTATTGTTTTGATCACTTGTTCCACGGTCTGACACCGGATTCTGTGGAAAGCTACACCGCTAAAGACGAGCTTTAGCTGGTATTTTATTTGAAACTGAGCGACTTTATCAGCAGAATGCACAACAAGGAAGTGAAGACTTTAACCACTTCTGATTGATCAGACTGATGACACGTGATTAAGAATCCAAGAATGATTGGTGGAGACAGTTAAAGGGGCGTGACTTTTGCTAAAACGGAGATTAAGGTGCAGCTAAATCGGTACCGTCATTTTTATCAAAATGTCTTTAATAGAATCAAATAAACACAAAGAAAAAAGTATTTTATGATCTGTCATATTCCTTATTTCTTAGTGTTTTTAGGGTTTGTTTGGATGAACAAAGAGGTGAAATCCTGGATATCATAAATGTTTCAGTTGATGGCAATTTCCCACGGCACACTGGTTGAAAAACACTGCTTTAGTGTAACATAAAGATCCACTTGAGCACGTGTGCTATCTCACCTTTGCACAACTAGTTTGTGTGACTGAAAGAAATATTTCCCATGGGTCGGGCCGAATGCATAAGTATGCGTGTGTGAACATCAGTTGTATTGTGTACATGTTGACATGTTTTGTATGTGGGCTTCTTTTGGAGCCAACAGGTATGTTTGTGGCATTTGTGTGTGTGTGTGGACAGGCCCCGCCCCCTTTTGGATTTATATCATTGGTAAACCTGTCTGTAATGATTTTAAACATCCATCAACTTTTTGCTTTATGCTGCTTCACGGTTCTACTCCCCCCCCCTTCTTTAATCACCCCCCACCCGCATCCCTCTCTTCTTCCTTTCTTTACTTTTCCGTACAGTCCAACCAAAGACTGTTACAGATATGAGTAAGATTAATAAAGTTTAGCCTAAATTACAAAGTGTCTGAAGATTCATAACCCCTGTTGTTAAAGTATAATCTGTCCAACACAAGAGGCCTTCAGCTCTCATCTGTCTGCTCAGCTGTTGGACAGGACAAGTTAAAAAAACAAAAGAGGAAACTTTTCATAGTGGTTCTTATCAGTTTGATCTTGAAGTTCCTACATCCCCTCAGTTTGAAGTCTCCTTCTTTTTCTAAGAACTGTTTCTGGATATTGAATGGTAACGATTTCCTGCTGGGTCTGTATAGAAGTTGTGCGGTGTAAAAATCCACAAGGTCATACAGTTTTAAAAGTCTTGATTGATAAAATAAGTTGTTTGTATGATCAAGATCTCCGGCTTTATGTACAATTCTGACGGCTCGTTTTTGAAGTAAAAAGAGAGGATGTAGTGAACTCTTATTATGATTCCCCCAAATTTCTTTACAAAAGGTGAAATATGGTAATATTAAGGAACAGTACAATAAATATCTACTGTTGTATTCTAATATATGTTTAGATTTATTTACGATTGAAATACTTATATAAATATTTATAAAAATCGACATATAAAAAGATATATATAAATAATTGTTTCAGTCAGACAACTCTTGCAGTAAGAAATATTTATTTGACATTTTCCACATACTTTAGTTGGCATTCACATCTTTTGGTTTGGCATAAGGCTCCGTTCAATTCCATGAGAGATTTCCATAAAACTTTCGGGTAACAAAAACCCCCCCTTTACGGAGCCCACAGGTGGAAGCCGGGGAGGAGGGTGGGGCGAAGAATGAGCGCTGAAGGTAAGAAAGAGAATGAACGCCTGCGCACCTGACTTAAATAGGACGCTGAGCAGGTGAGTTAATTGACTGAACCGCCCTAGGGTATTAGCTGTAAACACTGCGGCGAGTATCTGCCCGAAACACGATTAAATTTTCATTTCAGTCAGACAACTCTTGCAGTAAGAAATATTTATTTGACATTTTCCACATACTTTAGTTGGCATTCACATCTTTTGGTTTGGCATAAGGCTCCGTTCAATTCCATGAGAGATTTCCATAAAACTTTCGGGTAACAAAACCCCCAACACTTAATTATCCAGAAGAAGAAAAAAAATGTGTATGTATAATCAGTGTGTAATAAAATGGGGTGTTTTTTCGGCAGCATTCCATTTCCATTTCATTTCCCAGTATGACTGCTATGTGTGACCCGGCACCATTGACCGTTTGGGCCGCCCCCGTTCGAGTACAGCGCCTCGAAGGGAACATGCTATCTAGTGGATCTGCTATGTGTGACCCGGCACCATTGACCGTTTGGGCCGCCCCCGTTCGAGTACAGCGCCACGAAGGGAACATGCTATCTAGTGGATCTGCTATGTGTGACCCGGCACCATTGACCGTAGGGTCGCTCCCGTTCGTGGAAACCACTAGAGGAACATACTATCTGAAAGAGAGAGGGAAAGAAATAAAAGGGGAGCCAACATAAATTTACTCATACCTGATCTTAGAACGTAAGCTTTCTTCCACAAAACGCTGTGCGGAACTATAATTTAAACCGCCAAACAACCCGTATGATACTCTAACTTAACATCCAATCCAAAGCTTCCGATGGCGTATTATGACATGCTTAACAGCCATTATTCAACTTCTATTAAACTAAGAACAAGCTTGATGGCCATAAACTTCTTCCATTTTTGGCAACTATAAATACACGAGCTTAAGTACATCCATTATTTCGTAGCTCCCAACGACAGTACAACGAACGAGCTTAGTAGCCATAATTTTCTCCATTTGGCATACCAATTATAGCGCTCAAGGAACATCATTTAATTGAGGTTCCATCCAAATATTAACAACGAGTTCAACGCCCATAATTACTATGCTTCATTGGCATACTACAAATGAGCTTAAGAACCAAATTCAAGCTCCGTGCATACTATGATACAACTTAGAACAACCTAAATTTTGAGGCTTCCACCTGGCTATAATTTTCTTTTAACATCTATAATCAAAGAATTTACATTCATTCTGCTGTTGACATTGATTGATTAATTCAGTCAGAAGTGTCAGTGGAATGCAGAGGAGATCCACCGCCCCGTCACTTTCAGTGCAGCAATAGGTACGTCGAGCAGTCATCGTTGCAGCACCAGATCAAGGAATGCAGGGGTGACATCACTTCCTGGAAACTGAGAAGCTGATCGGGGCGTAGGGAATCGCAGGCTCAGGATGTGATGTATAGATAAAGACAAAGCAGTATTAGTCTTGACAAGGATATACAAATAACCCAGAAACCGATCAGTTTCAAAATGCTTGAGATAAATGAAATAACAGTGCTTTTAAAGAACAATCTGATAAAGTGAAATTCAGTAGATAGTTAAGGTAAAGACCCATTCAAGATTTATCGCACCATAGAAACCACCATAATCACAAATTCCAACAGTGAAATGATAGTGAAATATAGAACCTGCACGAAATCTTAACACCAAATTTTATATATTTAAGAAATATATAAGAAAAGTAACCTTTGACAGTTTCAGAGGGACGCACCTTCAGGAGGTCATCGAGGAGTAGGTGATGGGAAGAGTAGCCAAGGAGATTTGTAGATGAGGAAGGTCAACATCCCCCGTAGCAAAGGATTGCAGCTCGGCTGGATTTGATGCTTTGTATTTGATATTAGTGGTTCTCAAATTGGTGGACAACAAAGTACAGACTACTGAAATTTTAACTAGCCAAGGGCGTCTGGATACTGAAAAAGAAAACTTGAGCCATGAGGGATCATAGGTTGAAATTTTTTCTTTTTTTTTTATTTTTTTTTTTTAGACTGAACCTTAAGCATTTAGAGGCGGAGTATAACAAGCCTCTAAATGGGGAAGCATCTAGCAGAGTGTCATCTGCTTAAGCAAGGAAGATAGAAGACTGACTTGTGGACACAAGATTTAACTCTTGAACTAAGCTTGAAAGCGCAAGTGATATATTTCCTACGGTCAGGGTAGAAATTGCTCATGGTGTTAATTAAACATTAACCAAGTCAACCGATGACACAATACTATCATTCACTATTGAAACAGCAACAAACCACCCTTCTTAAATCCTTTTCCCCCCAAAACCAGAAGGCGCAGTCCCAGAAAAAAAAACTAGTGGCGGGGGCCTGAAGACACGACAGTCATCATAACAAAACTACTCCAAGCATAGAGAGGGAAAGATCAAACGCAAAACACGAAATCCAGAACAGGAACACGGGGCCCAGGATCGAACTACCCAGAACAAGAACACAAGATGAACGGATGACCATAGGACCAAAGCCACAGCAAATGTCAGGTGTCCCAATCATTGACAAATCATATTCAAACCAAACAATGAATAAACAACACGCTGCACAAAAGCCAAAGATGACATAATGGGGAGAGACAAGCATCAATGAACCATCCAATCCATAAAAAAATAAAATAAAATAAATCCGGACGGGTGGAGGACCATACAGTATAGACAACGTGGAACCCAGATTTGAAAATACCCCCCCCCCCCCAACAGAGATCCAAAAGACCAGGGATACAGAGGAAATTTGGCCACTGAGAAACCATCAATAACTCGCAAAGTGAAGAGGACCCATCGCCTACAAATATCCAGTACAGAGCTTCTGCTAAGAAAGTTGAAATTATGAGGACTGCCACGACAGCTGAAAGGTAAACCGACAAACGTGTCGAGCGCCAACTGAATGCCAAGAGACGCCGAGAGGCATAGAGGCAGAACAGGGAGAACATCAGCGATAAGACATCCTCAGCCTTATATCGTGCTCAGAGGAAAAAATCGTGGAGACAGCATGGGCAGCTGAAGAAAATATATACTAACCCTGAAGGCACATGAGGAACTATGCCACTGATGCCCAGAAAGATGAACTGCGAGGCGCCAGCGGGTCCAGATCACGTCACGTGAACCTGAACACTTCGGAGGGGCCACCCTCAGTGGTGGCTTTGAAAACTATGCCCCGGAAGAATCCATCACACAGCCCCCACAAACCTCCAGACCAAACCAGAGAGAGAACAAAAAATTAACCGTCCCGCCGAGAAAAAAGGCAGCGACAAGACTGACACACTCACTAATGCGGCCGACGCAAGGTCCCCAGGACAGGACCCACTGGGGTACACAAAGCGGGGAAAAACAGGCGAAGCAGAACCAGATGCAGAACGTGCGGGGGCAACGAACGAGGATCGCCGAGTGATTAAAATGAGCCAAAGACGCTGCATAAAAGAGACCAAGCATAAGGAATTTGTCCACAGAGGAGAGACGGGTCCAAGAGAGACTGATCGACATTCAGACTAACCAGCAGCTACAACAACGAAGAAAATAAACAGAAGAACCGCCATAAGAATAAAGCCAGCATCTAATTAAAGATAGTCAAGAGTCACATTCAGCACCTAAAGAACAAAACAGCAACAAAGAAAATGCAAAAACCACAAATAATTCAGCCAGCATGAGACACCTGTCCAGCTGAGGACCGCCAGCCCTCACAACCACAGAAAAGACCCCACGACTCCTGAAACAATAATTGGACGACGCAGAATAACACAGCAGAAAACGAATCAGAAGGGCATCATGAAGCGGACCACGAGTCCCAAAAACTACAATTCCCAGGGTCCTTAGGGGCGCGACGTCACCATTTACCGAAGTAAACAGGAAACAAGACTTAGCCTAGAAAAAACGACACAGGAAAAAACCGCACGCCGCTCACCGTAGAAGTCCGGCTGACCACGGCCCACGGACAACCCGAACACCGCGGAAAGCGCACCCCCTGCAGATCCACGCGACCGCGGTGAAACAAACAAGCTGGGCGCTGTTAGCCGCCCGGTGATCGCCGCAAAGGAGAGCAAGCAGACGCGGCGAAACGGAAACCCCACATCAGAAAATGGGGATCATCCATCTGAAGGACGGGGGAATACAGCAAGACGTCGAAAGAAAAGGAGATCCGCCGGATCCGCGGGCACGGGGAACGGCGAAGAATGAGCGCTGAAGGTAAGAAAGAGAATGAACACCTGCGCACCTGGCTTAAATAGGACGCTGAGCAGGTGAGTTAATTGACTGAACCGCCCTAGGGTATTAGCTGTAAACACTGCGGCGAGTATCTGCCCGAAACACGATTAAATCGTCATTTATACAACTTAAATTTACATATTTATCAAACTAAATGTCATTTTACTCAAATTCAATTAAATGTTTTTCCATATTAATTTATTGTACCTCTTGAACTCTCATATGTCTAAGATTTTGGCTGCAGATTCTCATGTTTATAATATTAAAATGAATGATGCCGTGTGGATTTACAAACTATATCATATACTCAGTTATCATGATTCTGACTTTAACTTCAGTTCTTGAGACATGAAACACTTTCTAGTGGTGCTAAATAACCTCAACCTCCTCTTCCTCCCTCTCACTCATGGTGCAGAACAAATTAAAAATAACAGGATAAAAAAACTCGACAAAACACAGTAAAACAACTAAACAACTGACAAAAACCCACACTTAAACCCAAATCTGTCCAGACAGGCAAAGGGAATGGTATCCCACAATTCCTTGCGGTGCCAATCTAACAGCAGCACCAAAGTTACACCTACTTAATTGAATTAATTTGAATGAAAGTAAATAACTGTCTGATAAATACGTATTATTTTAAGCTGACTTAACAAAAAAAAGTTATTTATCTTGACTGAAGAAAAATGAGTTGATATCAGGTTTTTTCAACCAGTGTGCCACGCACACTAGTGCATCCGTGTAGATGGTCAGTGTGCCATGAGAAATTGGCCCTCATTACTGTCTAACAACATTTTCCATCTCCAGGAATCACTCTTTGTTCATCCAAACGCCTGATAAACACTGAGTAGTTAGGAATATAAAATATAATAAAATTATGTTTTCTTTTGTGTTATATTTGATTCTATTACAGACATTTGAAAGAATGACGTTACCCGAGCGATTTAGCTGGCATCTATACTGTTTGCGGTGGAGTCCCGCCCCTTTTACTGCGCCACCATCATTCTGAAGGCTTGATCACATGTATCAGTCTGACCAATCAAAGTGGGTAGGGGGGTTAAAGTCTTCACTGTCTTGTTCTGATTCTGCTCATAAAGTCTCTCAGTTCTAACAAAAGTACCAGCTAAAGCTCGTCTTTAGTGGTGTAGCTTTCCACAGAATCAGGTATCAGACCGTGGAACAAGAGAACAAAACCATGAAACTCAGAGAAGGTGGTCTTTCTGCGGTCGGCGGATTTTCGGCACTACACCTCCCATGATGCATTGGGTTAAAATGACTGTCTTAGCGCACAATGAGCCTCTCCGCTTAACGTCTTTAAACAACGAACACACATCAAACAGTTTTTGAATCTTTTAACTTAACTTTAATACAACTTTTAGAAAAAACAGCTGCAACTTCCAGCTTTTTCTGCCACAATTATCACAAAAATGCATGTGAGATTGCAGAGGGGCTGTAGATCAATACAGACTATCAGATTTTCCTTTTTTTTTTTTTTTTGGATGCTGGTGTGCCGCGGGATTTTTGTCAAGGTTAAAGTGTGCCGTGGCTCAAAAAAGGTTGAGACACTGAGTTAGATCAAAGTAATCTTAGTATCTTTAAACATCCATATGTGGTCTTATCAGCCTCTCACGGTGGAAAAAGTATTATCTGAGCTCCTTCATCCACTAAATCATCTTCAAATGGACACGCCATGCTGCAGCCAGACTGCCAAAGCCAGACTCCTGCAGCCAGACTGCCAAAGCCAGACTGCTGCAGCCAGACTCCTGCAGCCAGACTCCTGCAGCCAGACTGCCAATGCCACACTGCTAAAGCCAGACTGCTGCAGCCAGACTCCTGCAGCTAGACTCCTGCAGCCAGACCCCTGCAGCCAGACTGCTGCAGCCAGACTCCTGCAGCTAGACTGCTGCAGCTAGACTCCTGCAGCCGGAACTGCTGCAGCCAGACTACTAAAGCCAGACTGCTGCAGCCAGACTCCTGCAGCCAGACTCCCGCAGCCAGACTCCTGCAGCCAGACTGCAGCATGCCAGACTGCTGCAGCCAGACTACTGCAGCCAGACTGCTGCAGCCAGACTCCTGTAGCCAGACTCCTGCAGCCAGACTGATGCAGCCAGACTACTAAAGCCAGACTCCTGCAGCCAGACTCCTGCAGCTAGACTCCTGCAGCCAGATTCCTGCAGCCAGACTCCTGCAGCCAGACTGCTGCACCCAGACTCCTGCAGCCAGACTACTGCAGCCAGACTCCTGCAGCCAGACTGCTGCAGCCAGACTCTTGCAGCCAGATTCCTGCAGCCAGACTCCTGCAGCCAGACTGCAAAAGCCAGACTCGTGCAGCCACACTACTAAAGCCAGACTGCTGCAGCCAGACTCGTGCAGCCAGACTACTAAAGCCAGACTGCTGCAGCCAGACTCCTGCAGCCAGACTACTGAAGCCAGACTCGTGCAGCCAGACTGCTGCAGCCAGACTCCTGCAGCCAGACTGCTAAAGCCAGACTCCTGTAGCCAGACTCCTGCAGCCAGACTGCTGCAGCCAGAGTCTTGCAGCCTGACTCCTGCAGCCAAACTGCTAAAGCCAGACTCCTGTAGCAAGACTCCTGCAGCCAGACTACTAAAGCCAGACTCCTGCAGCCAGACTCCTGCAGCCAGACTACTAAAGCCAGACTGCTGCAGCCAGAGTCTTGCAGCCTGACTCCTGCAGCCAAACTGCTAAAGCCAGACTCCTGCAGCCAGACTACTAAAGCCAGACTCCTGCAGCCAGACTCCTGCAGCCAGACTCCTGCAGCCAGACTCCTGCAGCCAGACTCCTGCAGCCAGACTCCTGCAGCCAGACTACTAAAGCCAGACTCCTGCAGCCAGACTCCTGCAGCCAGACTCCTGCAGCCAGACTCCTGCAGCCAGACTCCTGCAGCCAGATTCCTGCAGCCAGACTACTAAAGCCAGACTGCTGCAGCCAGACTCCTGCAGCCAGACTACTGAAGCCAGACTTCTAAAGCCAGACTGCTACAGCCAGACTCCTGCAGCCAGACTACTAAAGCCAGACTACTGAAGCCAGACTGCTGCAGCCAGACTCCTGTAGCCAGACTACTAAAGCCAGACTGCTGTAGCCAGACTTCTAAAGCCAGACTGCTGCAGCCAGACTGCTGTAGCCAGACTACTGAAGCCAGACTTCTAAAGCCAGACTGCTGCAGCCAGACTCTTGCAGCCAGACTGCTTAAGCCAGACTCCTGCAGCCAGACTGCTAAAGCCAGACTCCTGCAGCCAGACTCATGCAGCCAGACTACTAAAGCCAGACTGCTGCAGCCAGACTCCTGCAGCCAGACTCTTGCAGCCAGACTGCTACAGCCAGACTCCTGCAGCCAGACTGCTGCAGCCAGACTGCTGCAGCCAGACTGCTGCAGCCAGACTGCTGCAGCCAGACTCCTGCAACTGGACTACTAAAGCCAGACTGCTGCAGCCAGACTCCTGCAGCCAGACTGCTAAAGCCAGACTCCTGCAGCAAGACTGCTGCAGACAGACTGCTAAAGCCAGACTGCTGCAGCCAGACTCTTGCAGCCAGACTCCTGCAGCCAGACTCCTGCAGCCAGACTGCTGCAGCCAGACTCCTGCAGCCAGATTCCTGCAGCCAGACTCCTGCAGCCAGACTGCAAAAGCCAGACTCGTGCAGCCACACTACTAAAGCCAGACTGCTGCAGCCAGACTCGTGCAGCCAGACTACTAAAGCCAGACTGCTGCAGCCAGACTCCTGCAGCCAGACTACTGAAGCCAGACTGGTGCAGCCAGACTGCTGCAGCCAGACTCTTGCAGCCAGACTGCTAAAGCCAGACTCCTGTAGCCAGACTGCTGCAGCCAGAGTCTTGCAGCCAGACTCCTGCAGCCAGACTACTAAAGCCAGACTCCTGCAGCCAGACTCCTTGTCACAACTAGGACTTGAGGACCAACAAAAGATGACAGACCCAAGGAGTACGAGATCTTTAGTTTATTAAAAGGGGGTCAGAGCAGGCAGGATGTTATGCAGAATCTTGACACCAGGGGGCGTGGAGACAGACTTGTGGGAGGCCAGGAGTGAGGGGAGAGTAACAGACAGAGCAGAGTCCAGTGTTCATGGAAGGGGGCGGGACGCCAATTCCTGAATGAGGAAGTCCGTAACAGAGTGGAGCAGAGGAGATGTCTTACGGCTGAGTTTTGAGGCAGAGCTTGGCGATGAGGAACAGGTGGTCCCAGCAACAGGTGAGTCAATAACAGCAACTCAGGAGAAAGCTTGGTTCAGCATGAGCGGCAGGAGTAACGATAGGCAGCCAGGGAACTCAGACTTGAGAGCGAGGAGCGGAGATCCGGATTTGCAGACGAGCGGCAGACTGGAATACAGAGCGTAAGAGCAGGCTGGTGGTCTTAGTAAAACACTTAGACATTCCGGCAAGGGACGGAGCGGTGCGACCGCAATATATACTGACATAAGCAGGTGAGGAGAGTTCACCCTGATGAGCAGCCGTTGCGGGGCGTGGCGGCGGTTGCCATGACACTCCTGCAGCCAGACTCCTGCAGCCAGACTCCTGCAGCCAGACTGCTGCAGCCTGACTCCTGCAGCCAAACTGCTGCAGCCAGACTCCTGCAGCCTGACTCCTGCAGCCAGACTCCTGCAGCCTGACTCCTGCAGCCAGACTCCTGCAGCCAGACTGCTAAAGCCAGACTCCTGCATCCAGACTCATGCAGCCAGACTACTAAAGCCAGACTGCTGCAGCCAGACTCCTGCAGCCAGACTCTTGCAGCCAGACTCCTGCAGCCAGACTGCTAAAGCCAGACTCCTGCATCCAGACTCATGCAGCCAGACTACTAAAGCCAGACTGCTGCAGCCAGACTCCTGCAGCCAGACTACTAAAGCCAGACTGCTGTAGCCAGACTTCTAAAGCCAGACTGCTGTGGCCAGACTACTGAAGCCAGACTTCTAAAGCCAGACTCCTGCAGCCAGACTCTTGCAGCCAGACTGCTTAAGCCAGACTCCTGCAGCCAGACTCCTGCAGCCAGACTCCTGCAGCCAGACTGCTAAAGCCAGACTCCTGCAGCCAGACTCTTGCAGCCAGACTGCTTAAGCCAGACTCCTGCAGCCAGACTCCTGCAGCCAGACTGCTAAAGCCAGACTCCTGCATCCAGACTCATGCAGCCAGACTACTAAAGCCAGACTGCTGCAGCCAGACTCCTGCAGCCAGACTCTTGCAGCCAGACTGCTACAGCCAGACTCCTGCAGCCAGACTGCTACAGCCAGACTCCTGCAGCCAGACTGCTGCAGCCAGACTGCTGCAGCCAGACTCCTGCAACTGGACTACTAAAGCCAGACTGCTGCAGCCAGACTCCTGTAGCCAGACTGCTAAAGCCAGACTCCTGCAGCAAGACTGCTGCAGACAGACTGCTAAAGCCAGACTGCTGCAGCCAGACTCTTGCAGCCAGACTCCTGCAGCCAGACTCCTGCAGCCAGATTCCTGCAGCCAGACTCCTGCAGCCAGACTGCAAAAGCCAGACTCGTGCAGCCACACTACTAAAGCCAGACTGCTGCAGCCAGACTCGTGCAGCCAGACTACTAAAGCCAGACTGCTGCAGCCAGACTACTGAAGCCAGACTGGTGCAGCCAGACTGCTGCAGCCAGACTCCTGCAGCCAGACTGCTAAAGCCAGACTCCTGTAGCCAGACTACTAAAGCCAGACTGCTGCAGCCAGAGTCTTGCAGCCAGACTACTGAAGCCAGACTGGTGCAGCCAGACTGCTGCAGCCAGACTCCTGCAGCCAGACTGCTAAAGCCAGACTCCTGTAGCCAGACTACTAAAGCCAGACTCCTGCAGCCAGACTCCTTGTCACAACTAGGACTTGAGGACCAACAAAAGATGACAGACCCAAGGAGTACGAGATCTTTAGTTTATTAAAAGGGGGTCAGAGCAGGCAGGATGTTATGTAGAATCCTGACACCAGGGGGCGTGGAGACAGACTTGTGGGAGGCCAGGAGTGAGGGGAGAGTAACAGACAGAGCAGAGTCCAGTGTTCATGGAAGGGGGCGGGACGCCAATTCCTGAATGAGGAAGTCCGTAACAGAGTGGAGCAGAGGAGATGTCTTACGGCTGAGTTTTGAGGCAGAGCTTGGCGATGAGGAACAGGTGGTCCCAGCAACAGGTGAGTCAATAACAGCAACTCAGGAGAAAGCTTGGTTCAGCATGAGCGGCAGGAGTAACGATAGGCAGCCAGGGAACTCAGACTTGAGAGCGAGGAGCGGAGATCCGGATTTGCAGACGAGCGGCAGACTGGAATACAGAGCGTAAGAGCAGGCTGGTGGTCTTAGTAAAACACTTAGACATTCCGGCAAGGGACGGAGCGGTGCGACCGCAATATATACTGACATAAGCAGGTGAGGAGAGTTCACCCTGATGAGCAGCCGCTGCGGGGCGTGGCGGCGGTTGCCATGACACTCCTGCAGCCAGACTCCTGCAGCCAGACTCCTGCAGCCAGACTGCTGCAGCCAGACTACTAAAGCCAGACTGCTGCAGCCAGAGTCTTGCAGCCTGACTCCTGCAGCCAAACTGCTAAAGCCAGACTCCTGTAGCAAGACTCCTGCAGCCAGACTACTAAAGCCAGACTCCTGCAGCCAGACTCCTGCAGCCAGACTCCTGCAGCCAGACTACTAAAGCCAGACTCCTGCAGCCAGACTCCTGCAGCCAGACTCCTGCAGCCAGACTGCTGCAGCCAGACTCCTGCAGCCTGACTCCTGCAGCCAAACTGCTAAAGCCAGACTCCTGCAGCCAGACTACTAAAGCCAGACTCCTGCAGCCAGACTACTAAAGCCAGACTCCTGCAGCCAGACTACTAAAGCCAGACTCCTGCAGCCAGACTCCTGCAGCCAGACTCCTGCAGCCAGACTCCTGCAGCCAGACTCCTGCAGCCAGACTACTAAAGCCAGACTCCTGCAGCCAGACTACTAAAGCCAGACTCCTGCAGCCAGACTACTAAAGCCAGACTCCTGCAGCCAGACTCCTGCAGCCAGACTCCTGCAGCCAGACTCCTGCAGCCAGACTCCTGCAGCCAGACTTCTAAAGCCAGACTGCTGTGGCCAGACTGCTGTAGCCAGACTACTGAAGCCAGACTTCTAAAGCCAGACTCCTGCAGCCAGACTCTTGCAGCCAGACTGCTTAAGCCAGACTCCTGCAGCCAGACTCCTGCAGCCAGACTGCTAAAGCCAGACTCCTGCATCCAGACTCATGCAGCCAGACTACTAAAGCCAGACTGCTGCAGCCAGACTCCTGCAGCCAGACTCTTGCAGCCAGACTGCTACAGCCAGACTCCTGCAGCCAGACTGCTGCAGCCAGACTGCTGCAGCCAGACTGCTGCAGCCAGACTCCTGCAACTGGACTACTAAAGCCAGACTGCTGCAGCCAGACTCCTGCAGCCAGACTGCTAAAGCCAGACTCCTGCAGCAAGACTGCTGCAGACAGACTGCTAAAGCCAGACTGCTGCAGCCAGACTCTTGCAGCCAGACTCCTGCAGCCAGACTCCTGCAGCCAGATTCCTGCAGCCAGACTCCTGCAGCCAGACTGCAAAAGCCAGACTCGTGCAGCCACACTACTAAAGCCAGACTGCTGCAGCCAGACTCGTGCAGCCAGACTACTAAAGCCAGACTGCTGCAGCCAGACTCCTGCAGCCAGACTGCTAAAGCCAGACTGGTGCAGCCAGAGTCTTGCAGCCAGACTACTGAAGCCAGACTGCTAAAGCCAGACTCCTGTAGCCAGACTACTAAAGCCAGACTGCTGCAGCCAGAGTCTTGCAGCCAGACTCCTGCAGCCAGACTACTAAAGCCAGACTCCTGCAGCCAGACTCCTTGTCACAACTAGGACTTGAGGACCAACAAAAGATGACAGACCCAAGGAGTACGAGATCTTTAGTTTATTAAAAGGGGGTCAGAGCAGGCAGGATGTTATGTAGAATCTTGACACCAGGGGGCGTGGAGACAGACTTGTGGGAGGCCAGGAGTGAGGGGAGAGTAACAGACAGAGCAGAGTCCAGTGTTCATGGAAGGGGGCGGGACGCCAATTCCTGAATGAGGAAGTCCGTAACAGAGTGGAGCAGAGGAGATGTCTTACGGCTGAGTTTTGAGGCAGAGCTTGGCGATGAGGAACAGGTGGTCCCAGCAACAGGTGAGTCAATAACAGCAACTCAGGAGAAAGCTTGGTTCAGCATGAGCGGCAGGAGTAACGATAGGCAGCCAGGGAACTCAGACTTGAGAGCGAGGAGCGGAGATCCGGATTTGCAGACGAGCGGCAGACTGGAATACAGAGCGTAAGAGCAGGCTGGTGGTCTTAGTAAAACACTTAGACATTCCGGCAAGGGACGGAGCGGTGCGACCGCAATATATACTGACATAAGCAGGTGAGGAGAGTTCACCCTGATGAGCAGCCGCTGCGGGGCGTGGCGGCGGTTGCCATGACACTCCTGCAGCCAGACTCCTGCAGCCAGACTCCTGCAGCCAGACTGCTGCAGCCAGACTACTAAAGCCAGACTGCTGCAGCCAGAGTCTTGCAGCCTGACTCCTGCAGCCAAACTGCTAAAGCCAGACTCCTGTAGCAAGACTCCTGCAGCCAGACTACTAAAGCCAGACTCCTGCAGCCAGACTCCTGCAGCCAGACTCCTGCAGCCAGACTACTAAAGCCAGACTCCTGCAGCCAGACTCCTGCAGCCAGACTCGTGCAGCCAGACTGCTGCAGCCAGACTCCTGCAGCCAGACTCCTGCAGCCAGATTCCTGCAGCCAGACTCGTGCAGCCAGACTACTAAAGCCAGACTGCTGCAGCCAGACTACTGAAGCCAGACTCCTGCAGCCAGACTACTGAAGCCAGACTCCTGTAGCCAGACTACTAAAGCCAGACTGCTGCAGCCAGACTGCTGTAGCCAGACTGCTGTAGCCAGACTACTAAAGCCAGACTGCTGCAGCCAGACTGCTGTAGCCAGACTACTGAAGCCAGACTTCTAAAGCCAGACTGCTGCAGCCAGACTCTTGCAGTCAGACTGCTTAAGCCAGACTCCTGCAGCCAGACTCCTGCAGCCAGACTGCTAAAGCCAGACTGCTGCAGCCAGACTCCTGCAGCCAGACTGCTAAAGCCAGACTGCTGCAGCCAGACTCATGCAGCCAGACTACTAAAGCCAGACTGCTGCAGCCAGACTGCTAAAGCCAGACTGCTGCAGCCAGACTGCTGCAGCCAGACTGCTGCAGCCAGACTGCTGCAGCCAGACTGCTAAAGCCAGACTCCTGTAGCCAGACTACTAAAGCCAGACTGCTGCAGCCAGAGTCTTGCAGCCTGACTCCTGCAGCCAAACTGCTACAGCCAGACTCCTGCAGCCAGACTGCTGCAGCCAGACTGCTGTAGCCAGACTCCTGCAGCCAGACTGCTAAAGCCAGACTCCTGTAGCCAGACTACTAAAGCCAGACTGCTGCAGCCAGAGTCTTGCAGCCTGACTCCTGCAGCCAAACTGCTACAGCCAGACTCCTGCAGCCAGACTGCTAAAGCCAGACTGCTGCAGCCAGACTGCTGCAGCCAGACTGCTGTAGCCAGACTCCTGCAGCCAGACTGCTGCAGCCAGACCCCTGCCGCCAGACTCCTGCAGTGCTGTTCATCTGTTTGATTTTAGCTGCAGTTGTGCTTTAAGAGTAATTTGCATCATCGAAAAGGTCGCCCTAAAATTTGATTTCAGAAAATGTTGGTGTGCAAAGAAAAATCCTCAGTAATTAACCCTCCTCCAGCATGATTTGACACGTTTTGATTCATTTAAATTCTTCTTTTCTCATCTCTGATCATGTTAATAAAAATAACAAAGATTTCTTGTTTTCCAAATATTTTCTGGGACTTTGATTCAAAAAATGTTTTCCTTTTAAAGAACCAGAAAATAATAGACAGCTGTATGAATTGAATAGTGTTTTTTTTTCTTTGCATCAGTAATAACAGAAAACAAAAAACAGCAGCAAATTTGTGTGCTGATAAAAACTGTTTTGGTTTTTATCCTTGTTAATTTTAGTAGAATTAAGTGTAAAGTGATGTTTTCATCCATAAAATACAATTATTTACTTTAAGTGTTTAAATGAATAAACCAAAAGACACTTTTCTTGACTGAAAGCCGTGTTTTCCGCTGTGTGGGAGCACGCACAGAACATAAATATGTAAGCAGCATGTGTTTTTTTTTCTCCAAAGAGTCACTCTTTAAGGTGGAATTAATAATATTTCCTGCAATGCTTTTCTATCAGACCCAGTAAACTACAAACACCCACTCAGAAATGTTCTATTTCTCCAGTTTCAGGGAACATTCTTTCATCTTTTTAATTTTCATTTATTTCTTTTAGAACGCCCTGTTACCTGCTGGACTTCGGCAGAAGGACCAGACCAAGAAAGCACCAACAGGATCCTTTCAGAGAGACAACCTCCTGGCTCATCTAGAAAAACAGGCCAAAGAGCATCCAGATAGAGAAGACCTGGTTCCATTTACTGGTGAGAAGAGAGGTAGGAACCAACATCTCCCTCAAATTCTACACACATTATTATTCATTTACAACACAAAATAAATACTGACCTCTGTAAGTTTCTCTACATGTCATCAAAAACGTAAAAAAAAGACTTAAACTCTTTGACGTTTTTTCCACCTGAAAGGTTTTCTGGCTGTCCTTTGTTTAATTTTTTTGACTCTGAATCAGTTCCTTATTACTTACTGCATTATTTAGTTGCTTTTGACAAAAGCTTCTGATAAAAATGACTATTAATGTATATCAATTCCCCTCTCCCCCTCCTCGGGTGGTTTCTCCTCCAAGCTCGGGTCCTCTACCAGAGGCCTGGGAGCTTGAGGGTCCTGCAGTATCTTAGCTGTTCCTGTTCTTTTCTGGACTGAGAGGTCTGAGGTCTTTCCAGGTATCTGTTGTAGCCACTCCTCCAGCTTGGGGGTTACTGCCCCGAGTGCTCCAATTACCACAGGCACCACCGTCACCTTCACTTTCCAGGCTTTCTCCAGTTCTTCTCTGAGTCCCTGGTATTTCTCCAGTTTCTCATGTTCCTTCTTCCTGATGTTCCATCGCTTGGCACTGCCACATCCACCACAACGGCTTTCCTCTGTTCTTTGTCCACCACTACAATGTCTGGTTGGTTCTCCATTACCATCCTATCAGTCTGGATCTGGAAGTCCCACAGGATCTTTGCCCTCTCATTCTCTACTACCTTCGGGGGTGTTTCCCATGTTGACCTTGGGGTTTCCAGTCCATATTCTGCACACATGTTCCTGTATATTATTCCAGCCACTTGATTGTGGCACTCCATGTATGCTTTACCTGCCAGCATCTTACACCCTGCAGTTATGTATCTGGATTGTTTCAGGCGCCTCTTTGCACAGCCTACACATTGAGTCTTGTCTGGTGTGCAGGGATGGGTACCGTGCCCCGGTATTGAACGAGCCTCGGGGCAACATTCTTCAAGACCGCAGTATCGTTAAGATCTGACCTCCACGGTTCTGCTATCGGTACTGGAGAAGTCGCATTTTATGTATCCCACAAAATATAAACGTTAGTATTTAACTCACCAAGTCAGTCAATTGTCCGTTGATAATTGATGATATTAATTTCGCTATTCTTGCTAAAAAGGAGAGGTCCGTCTGGCTATTTGTGTGCACAGGGGGGCGGGGCTGTTGTTTAGACAGCACACAGCGCGCGCATAAAATGAATTAAATCTGCGCTGGAGCGCCCAGACTATCGTGTCAACCTGCTGCTATGATGACCGTATTTAGCGCTCTCTGTGTAGAACACACTGGAGGAGCACGGGAAAAAAACAACTCGCTCCTGCAGAGGATGTGAATAGGTGAACAGGTAGAGGAAAAGCAGGTAGAGAGGCGAGGGAGGGGCTTTGTACAGTGGCCGACAGGGCTCACACTACATACAAAAGAAACAACGCAACTAAATTCAGTTTCAAACTATACTGTGCGACGGAGTTTTAGGGCCACCAAAAAAAAAGGAAAATTACGAGATTTTAAACTGTAAATTTACAGAAAAAACTCGTAGTTTTACGAGATTAAAGTGGAAGTGAGCATACAGAGCAGCAAGTGAACGCAGCGCAGCAGCAGAGCAGACCCACTAAACTTAGTTGAACAGCTGAGCTAAATGTTTATTGATAACGTTCCAAATGTTTGGAAGCTCATTTGTTTGATTTATGATTTATTAATGTTTTATTTATTGATGGGTGGTTTGCAGGATCTCTGCAGCCCCATCATGTAGCCGTCGCAGACGGCGTCAGTGTTGTTGTGGAGTGGGGGGGGTGTATGTGCTGCGGACCGCGCATGCCTGTGTGAGAGGGGGGAGAAGCGCGTGCTTCGAGAGAGGGGGGTGAGAGCGTGGAGCAGATGAGTGTGCGTTTATATTGTGTGTTCGGAGGACTGAGAACCGTAATAAAAAGAAGGTGCCCCCCCAAAAGAAGTGTTTTGTCTTATTTATCAACCCGCTCTGGAGGCTGACGGTCCGAACGGGAAAGTGAACCCCAAACGGGGATCCGCCTTCAGCCCTGGAGAAAATCTCCCCTGCGTTTCCGACCAGGGTCAGGAAGTAAAGTCATCACGCAGCAAAGGCTCAACAGTCCCTGCAGCTGTCCACCTGAATCCTTTCTTCCTTCATTAAAGACAACATCTCATTCCTCTTTATTGTTATATGTTATAACGGAACGTTTCATCTGGAGGAGGGGGCGTATGGAACACTGTTTACTTCCACATTGGTGTTCTGATGACAGCTTCATGACGTAAGGAGACAGATGAACTTCAGGGTGTGAATGAAAAGGAGAATAAAGGCTGCAGCGGTCCTCTACACCCAAACGTGTCTCTGAGCTCCTTATTTTACAGATGAAACTCTGCTTTACCGACACCGAACCTGTCATGAGAGCAGCCGCCCCGCCCCCCCAGCTGCTGCTCGTCACCTCTGATTCACTCCATCTGTTCACCTGAGTAAATATTGCTGCCATGCAGCTCCACTCACTGCTGGAACGTCAAGTCTTCTGCCTGATTCCCAGCTTATTCATGCTCTGTGTTTTCAGTGTATCTGCAAGCCTGCCTTTTGCTCCACGCTCTCAGATCTCCTGCCTGCCTGCCCGCCTTCCCCAAGTTTTCAACAATCAACTTACCTGCCTGCGACCTCCATTTACTCTTTGCCGAGTCCTCTCAAGATACCTAGCAGTAAGACATTCCTCATCTACAAACTCTGTGTTCACGGACTTCCTCATTCCAAGACCGGCTCTGGACTCTGCTCCGTTCCCCTCCTCCTCCCATTCCTCATCACCCACAAGTCTGCCTCAGCGCCCTCTGGTGTCAAGTTTCAGCCATCATTCTGCCTGCTCTGGTCCTCAAATAAACTCTGAAGTTCTTCCTCCTGGGTCTGTCATATTTTGTTGGTCCTCAAGACCTGGCCCTGACAGAACCTCCACTGACAATAATCTGATTTTGAGTCAGCAAAAGGTTCCAAATCTCTGTTTTTTAAACCTATCTGGAAATAAAGCTTCACAAAAGGCTCCACATAGTTCATCTTCAAGATAGGCTCAGATAAACGGAAAACTTTGGTGTTTTTCTTCGTAAATCTATGACTTTTTCTCATAAATTTACGAGATTTTAAGTTGTAAATGTATGAGATAAAAACTTGTACATTTACCAGTTTTCTTGTAAATTTATGACTTAAAAGTCGTTATTTTAAAAAAAAAAAGACAAAGAGCATTAGATGCAGATGTCACTATGTGGAGAGCTGGGTAAATTTATATTTTTAGACAAACATATATTTGTAAGAAATTACGTTATCTAGTAAGAAAACGCCGTAATCTTGTCCAAATATCACATAGCTCTCAGGAGCGCCAAATGGTTTGAAACTGAATTGTTTTTTTTCCGCCGGTAGGAAAAAAAAAGTCCTCATTTCCGTTGTGCTGAGGCTAAGGCTAATGCTGCGGATATGCCGTTGTGTTGTGGATCATTTCGTTGTGCTTCGGGTAATGACCTTGCGTTATTTCTTTTGTATGTGAGCCCGGTCTGCCACATAGCTTTGGCTTCAAACTCTGTCAGAGAGATGGAAACACGCGCATCAGATTGAGACGCAGCTTTCACTGCGGGACTTGAAGCAGAGACTTTCTCTTAACCCTCTTATGAACTCAAACATTTATTTAATTTGTTTTATATTTACATTATGACAGCAATATGTCAAAACATTGCTGTTTATTGTTCTTTAAATAACTTCTTTTTTCATGTATTTTACTTGTCAAGTTGGAAAAATGTATAAAGTAAAATATTTTGTTAAAAAAAAACATTGTTGCATAATGAGGAATTAAAACACTTTATGTTTTTAATACCGGGATAGGCTCCAGCAGCCCTGTGACCCCAAAAGGGAAAAAACGGATAATAAGAATTAACGAATGAATGAATGAATGTTCTTAATTTGTTATTTATTTATTTTTTGTCCTCAAAAAGTATCGATAAGAGTATCGTTAAAATACCGGATCGATAAGCAGTATCAATAAGAGTCGTAGTACTGTTAAAACCTTATTGATACCCATCCCTACTGGTGTGGGAGATCTATACCTTGGGTCTTGTCTGGTGTGGTGGATCTATACCTTGGGTCTTGTCTGGTGTGGTAGATCTACACCTTGGGTCTTGTCTGGTGTGGTAGATCTACACCTTGTGTCTAGTCTGGTGTGGTAGATCTACACCTTGGGTCTTGTCTGGTGTGGTAGATCTACACCTCGTGTCTAGTCTGGTGTGGTAGATCTACACCTTGGGTCTTGTCTGGTGTGGTAGATCTACACCTTGGGTCTTGTCTGGTGTGGTAGATCTACACCTTGGGTCTTGTCTGGTGTGGTCGATCTACACCTTGGGTCTTGTCTGGTGTGGTCGATCTACACCTTGGGTCTTGTCTGGTGTGGTAGATCTACACCTTGGGTCTTGTCTGGTGTGGTAGATCTACACCTTGGGTCTTGTCTGGTGTGGTAGATCTACACCTTGGGTCTTGTCTGGTGTGGTAGATCTGAGCCTCTATGGCTCTGGTGCTCAGGGCTTGTTCCTGAGCTGCCAGGATGAGTGCTTCAGTGCTGTCCTGTAGGCCAGCCCTTTCTAGCCATTGGTAGGACTTATTGATATCAGCCACTTCAGTTATGATCCGGTGGTACATCCCATGGCAGGGGTTTGTCCTCCCATGAGGATCTGTCCTCCAGCACTGTATCATCTGCTCTCCATTGCCTGAGACATTCACTGAGCACACTGTCAGTTGGGGCCTTGAGCTTGATGTACTCATGCATCTTGGATGTTTCATCCTGGATAGTGGCTTCTACGCTCACTAGTCCTCTGCCTCCTTCTTTGCGGCTAGCATACAGTCTCAGGGTGCTGGATTTGGGATGGAACCCTCCATGCATGGTGGGGAGCTTTCGTGTCTTAACGTCCGTGGTCTGTATCTCTTCCTTTGGCCATCTTATTATTCCTGCAGGGTATCTGATAACTGGCAGTGCATAGCTGTTTATTGCCCGGGTCTTGTTCTTGCCATTGAGCTGGCTTCTCAGGACTTGCCTTACCCGTTGGAGGTATTTAGCTGTTGCAGCTTTCCTTGTTGCCTGCTCCAGGTTGCCATTTGCCTGTGGAATTCCAAGGTACTTGTAACTGTCCTCAATGTCTGCTATTGTTCCTTCTGGGAGTGAGACCCCTCCTGTGTGGACTACCTTGCCTCTCTTTGTCACCATCCAGCTGCATTTCCCGAGCCTGAATGACATCCCAATGTCAGTACTGTAGATCCTGGTGGTGTGGATCAGGGAGTCAATGTCACGCTCGCTCTTAGCATATAGCTTGATGTCATCCATGTTGTCTATATATATGTAATAATGAATAAATATAAATGTAGAAAACATGATGATGAATAATGCAGCAGGTAGGAGAAAACATGAGGGATAGAAGGAATAGAAGCAGCCTCACATAGAAGTCCCCCTCCGATCATCCTCTTTTTAGAGTGTTCCCAGTGATCTTTTCATTCTGATTATAACGTTTTTAGCCAAAATCCAATTAACCTTTGTGATTTTCTAGGACATAGTTTCTACAGAGCAGCAGGAGTTTATTAGAAATTCACGAGTTGTGGGCGGGATTGTTGGTGTGGAGTAAGCCCACTCTCATTTCCCAGTAGCCCATTGTTAACATGCTCTCCCACTAGCTTACAGCTCGTCTCACCCCAACCAGACATTAGTGGTGCTACAAAAAAGCGAGCAAAATCAAATGTTGAAAGTCAGCAAATATGTTGAAGGTCTGCAGAAGCTGATGGAAGTAATCCCACATAACACACATTTAGAAGGGTTTGGAGTTAGAATGTTTCCTGACAGAAATACTATGGTTTTTGTTTTACAAGTACTATCACTTTTTTGATAGTAATCTAATCCTAATTGTTGCACCACCTGCATTCAGCCAATCTTTAGAGTTGTACCATAATTTCCGGATTATAAACCTCTACTTTTGTCACATGCTTTCAACCCTGCAGCTTGTCAAGGATGTGGCTAATTTATGTTTTTTTTTCTCTTTAATGCATTTTTTTTTACGGCCGCTAGAGGCGTTTGAGCAGAAAGGGTAAGAGTGAGACATGAGGAATACTGTCTATCTGTCGAGGAAGACGCAAGTTTATTGTAAATTCCTTCTTTGTGAATGAAGAGCACGAACAGACCCCCATCATGGAAAATGCAAGTAGAAATGCATTTTTCAAGTTCACAGCAATCGTTAAAAGCAGTGTGAAAAAATCCACCGTCACCAACGGGTTTGGAAAAGCCGATCTGCTGTGTGACGGAGAGGACAGAGCAAGATCAGGAGAGAATTTACCTCAGAGTGACACTGACAGCAACAACGAAGAAGACTGAGAGAGAGTGGCGAAGAATATCTGATGCTATTCCAATCCACACTGAGGAGGAAGACTTCCATGTGTTATCTTCCAGCCTCAGGCTTAGTTGAAAACCGCTGCTATTTCCGGTCTGGTCCCGGTCAAATGGTAACTAATCAGACGGGACAACGTTGCCCTTGAACAGGGCTAGTACTAGCCGTTTATTTCTTTGCTTGGACCAAACTTTTGATACAGCCCAACGTTTGAAACTCAGAGAGCATAAATACAGGAGAACAGCCTTTTGTTTTCTCCAGACATCGCGTCACTCGAGACTGCGTCATTACAGAGCACACAAGGCAACGCCTCCTTTAGTCACTGCGTTGCTTTCATGACAAACCACAGTCACACAAAATAAACACAACAAAAAGGGTTGGAACAAGCTAAGCTGCTAACACATGGCTCCAGTGCACAGGAGGAAGATGACGAAAGCTCTGTGACTTTTACGTTAATGTTTTTTAAAGCAGTGCTGTGTTACAGTGTCACTGTTGTGGAAGAAAACTTCCAGCACACACGCAACGCTTGCCTCTGCATGGCGCGCGCCTATAAGTTCCTGCTGCTCTCAGTGACTTTTACAGGTATGTTTTTTTAACCCTTGTGCTATCCTATGACCCCCCCCCCCCTTCCATTGAGGTGTTCTCCCTACCATGACAAAGGTGGATAAAGGTGGAGAGGATTTCATGTAATCCATGGACACCAGTGAAGATCACAAATCATTGAAGAACAAAGGTTCAGAGCTCTGTCTAGTGGGTCTAGATGACCCCACTCCCAATGTTAACGTGCCTAGGATAGAACAAGAGTTAACTAGCCCTGTTAGTGCTGTTACTACCATGTTACTACCATGTTACTGCCGTGTCACAGACACTGTTTGGAAAGAAAAGCTCAGGTATATCATTAAAACTTTGAAAACTCTTTCTGTGTGCCGTCTTTCTTTGTAAATGTATCATGTGTTGAACCTTTCCTGCGATGGAAAATGCAGGGGAGATCCTCTCCGCTCTAGGCGGATCTTCCTTTGGGGTTCACTTCCCCGTTCGGACCCTCAGAGCCTCCAGAGTGGGTTAATAAAGAATCATTCACCTGTTCTTCTGGGGGAAACCTTTTTTTATTATAGTTCTCCTTCACTCTGTATATCAAACATGAACGCACCCCCCCAACACACTTCCACCCTCACTCCCTCTTCCACTGCACACGCTCTCCCCTCTTTCTTATACATGCGCGCGGTTTCAGCACATAAACATCCTCATTCTACAACACACGTTTCAATGTGGGCACATGCGGCTTATAGACAGGTGTGGCTTATGGATGTACAAAATGTAAAACTATCAAATGAATGAACTCAGTAGGGGTGGGATTATATAAGCTTGCTTCTTCCCACTCCTTTTCAATCAATAAATCCAACTCTACTTATACTCTAGTTAATGATCACTGTATTTAATTAAGCAAATGTGATTTAAGTGACATTTTTGTTTTATTTTCTGTCTTTTTAATCTATGCATTTCATCATTTCTGTAATGAGTTTGATAAATGTATCATTTCTTTATTGCTTTGACTACAATGCTTGAAATAAATCAATAAATCAAATCAAATCAAAATCCTTTAAAAATGTAATGGGTGCAGCTTATCATCAGGTGCACTCTAAAGTCCAGAAACGATGGTATTTCTCCACGTTTTCACTTTAGGCCAACCTGGTTGTATGAAAAGCCTTCAGAAGACTACAGAGGAAGGTCATGCAGGTTCAGGACTTGACTTGTGTTTTTGGTGATCTTCTGCTCTGTTCTGATGTCCTGATGCTGCAGGGAAGGCCTTTGTGCCTAAGAAGAGAGTGGACCCCATCATGGAGAGTGTGACTCTGGAGCCGGAGCTGGAGGAAGCGCTGTCCAGCGCTACAGATGCAGAGCTCTGTGATATTGCAGGTACTTTGAGTTTAAAACTGAAACTGTTTTAGCTAAATTTGGAATTTCTGAGTTCAGAAACACTAAACTTGATCTCACTTTACTCATTCAGAGGATTTGTGACATTAATTTGTGTCAAATTCTGGTTGTCTTCTCCGTCTACCATCTGAACTCATATGTGTGAAAACGTCATCATCATCACGTTGGTTTGATTCCCTTCATTCTAACTCTTCTCTGTTTCATTCAGTTTCTATGTTCTCTTCATTCTGCGTTTCTCCATCAGTTTCTCCTTGTTTTCCCTCCTTTCCCTTCACTGCTGGACTTACCCGAGCACCATCTGGGTATCTGGTGACCCCTCAGCCGCATGTGTGGAAGCATGTTCTGCTATGACCCTGCTGCAGTGTGACGCAGACGTCACTGCTGATAAAATCAAGACAACGGCTGTTACAAATGAATGTGTGGACGGGTTTGAGAAAGAGGCAGATTTTCATTCAGCCACTCAAACATTTAGTAGGAAAATCCATCCTAATCAATGTTTCCACGCTTCTAATCACATTCAGTAAATGATGACCACCATCAACGTTAAAATAACATCTGACATCCAAGTTCTGCTGAAAAATATTTGTGTTGATCCGAGGACTCCAAACTATTTCAGACATTCATTTCTAAAATGACTACATCTTAAAATGATGGAGACTCTGCTTCATGGTATCAACACATGTCAGCTAAAGAAAAGCTGCCTCTCTCTCTGAACCTTTGTTTATGTGACAAACCTAAAATCACAAGAATTCGGCGTCATGAAGCCCCTTTAGATGTTTAAAACCACAGAACAGAATCAAGGACGCCTCATTTCAGGATGCAACCTTTAGAATTTCCTAAAACTTTTAAAGTTTTTCTCAACATTTTTGAGACATTTTTATTTTAAAACATCTGAAAATGTTTGAACTATTTATTATTTTTTTAACTTTCAAACAGATCAGATCTCCTCTGAGCCCACATGCAGCAGGTTTTCTTAAAATCATCAAATTGAACTCTTCCTCAAGTCGTTGTTTTTTGTTGGTGTTAGTGTGGAGCGACTGATTTTCTCCACCTGTCCTGAAGGTGAAACATTTTTCTGCTTTAACGGTTACCAAGCCCCCCACCCCCCACTGGCATGGCTTTTCCCGGTCTGATCAGAAATGACCTGAACTTGAGGAACATGAGTGAAAACATTTTTTAAATGAAGAAGAGTCGATTGTGTTTGCATTTTCGCACGGGTTCTCCTGGCCTGCAGGAAACCTGTTGCTGCTGTTGTTGCACCTGTGTGGATTTTTTGGAGGTTCGTGCTCAAAGATTCAGGTGTGAGTGCATGTGAGGTAACCATGACGAGATCACGTCTAGAGTTCATGTTTATGACCAAGTCTCAGGGTTTATCTGCTGGAGAGGCTGCATTGCTTCTTTGCTGTGTCAGTGAGCATGACCATCCAAGCAAACACACATTTGTCTTTTTGCATCCATTTTTAGGCAACAAAAATGACTAAATGTTTTTATTTTGTTGTCTGACAGCCATTCTGGGGATGCACACTCTGATGAGCAACCAGCAGTACTACGAAGCTCTGGCAAGCAGCACCATCGTCAACAAGCAGGGCCTCAACAGTACGTGCAACACACACAAGCGTATACACAAACACACATAACAACACGCGCACACCGAAGCACACACACAGACATACAGAAATACACACATGCACACATACAGACAAACAAACACACACACACAAGCGTATACACAAACACACATAACGACACACGCACACCGACACACACACAGAAACGCATATACCCACACATATACATACACACAACCACACAAATACACAAAGACACACACACATATACATACACACACACCAAAGCACACACACACAACATACACGCACACACACATACACATGTACACGTACACAAAGACGCACACATATACATACACACACACACACCAAAGCACACACACACAACATACACACACACACACATACACAAACACACAGACGTGCACACACAGACACACACAAACACATAAAAATACACACACACCAACGCATACACACAAACACATATACACACAAAAAGAAAAACACATATGTACACACACCAACTCATACACACAAACATATACACACACACAAAGAGAAACACATATGCACACACACACACGCCAATACAGATCTCACACATACACACAGTCCTAGACACTATAAAAATGAAAGCAGTCAGAAATTTGCTGAAGTCGACTCACATTCTTTATTTTCTTCCAAAGTTAAATGGAAAGAGTCTGTTTTATGCCTCTGACAGTTTGTCATTATTAATCAGTCAATAAAAACACGGTGACAAAGTTTAGGCAAACACAAAAAACAGTGCAGCACTTTTGATGCACTACATGGAAAAGCACATTTGTCTCATGGAGGAGATGTTTATGAATCAAAATACATCAAAAATGCATTTGGAGTGAAAATATATTTACAGTAGAGACATATGAGATGACATGTACAGATACATTAATATAGCTTTTCAGGCATAGAAGACTCTTTTGTGCTTTTCTTTTTGATTGTGAGTTCATCCACAGAAGGGTAAGGGGTCTATACGACCTCAGGATTTGTCTGGGATGTTTGGGGTTCGTCCTACCACACCTATAGCAGGTTTGGCTGTAATGTTTTCTTCAAGCTATGGGCTCCTTGTAGCTCAGCATCCATGTGTGGGGGTACACACAATCCCCCGGGAAATTAACCTGGCATGTGTAAACAGGACCTTACCTCAATTCACTGTTTCAATATATAAAAAAGAGACATTCACATTCCATTACTAAAAAAATATCCATCCATACTCATCAACAAAAGTATCTGATTGATATTCAAATGAAAATCAGACTCAGAATACTTTTCAACTTTAATTTCATGTACATGATCAGATTTTTTCTCAAGACAACAAATCTGAGCGCCTTTTCCAAAAGATAAATAAAGCACGGTGGGTAAATGAATGCTGAAAAATGGAATACAATTAATAAATTGCATAATGTCCAAAGCCAACCTGTAGTAATGTGAATTTCCTGCTTGGCTCCCACACGCGTGTCCTTCAGAGCTCATCTAAAGAACTGGTAGTTAGAATGAAGTGTCTGAGACTAACGCAATTCTCGCCATAACCATGTGGGGGGCCAGGTAAGATGATTTAAAGGAACAGTACATGAATAACAAAACGCTTACAACAAACACCTCTAAGAACATTTCCACATAATGCCTTAGTCCCATACAGTGAGGTAAATAAGTATTTGAACCCCCTGTGTTTTTACAAGTTCTCCCACTTAGAAATCATGGAGGGCTCTGGCATTTTCCCCTTAATTTCATTTTCACTGTGAGAGACATCATCTAAAGAAAATCTGGAGATCACATTGCATGATAATTTATTTGTGTGCTACTGCTGCAAGTAAGTATTTGAACCCCTGACGAAATCAATGTTAATATTTGGTTCAGGAGCCTTTGTTTGCAATTCCACAGGTCAAACATTTCATGTCGTTCTTCACCAGGTTTGTAAAAACTGCAGGGGGGGGTGTGGCCCATTCCTCCACACAGATCTCCTCTAGATCAGTCAGGTTTCTGGGCTGTCGCTGAGAAACGCGGAGTTTGAGTTCTCTCCAAAGATTTTACTTTTATTTTGGGGTCTGGAGACTGACTAGGCCACTCCAGAACCTTGATCTGTTATGAAGCCACTCCTTGGTTCTCCTGGTTGTGGGCTTCAGGGGCCTCATTTATAAACGTTGCGTACGCACAAAAGAAGGCGTACGCCACTCTCTACGCAATAGTTGAGATTAATAAAAAGCAAACTTGAGGGGAAAATGTGCGGTCCTTCGTCAAGCTCTGACCCAGGCGTACGCACAAAAATGGGTGAAATGAGAAACGGCGACACCGTCTGCAGATGGAAGAAACACGTGAAAGTGAGAATGACAATACTGCCTCATGAATAACATGAAGACTTCACAAAGCAAGTCTCACAATGAACAGCTACACTGAACACCCTGTTTGATCGATCAGCAGTGAAACAAACAAATAAAAATTAAACAAAAATTACAACAGAAATTCAAATTAACACATATTTGCAAAAAGAAAGGTGAAATATGTTCTGCAATATTGGCATGTTATGCAATTCATCCTCATAAATAATATAGTTAACAGAACGAAATAATGTACAAAACTGATATTCCTCGTCAATGTGTCCGTCTGGCGGAGCAGATATAGGTGCAGACAGACAGACAGACAGACAGACAGACAGACAGACAGACAGACAGACAGACAGACAGACAGACAGACGTATTAATTGTCCACTGGGGAAAGTTGTTTTCATAGTAAAACATTTCTTCATAAGCTACAGAATTATGGTATTCATGCATATGCCTTTAGTTTGTTTTATTTTTGATAAAACAATGTATGGCGTATGTCTCAACCATTCGGAAAGCAACAAGAAATGACATTTGATGAACAATTTCCCATTTCCACGTGGATTATTACCCACATCTGTAGCTTATTAGATGCAGTTAAATGGATGGAAATAAAATGCCCCATCACAATGCGTAATGACCACAATGGCTGATCTTGGATCTTAGAAGATGTGGCAAATGGAAGAATTGGGAGTGAACGCATCTTTAGACAGCAAGAAGACTTGCTGGCAAACGAGGACCAGTGGCTTATGAGCCGGTTCCCACTTCCTCCAGCCGTCCTGTTGGAGCTTTTGGGGGGGTGTCACCCGGTGCATCTGGCGCGTCGTGTCCCCCCCTCCCCGCCTCAGTC
Source organism: Oryzias curvinotus (assembly GCA_023969325.1). NCBI lineage: Eukaryota > Metazoa > Chordata > Actinopteri > Beloniformes > Adrianichthyidae > Oryzias > Oryzias curvinotus. The sequence goes on from CM043706.1 coordinate 14,410,047, forward strand.
ACCACTCCACTTAAAAGGGATTCCCCAATAATTGCCGCCACTCTCTCATCAAGAGAGAGGTCAGCTCCGGTGTCCCCCCCCCACCCGTGGCGGACACAATCTGGCGATGCAGCGCTAGACGTTTTTTTGCCTGGACTTTGATGTCCCACCATTTCTTTTTTATTTCGGCCACGGTCTGAGGTTGTGAGGCTCCAGCATTTACGGCGTCTGCCACCGTTTGCCACTCACGTGCCTTTTTGGCATTAGTAATGCCCACACTGAGCCCTCCAAACAACATTTTTCTCCTCTTTTTCACCTCGCCAACGATAACTTCTACTTCACATTGAGTAAAGTTACGTTTTTTTGATTTCCTCTGTGTTTGCCATGGTTTCGCAATCCATGAAAATGAACTTGTGGGCGTTTCACAGACTATTTATGGGCAACTATAGGCATGTCATGAAGCCGCAAAAGCTGTGCAGCATTTAGGATTGTTTGTGATTTATTAAGGGAAAAATCCGTAGGATGTGCGTGCGCACGGTTTTATAAATCCGAATATTTCTGTGCGTACGCACGTCCTATGTTTCATCGGTACGCCACTTCTGACGCAAATCCTACACAAAGTTTTATAAATGAGGCCCCAGGTCATCGTCATGTTGGAAGACCCAGAAACGCACCATCTTCAATGATCTAACAGTGGGAAGGAGGTTTTTCCCAAAATCACACAATACATGCCCCCAGTCATCCTCTCCTTAATGGAATGCAGTTGTCCTGTCTCATGTGCAGAAAAACACCCCCATAGCATGATGCTTCCACCTCCATGCTTCATAGTAGCGATGGTATTCTTGGGATTGTAGCATGCATACGGTAGCATACCAAAACAAATCATGGAATGTGATTTCCAGATTTCCTTTAGATGATGTCTCTTACATAAGGAGAAAATGTCAGACAACTCCATGATTTCTTCCAAAATGACAGGGGGTTCAAATACTTATTAGCCTCACTGTATACCTGTACATGTTCTGTGTTGGGTTTTTTTGTGTGGAAGATCCCTTAATGCTCATACAGCCACCTCAAGGGACCTCAGAAAATGGAACTTATGTTTTGGTCTTGTGCTTGAGAAGTGTATCGTGTAAGGATAATGGAAGTTAAACACGTATGACGTACAGGTGATGCTGTCGTACGGCGTCCTTACGCCACGCTCTAGTCGTTATTGAGCTGTGAGTTGTGGCTCCTTACTGACTGCACACATGCTGCATGCACGGGGCGTGCACGTGATCCGTAAGTGTCTGTAGGACGTCAACAGTGTTGGCAGGTTCGTAATGCTACAGCGTCTTTGCGTGGTACCTGGACTTTCCTACTCGATAAATCACACGAGCAAACAATTCGTTTCACTCTCAGACTCCACTCTCAACTGCCAGTCACAGCTGAGAGTGATTGCCATATTTATTAAGACACACCCACATGTAACACACCTGAACCAAATAAACCGGAAATGATGATGGCTTGTTTCAAAATAAAATACATCAGAAAAACAGGTATAGAAAATAAAACTGTAATTGGGATCACATTCTAACACCCCCACTTGATCCCATATTACTGTATTATTGACATACATTCAAACATATCCAAACAAAAATTTGTCACATTTTTCTAACACAAATTTTGTTGCTGGTTTGGTGAACAAATCTGCCACCATTTCTTCTGTTGGACAGTACTCCAAAACTATCTTACCACTGTTTACCAATGATCTGATAAAGTGGTACTTTATGTCTAGATGTTTTCATCTCTGTCTGCTAACTGGATTTTTGGCTAAGGCTATAGTACTTTGGTTATCTTCGTACACCTTTGGAAGTACATATTGATGTTTATCCATTCCTTCCAACAGTTGAGTCAGATACAAACACTCCTGGATGGTCGCCGTCAGAGCAAGATACTCTGCCTCACAGGTGGATAGTGCCACAGTGGGCTGCTTTTTTGTTTTCCAGGAAACTAACGTTCCCTCTTCACTTAGGCTAATACAATAACCTGTTGTACTACATCTGTTTTGTACATCAGAAGCCCAATCAGCATCACTATAAGCTCGGATACCAAGATTTTCACTTTTTCTAAAACACAAAGACTTATCACTTGTACCTCTCAAATATCGCAAAACATGTTTAACTGTATTCCATTGCTGTACTGTGGGCCTACTAAAATATTGTGATAATTTGCTGACGACAAAACTTAAATCAGGTCTGGTACACACAGTTAGATATATGAGGCTGCCTACCGCCTCCCTGTACTTAGTAACATCACCCAGTGCTTCATTGTCTGTATAATCTAATTTATGTTCACATGGTGTGGACCTTTGCTTACAGTCACCCATGTTAAACCTCTCCAGGATTTTTCCAATGTATCTTTTCTGTGACATGGTTACACAATCACCTTTCTGGTCAAAATCAATACCAAGAAAATGTCTTAATTTTCCCAAGTCTTTCATTTTGAACCTTGCTGTAAGCATGTTCTTTACAACATTCAATACATGTTCATCACTCACTGCAATGATTAAATCATCCACCCAAATGATCAAAATAACCGCGTCATGAACAGTTTCCCTTGAGTAAACAAAGTGGTCAGCTTGGTTTTGTGCAAACTTGTTTTGGACTAAATAATCATGAAGCACTTTGTTCCAGTTTCTGCCAGATTGCTTTAAACCATACAGGGATTTTTCCAACTTACAAACCAACTTTTCATTTGTGTGTAACCCGTACCCCTCTGGTTGTTCCATGTAAATTTCACAGTCTAATGGTGCATTCAGGTACGCTGTTTTCAAATCCATTTGATGCAGGATCAGGTTCTCCTGAACAGCTTTTTGCGTCAGCACTCTAACACTGGTTAAGTTGGCTGTAGGAGAAAATGTCTCCTCATAGTCCACTCCCATCTTCTGGCTATATCCTTTGGCAACGTATCGAGCCTTATACGTCTCCGTTCCATCGACGTTGTTTTTAATGGCATACACCCATCGGCCCCCCACTGCACTTCTGCCTTCAGGCAACTTTACCAAAGTAAACGTATGTTCTCCCTTAATGAGGCCATTTCCTCATCCATTGCTTTCGCCCATTCTCTAGACTTATCAGAGGTAACAGCTTCTCTGAATGAAACTGGTATGTTGCATGTGATTTTGTAACAATAATCAATATTACTCCGCAGGTGGTCCATTTCGTCTTCAATCAGGGTTTTGGTCATTGTACAGTCGGTGTACCTGTCTGGCTTCCTTCTCTCTATAGAAGGGTAACGTCTGGACTGTGGTTCATGTTTAACGTCCTCTGGTTGTGCTAAGAAAGGAGTAACTTCCGACTCACCTCTCACACCAGGTTGTTCTTCCATTTTAACATGGAGATCTGGACTTTTTGTCATATATTCTGTGAAGTCATCTACAGGTGTCAGGAGGGTCTGGGTTTGTTGCTCAGCCCATGTCTTAGACAAAAATTTCACCATCCTGTGCTTCTGCACTTTCTTGTGTCTGGTAAATAAACAATGTATGCAGGACTGTTTTTATCATAACCAAGGAAAACACCCTTTACACTTCTTGGGTCTAGTTTTCTTTTATCTTGCTTGTAGACAAAACACTCTGTGCCAAACTTCTGCATCCTGGACAGGTTAGGCCGTCTACCCGTCAATGTTTCAACTGGTGTCTGCTCAATACGCTTGTTAAAACACCTGTTTCTTACTACAGCAGCAGTCTGGACTGCATACGTCCACAGCTCTTTGGGTAGGTTGCTTTCAATAAGCATACATCGAGCCATATCAAAAAGAGTGCGCCAGTTCCGCTCGGCAGTTCCGTTCTGGTGTGGCGAGTAAGGAGCTGACGTCTCGTGTCTAATACGATGCTTACGAAGAAGGTCCTGGAAAGCCTTTCCAGTAAATTCAGTGCCATTGTCAGACCTAAAACATTTCACATTCCCATATGGAGCAACATCAGCTAGAAACTTTTCTGTAGCCAAAACAGTGTCGCTCTTATACTTTATGAAATACACCATAACTGCACCAGAAAAATCGTCAGTGAATGAAACAGCATATCTGTGACCATCTCTGGACTCTGGATATATTGGTCCAGCCAAGTCGGTATGAACAAGCTCTAAAGGTCTTTTAGCTCTCACGTCAGGATCTCTATTCCTAGTTTGGTAACATTTTACTCTCAATGCACACTTCACAGGTAGGAGGTTTAGCAGTTGAACCCTTGAATTTCATACCATTAACGACATTCTGCAACTTCTGAATATCTGCATAGTTGCAATGTCCCAGAATTTCATGCCATGTCTGCATGTCAAAACACCCTTTGCATTGGTCATCAGAGTTTTCATTTTTACTCGTACGCAAATAATACAGTCCATCATGCACATAAATGTAAAATTTCGTACCGTCTCTGTGAAGCAATACGTCCTTCCTTTTCTTGAAGATGACAGTGGCTCCACTGGCTGTTGCTGCTCCCACCGAGAAAATGTCTTGTGGGTAGGATGGGATGTACAGAGCATCCTTCAATGCAGCCGTCACACGTCTGTCTCTGCTGTCAATCAAACAGACCTCCGCGTCACCGCGGCGCAAGACTGATGATCCGAGGTTTCCCTTTGTTCTGGCAATAGTCTCTCAGGATCCGTAATGCTTTGCGCCCGTCATCAGCTGCATCCCGCATTACCAGCGACAGGCTCTTATCATCCAGAAACTGGATCAGCTCAGCATATGCCTCCGCATTTTTACTTGAGTCCTCGTCATCATCATCAGCATCGGCTGGAGTCAAAATAGTGTCTTTTAATCCTTGTAATCAAAGGTGACCCAAAAATTTCGTTTCCCAGAGTTCGTAGTTTTTCTCATCTCCATCAAACAGAAGCCGTAACCAGCGGCTCGTATCAGCTGTTCGTCTGCTCATGGTGCCAACTTCTTCACCTCAGTGGAAAACTCTCAGGCTTCACCTGGGCCCATAACCTGTTGGCAGGTTCATAATGCTACAGCGTCTTTGCGTGGTACCTGGACTTTCCTACTCGATAAATCACACGAGCAAACAATTCGTTTCACTCTCAGACTCCACTCTCAACTGCCGGTCACAGCTGAGAGTGATTGCCATATTTATTTAGACACACCCACATGTAACACACCTGAACCAAATAAACCGGAAATGATGATGGCTTGTTTCAAAATAAAATACATCAGAAAAACAGTTATAGAAAATAAAACTGTAATTGGGATCACATTCTAACAAACAGAAACTACACTCTGATTGGTTAATTTCCTCATTTCTAACAGTCAGGCTGCAGTGAGGAGCGTGCACGTATCACCAGAACAGCACTAATGGCTCTTTGTACAGTCTGCAGGTTTGAGGGGGTTGGAATGATGAAAAATCCAACATGCCTGCATCTCACCTACTCACCCTCACGTATTGTAGAAGTGTTCACTGCAACCTGTCGCCTGCAGACCTTGGAAAGAATGTGCATGAACTTTTTCCTTTTACGGGTTCACCGAGCTATCCATGACCCAGATATTTCCTGATATGTTTCTGTGTACCCCGTACAGGTTAGACCAATTTTTCCCCCCGCAGACAGCACTTATCCACCCGAAGAGCAGCTGGGGCTAAGGCTTTATTTATGTGCAAACTAGGTCATTTAAAGGAATCTATCATGGAGTCACATTCCTCTCAAAAATATTTTGCTGTAGAAACATGACCCCCAAACATCCATCCATCCACTTTCTTAACCTGCTGTATCTCTTTCGGGGTCAGGGGGTTGGGTCGGGCTTCTGTTGGGTGAAGGTGGGACACACTCTGGACAGGTCACTGGTCTGTCACAGGGCTACCCCCAAACATGCTATTGACTTTTGCTTCAGTGAGAAAGTCTGAGGTTCTGTTGTGAGAATGGGAAGCTCTTCCTGGAGACAGAAGGGATATTTGTTGGTGTTCCCCACAGAGCTGTTTTCTTGCTGTCTGTTCACATTGTTGAAGAGCAGAAAATAATTCTGCCTTTTGTTGCAAATGCAGCACTTAAATAGATGTTTGGATGTCATTTTGCAAATGCAGAAAAGTTTTGGAGGAAATGTAACTGTAGTCTATTTCACCGGACACACACATGTGCAGATGGGGGGGTTATTTGAAACAAAAGAAACAATCTGCAGAACGTTTTGAATTGTCTGTCATCACATGTGACTAAACTCAGTGAGTTAAGAAACAAAAGCTCCAACCAGCAGACATTGTTCTGAGGCTCCTTTAGTCTTGTGGCGTCAGCTAAAGAGTTTGTTTACATTCATTTTATAAACTATTATGTAGAGATTTATGTTTGCCCTCCTTCACAGCGACACTCACAGCTGCTCCGCAGTGCTGTTTATTCACTTCTGGGTCATCCTAGATTTTCTGCCTGTCAAAAGGAGTAAAAATTATTTAAAAAATGTTTTCTGTCTTACTTCTTCATTTTCTACTGTTATATGAAGGATTTTTTTTTATTTTGTAAGTCTGGTTAGCATGAGAAGAAAACATGAGACGTGGTCTTGCTGTACAATCAAAGACTTTATTTTTTTTAGTCTCTGAGTGCAAAGAACAACACTTCCATACTTCAGATGACACATGACGCATAGCTACATGACACATACCAACATGACACATACCTACATGAAGCATACCAACATGACACATACCTGCCTACATGACGGATACGTACATGACTAACCCCTCCATGACTCACACCTACATGACACATACCTGCATGACGCATACCTACATGACACACCTACATGACGCCATCCTACATGACGCATACCTACATGACTGACCCATACATTACTAACACCTACATGACACGTACCTACAAGACGCATACCTACCTACATGACACATACCTACATGACACATATCTACCTACATGATGCATATGTACATGACTCACACCTACTTGACGCATACCTACATGACGCATACCAACATGACACATACATACCTACATGACTCACACCAACATGACACATACCAACATGACACATACCTACATGACTCACACCAACATGACATATACCTGCCTACATGACGCATACGTACATGACTCACACCTACATGACGCATACCTACCTACATGACGGATATGTACATGACTAACCCCTGCATGACTCACACCTACATGACACACACCTACATGACGCATACCTATAGGTATACCTACATCAGTGTTTTTCAACCTTTTTTGAGCCGCGGCACACTTAAACCTTGGCAAAAATCTCGCGGGACACCAGCATTCAAAAAAAAAAAATAAATAAAAACCAGAAACTCAGTCTGTTTTGAACAGTTCCTCCACAATCTCACATTCTTTTTTTATAATTGTGGCAGAAAACGCTGGAAGCTGCAGCTGTTTTTTTCTCTAAAAGATGTAATAAAAGTAAAGTTAAAAGATTTAAAAACTGCTTGATTTGTGTTCGTTGTGGTTTCAAGACGTTAAGAGGAGAGAGGAGTTGGGTTATATTTAACCCAAGGCATCATGGGAGATGTAGTTCAATAATCCGCCGAATGCAGAACGACCCGGTCTCTGAGCTTTATTGTTTTGATCACTTGTTCCACGGTCTGATACCGGATTCTGTGGAAAGCTACACCGCTAAAGACGAGCTTTAGCTGGTATTTTATTTGAAACTGAGCGACTTTATCAGCAAAATCAGAACAAGGAAGTGAAGACTTTAACCACTTCTGATTGGTCAGACTGATGACACGTGATTAAGAATCCAAGAATGATTGGTGGAGACAGTTAAAGGGGCGTGACCTTTGCTAAAACGGAGATTAAGGTGCAGCTAAATCGCGGTACCGTCATTTTTATCAAAATGTCTTTAATAGAATCAAATAAACACAAAGAAAAAAGTATTTTATGATCTTTCATATTCCTTATTTCTTAGTGTTTTTTAGGGCTTGTTTGGATGAACAAAGAGGTGAAATCCTGGAGATCATAAATGTTTCAGTTGAGGGCAATTTCCCACGGCACACTTGACCATCTCCCACGGCACACTAGTGTGCCGCGGCACACTGGTTGAAAAACACTGACCTACATGACGCCATCCTACATGACGCATACCTACATGACTCACACATACATTACTAACACCTACATGACACGTACCTACAAGACGCATACCTACCTACATGACGCATACCTACATGACTCAGACCTACATGACACATACCTACATGACACATACCTACATGACGCATACATACCTACATGATGCATACGTACATGACTCACACCTACTTGACGCATACCTACATGACGCATACCTACATGACGCATACCCACCTACATGATGCATACATACATGACTCACACCTACTTGACGCATACCTACATGACTCACACCTACTTGACGCATACCTACATGACGCATACCTACATGACGCATACCTACCTACATGACACATACCTACATGACACATACCTACCTACATGACACATACCTACATGACACATACCTACATGACACATATCTACCTACATGACACATACCTACCTACATGATGCATACGTACATGACTCACACCTACTTGACGCATACCTACATGACGCATACCTACCTACATGACACATACCTACATGACACATAACAACATGACACATACCAACATGACACATACCTACATGACGCATACCAACAAGGCACATACCAACATGACGCATACCAACATGACACATATCTACCTACATGATGCATACGTACATGACTCACACCTACTTGACGCATACCTACATGACGCATACCTACCTACATGACTCACGCCTACATGACACATACCTACATGACACATACCTACATGACGCATACCTACATGACACACACCTACATGACGCATACCTATAGGTATACCTACATGACGCCATCCTACATGACGAATACCTACATGACTCACACATACTTTACTAACACCTACATGACACGTACCTACAAGACGCATACCTACCTACATGACGCATACCTACATGACTCAGACCTACATGACACATACCTACATGACGCATACCTACCTACACGATGCATACGTACATGACTCACACCTACTTGACGCATACCTACATGACGCATACCTACATGACGCATACCTACCTACATGACTCACACCTACATGACACATACCTACATGACACATATCTACCTACATGACTCATACCTACTTGACACATACCTACATGATGCATACCTACATGACGCATACCTACCTACATGATGCATATGTACATTACTCACACCTACTTGACGCATACCTACATGACGCATACCTACATGACGCATACCTACCTACATGATGCATACGTACATGACTCACACCTTCTTGACGCATACCAACATGACACATACCTACATGACGCATACCAACATGACACATACCAACATGACACATACCTACATGACACATACCAACATGACGCATACCTACATGACACATACCTACATGACACATATTTACCTACATGACACATACCTTCATAACGCATACCTACATAACGCATACGTACATGACTCACACCTGCATGACTCACCTCTGCATGACTCAGACCTACATGACTCACACCTACATGACGCACACCTACATGACTCACTCCTACTTGACGCATACCTACATGACGCATACCTACCTACATGACACATACCTACATGACACATACCAACATGACACATACCTACATGACGCATACCAACATGACACATACCAACATGACACATACCTACATGGCACATACCAACATGACACATACCTACATGACACATACCAACATGACACATACATACCTACATGACACATACCTACATGGCATATATCTACCTACATGATGCATACGTACATGACTCACACCTACTTGACGCATACCTACATGACGCATACCTACCTACATGACGCATACATACATGACTCACACCTGCATGACACATACCAACATGACACACACCTACATGACACGTACCTACAAGACGCATACCTACCTACATGACACATACCTACATGACGCATACCTACATGACACATATTTACCTACGTAACACATGCCTACCTACATGACACATACCTACCTACATGACGCATACGTTCATGACGCATACCTACATAACGCATACCTACATGACGTATACCTACCTACATGACGCATACGTACATGACTCACACCTGCATGACTCACACCTACATGGCGCATACCTACATGACGCATACCTACATGACGTATACCTACCTACATGACGCATACGTACATGACTCACACCTGCATGACTCACACCTACATGGCGCATACCTACATGACGCATACGTACATGACTCACACCTGCATGACTCACACCTACATGACACACACCTACATGACGCATACCTATAGGTATACCTACATGACGCCATCCTACATGACGAATACCTACATGACTCACACATACTTTACTAACACCTACATGACACGTACCTAAAAGACGCATACCTACCTACATGACGCATACCTACATGACTCAGACCTACATGACACATACCTACATGACACATATCTACCTACATGATGCATACGTACATGACTCACACCTACATGACGCATACCTACATGACGCATACCTACCTACACGATGCATACGTACATGACTCACACCTACTTGACGCATACCTACATGACGCATACCTACATGACGCATACCTACCTACATGATGCATACGTACATGACACATACCTACATGACACATATCTACCTACATGACTCATACCTACTTGACACATACCTACATGATGCATACCTACATGACGCATACCTACCTACATGATGCATATGTACATTACTCACACCTACTTGACGCATACCTACATGACGCATACCTACATGACGCATACCTACCTACATGATGCATACGTACATGACTCACACCTTCTTGACGCATACCAACATGACACATACCTACATGACGCATACCAACATGACACATACCAACATGACACATACCTACATGACACATACCAACATGACGCATACCTACATGAAGCATACGTACATGACGCACACCTACATGACACATACCTACATGACACATATTTACCTACATGACACATACCTTCATAACGCATACCTACATAACGCATACGTACATGACTCACACCTGCATGACTCACCTCTGCATGACTCAGACCTACATGACTCACACCTACATGACGCACACCTACATGACTCACTCCTACTTGACGCATACCTACATGACGCATACCTACCTACATGACACATACCTACATGACACATACCAACATGACACATACCTACATGACGCATACCAACATGACACATACCAACATGACACATACCTACATGACACATACCAACATGACACATACCTACATGACACATACCAACATGACACATACATACCTACATGACACATACCTACATGGCATATATCTACCTACATGATGCATACGTACATGACTCACACCTACTTGACGCATACCTACATGACGCATACCTACCTACATGACGCATACATACATGACTCACACCTGCATGACACATACCAACATGACACACACCTACATGACACGTACCTACAAGACGCATACCTACCTACATGACGCATACCTACATGACGCATACCTACATGACACATATTTACCTACGTAACACATGCCTACCTACATGACACATACCTACCTACATGACGCATACGTTCATGACGCATACCTACATAACGCATACCTACATGACGCATACCTACCTACATGACGCATACGTACATGACTCACACCTGCATGACTCACACCTACATGACGCATACCTACATGACGCATACGTACATGACTCACACCTGCATGACTCACACCTACATGACGCACACCTACATGACTCACACCTACATGACGCACACCTACATGACTCACACCTACATGACGCACACCTACATGACTCACACCTACTTGACGCATACCTACCTACATGACACATACCTACCTACATGACGCATACCTACCTACATGACACATACCTACTTACATGACGCATACCTTCATGACGCATACCTACATAACGCATACCTACATGACGTATACCTACATACATGACGCATACGTACATGACTCACACCTGCATGACTCACACCTACATGGCGCATACCTACATGACGCATACCTACATGACGTATACCTACCTACATGACGCATACGTACATGACTCACACCTGCATGACTCACACCTACATGGCGCATACCTACATGACGCATACGTACATGACTCACACCTGCATGACTCACACCTGCATGACTCACACCTACATGACGCATACGTACATGACTCACACCTGCATGACTCACACCTGCATAACTCACACCTACATGACTCACACCTACATGACGCACACCTACATGACTCACACATACTTGACACATACCTACGTGATGCATACCTACATGACGCATACCTACATGACACATACCAACATGACGCGTACCTACATGACGCATACCTACCTACATGACGCATACCTACATGACACATATTTACCTACATGACAAATACCTACATGACACATACCAACATGACACATACCTACATGACGCATACCAACATGGCATATATCTACCTACATGATGCATACGTACATGACTCACACCTACTTGACGCATACCTACATGACGCATACCTACCTACATGACGCATACATACATGACTCACACCTGCATGACACATACCAACATGACACACACCTACATGACACGTACCTACAAGACGCATACCTACCTACATGACGCATACCTACATGACACATATTTACCTACGTAACACATGCCTACCTACATGACACATACCTACCTACATGACGCATACGTTCATGACGCATACCTACATAACGCATACCTACATGACGCATACCTACCTACATGACGCATACGTACATGACGCATACGTACATGACTCACACCTGCATGACTCACACCTACATGACGCACACCTACATGACTCACACCTACATAACTCATACCTACATGACGCATACGTACATGACTCACACCTGCATGACTCACACCTACATGACGCACACCTACATGACTCACACCTACATAACGCATACCTACATGACGCATACCTACCTACATGACGCATATGTACATGACTCACACCTGCATGACTCACACCTACATGACGCATACCTACATGACGCATACGTACATGACTCACACCTGCATGACTCACACCTGCATGACTCACACCTACATGACTCACACCTACATGACGCACACCTACATGACTCACACCTACATGACGCACACCTACATGACTCACACCTACTTGACGCATACCTACCTACATGACACATACCTACCTACATGACGCATACCTACCTACATGACACATACCTACTTACATGACGCATACCTTCATGACGCATACCTACATAACGCATACCTACATGACGTATACCTACATACATGACGCATACGTACATGACTCACACCTGCATGACTCACACCTACATGGCGCATACCTACATGACGCATACCTACATGACGCATACCTACATGACACATATTTACCTACGTAACACATGCCTACCTACATGACACATACCTACCTACATGACGCATACGTTCATGACGCATACCTACATAACGCATACCTACATGACGCATACCTACCTACATGACGCATACGTACATGACTCACACCTGCATGACTCACACCTACATGACGCATACCTACATGACGCATACGTACATGACTCACACCTGCATGACTCACACCTACATGACGCACACCTACATGACTCACACCTACATGACGCACACCTACATGACTCACACCTACATGACGCACACCTACATGACTCACACCTACTTGACGCATACCTACCTACATGACACATACCTACCTACATGACGCATACCTACCTACATGACACATACCTACTTACATGACGCATACCTTCATGACGCATACCTACATAACGCATACCTACATGACGTATACCTACATACATGACGCATACGTACATGACTCACACCTGCATGACTCACACCTACATGGCGCATACCTACATGACGCATACCTACATGACGTATACCTACCTACATGACGCATACGTACATGACTCACACCTGCATGACTCACACCTACATGGCGCATACCTACATGACGCATACGTACATGACTCACACCTGCATGACTCACACCTGCATGACTCACACCTACATGACGCATACGTACATGACTCACACCTGCATGACTCACACCTGCATAACTCACACCTACATGACTCACACCTACATGACGCACACCTACATGACTCACACATACTTGACACATACCTACGTGATGCATACCTACATGACGCATACCTACATGACACATACCAACATGACACATACCAACATGACACATACCAACATGACACATACCTACATGACACATACCAACATGACACATACCTACATGACGCGTACCTACATGACGCATACCTACCTACATGACGCATACCTACATGACACATATTTACCTACATGACAAATACCTACATGACACATACCAACATGACACATACCTACATGACGCATACCAACATGGCATATATCTACCTACATGATGCATACGTACATGACTCACACCTACTTGACGCATACCTACATGACGCATACCTACCTACATGACGCATACATACATGACTCACACCTGCATGACACATACCAACATGACACACACCTACATGACACGTACCTACAAGACGCATACCTACCTACATGACGCATACCTACATGACACATATTTACCTACGTAACACATGCCTACCTACATGACACATACCTACCTACATGACGCATACGTTCATGACGCATACCTACATAACGCATACCTACATGACGCATACCTACCTACATGACGCATACGTACATGACGCATACGTACATGACTCACACCTGCATGACTCACACCTACATGACGCACACCTACATGACTCACACCTACATAACTCATACCTACATGACGCATACGTACATGACTCACACCTGCATGACTCACACCTACATGACGCACACCTACATGACTCACACCTACATAACGCATACCTACATGACGCATACCTACCTACATGACGCATATGTACATGACTCACACCTGCATGACTCACACCTACATGACGCATACCTACATGACGCATACGTACATGACTCACACCTGCATGACTCACACCTGCATGACTCACACCTACATGACTCACACCTACATGACGCACACCTACATGACTCACACCTACATGACGCACACCTACATGACTCACACCTACTTGACGCATACCTACCTACATGACACATACCTACCTACATGACGCATACCTACCTACATGACACATACCTACTTACATGACGCATACCTTCATGAAGCATACCTACATAACGCATACCTACATGACGTATACCTACCTACATGACGCATACGTACATGACTCACACCTGCATGACTCACACCTACATGGCGCATACCTACATGACGCATACCTACATGACGTATACCTACCTACATGACGCATACGTACATGACTCACACCTGCATGACTCACACCTACATGGCGCATACCTACATGACGCATACGTACATGACTCACACCTGCATGACTCACACCTACATGACACACACCTACATGACGCATACCTATAGGTATACCTACATGACGCCATCCTACATGACGAATACCTACATGACTCACACATACTTTACTAACACCTACATGACACGTACCTACAAGACGCATACCTACCTACATGACGCATACCTACATGACTCAGACCTACATGACACATACCTACATGACACATATCTACCTACATGATGCATACGTACATGACTCACACCTACATGACGCATACCTACATGACGCATACCTACCTACACGATGCATACGTACATGACTCACACCTACTTGACGCATACCTACATAACGCATACCTACCTACATGACTCACACCTACATGACACATACCTACATGACACATATCTACCTACATGACTCATACCTACTTGACACATACCTACATGATGCATACCTACATGACGCATACCTACCTACATGATGCATATGTACATTACTCACACCTACTTGACGCATACCTACATGACGCATACCTACATGACGCATACCTACCTACATGATGCATACGTACATGACTCACACCTTCTTGACGCATACCAACATGACACATACCTACATGACGCATACCAACATGACACATACCAACATGACACATACCTACATGAAGCATACGTACATGACGCACACCTACATGACACATACCTACATGACACATATTTACCTACATGACACATACCTTCATAACGCATACCTACATAACGCATACGTACATGACTCACACCTGCATGACTCACCTCTGCATGACTCAGACCTACATGACTCACACCTACATGACGCACACCTACATGACTCACTCCTACTTGACGCATACCTACATGACGCATACCTACCTACATGACACATACCTACATGACACATACCAACATGACACATACCTACATGACGCATACCAACATGACACATACCAACATGACACATACATACCTACATGACACATACCTACATGGCATATATCTACCTACATGATGCATACGTACATGACTCACACCTACTTGACGCATACCTACATGACGCATACCTACCTACATGACGCATACATACATGACTCACACCTGCATGACACATACCAACATGACACACACCTACATGACACGTACCTACAAGACGCATACCTACCTACATGACGCATACCTACATGACGCATACCTACATGACACATATTTACCTACGTAACACATGCCTACCTACATGACACATACCTACCTACATGACGCATACGTTCATGATGCATACCTACATAACGCATACCTACATGACGCATACCTACCTACATGACGCATACGTACATGACTCACACCTGCATGACTCACACCTACATGACGCATACCTACATGACGCATACGTACATGACTCACACCTGCATGACTCACACCTACATGACGCACACCTACATGACTCACACCTACATGACGCACACCTACATGACTCACACCTACATGACGCACACCTACATGACTCACACCTACTTGACGCATACCTACCTACATGACACATACCTACCTACATGACGCATACCTACCTACATGACACATACCTACTTACATGACGCATACCTTCATGACGCATACCTACATAACGCATACCTACATGACGTATACCTACTGTAGGAAAAAATCTTTCGCTCTGAGATTTTTCCACGCGTGTTCTGATAGTCGGGAGAGATAAAAGACCAAGATTCAGCCGGATAAAGTTACATAAGGTTTATTCCCTAACAAAAGTTCTAAGTCAGAATTAAAACAGATCTGGGTCCTCATTTTTAGAAGGCCTACAAAACGCAAGAAGTTACAGGCGTTTTACATGAAAGGCCACAAGAGAGAAGACAATAAGATTGTGCTCTGCTGAAACTTTTAAAGATGAATTCTGGGCGGTCTCCTCCGTCGAATCTCTGCCCCGGAACACTCGCATTGGCTGGCCGAAGATCCTCCTGCGTCCATCAGCCAATAGTCGACGGTCACTCTCAGGACCCATCCATCTCCCCAGGGCATGACTTCAAAGTGGCGCCTGGTGCTGTGATAAACCCAGACTCTTCCTGTCCGTAACAAATCAGATTGACGGCAAGAAATCCATGGAGCTCCTAGGTTAAAGTTCAACCTTTTTGTTCTTCCCTGGAACCGGACTTCTAGAGAAGTTCTCACAGATATAATCTATTCCTCATGTGGTTTGGATAAGGATGTTGTCTTCACTACTGCCGACTCCTGTTAACCAGCACCTAAAAGGTCAACATCCCCCCTCCTCTGTAGAGGAAGGGCCACAGCTGCAGTCCATAGGTCACATCTCAGGAATGTGAGGTCAAGATGCATCTTCCAGAGTCCAGATTCAGGAGCACACACTTCATCAGTAAAACAATGTAAAAAGTAAAATTAATGCCAATAATGATAAAAAATAAGGACCGCAGAAATATAAAATCCTTCAGTTCCCTGTCTTGACCTCATGAAGTGAGGTCACACAAAAACACATACTACATCATACAATGACTAAACATTTCAGCAGGTCCAGCTGTGGTCGTAAGCCTTCACATTCTGCAGCACAATCAATATCAATAACTGGGATTTTTAAATGGGCTGGATGATTGATGCAATGAGTGTAAAATCAAATTAAGAGAATACAAAAATATAAATTTGAAATAAAAAATAAAAATGCAAATTAAAATTATTTAAAATATAAAATATAAAGACAATAAAAATAACACTTCCTGCAAGAAAAAGAACACCTAGAATTAAGGGAGAAATGGGGAGATGTTAGGACAAAACAAAATCACACAGGCAATGAAAGAGTAAAAATAGAAATATTAAACATGACATCAAGCGTAATTCAGAAAATTTCTTCCATGTCCTCCATGGGGGTCCCATTGGAGAAGCTGCGATTCATATGGCCCACATAAATAAGAATAGCAATATTTTTAGTTAACATTCTTAGTTAGTTAGTTAGTTAGTTAGTTAGTATTGCAACAAAATCCAAAAAGTCATTCGGGGCCTTAACCACTCGTGTCCTCCTGCATGTCCCACAAGCTCTGGCAAGCTTGGACCTGGCCTCCTATGGACTTCTGAATAAGCCTGGTAATTATTCAATCTGACACATGTGATACAACAGAACAGCTGCAAAAGAGCTTGGGGTGTCTCCCCAAGATGAGTCTGCTGTGGATCCAAATATCGATTAGGGTTAGGGTCAGAAAATTTTAAAAATAAAACAAGAACAAAAGACAATAATAAAATAAAACAATGACAAAACACGACAAGACAAGAATAAAAATGCACAGAAGAGATGTGATGGAAATGTCCACCACATTGTCCTCTCCATAGTCTGCTTCTCCTCGTGCTGTTTTCATGGAAAACATAGGTGGGAGTATACAAATTTAAGATAAAGACAAGTTTATTAGGGGCTGTCGTCTAATGACCCATGTGGTGGATTCTAACTCCACCAACATTCCTTATCACCTCTGGACAGTGTCGTAAAACCCCTTCATCCTCGCTGTGGATGAGATAACCAGATGAACAGACACACAAGGCTATAAAAAGGTAAAAAGGTCAATCCAAGTTAACATTTAAACATTCTTTCTAAACCAATACATGTAAACGATGAGAATTGAAACAAAGATAATTGAAACCATGATAATGCTATGATAATACTAAAACAATTTCCTACAATGAATCATTGATACCTCTTTCCACCCTCTCTTGGCCTGGGGAAACCCCAGGACACTAGTTAAATGAAACCATGCAGAGTCAAACAAAGATAAGGCACAAATACATAAACTAGACCAATAGAAAGTAAAAATATAGAAACAGTTTCGTGCACCGGTAAGGTGAACAAGCGTTTGTCCACATTCTTATGGAAGGCAAGATAACAACATAAAGAAATGAAACCACGTATTGTCGTTGCCTTACTGCCGTAAGGTTAGTCGCACCCTCGTCATTTATCATCAACCTCAAGGGGTCCATGTGTTTCACAAAACAAAGAAGTGTCTACTGCAACCACAAGAAAACCAACATGTCCAAACTATTTCCAGATGTTTATGCTGCAAATTAGACAGTCTATGCTCTATATACATTGAAAAACCTGTGCTAAAAACAGTTCTGTCTAAAAATGAGACTTCCCTTCTGCTAAAGTGCAAATTCCTGTTACATTTCAAAACTCAAACATACAACTGCAACAGAAGATCTTTTATTACTCACAGGCAGGCTTCACCAGACGGTGCTGCTAGCTGCTACCCTGTAGTAGCACAATATCCTGTCAGAGAGACTGCAAACAGGGACTGAAAATGCCAGGAAATTTTATTAACACCTATGTACTAAAATGCGAATAACGGCCTGCTATTTTCACGTAATGGAATGCAAAAATAAGGGTTTGCTAAATCAATGGCAGTGAACAACACACATTGTTGAGCTAAAGTTGACAGCATGCAATATGGATCAGGAACGGGTAGAACTACAGCAATAGTGACATAATTAACAGTCCTTAAATCATATGCTATGCAATAAATTTTACCATCTGCTTTCAAGACCAGTCTAAAAGAAGTACACTACGAAGAATGTGAATGCTACATCAGAATTCCACAAACCAGTCTAGGTTTCCTCTGTCCCTCCATCTGCATCCTTCACCAGCATTACTGAGATCTAAAAACTTGTGCTCCTGCAATTACCTGAATCACCACTAGGGAAACGTGGAACATGAACCAACATCAAATGAACCTGTGGATCATGAAGCATCAGAGAGCGTGTTTAACAGCACCTCTGCATCTTCATGAGCTGTCTTCTGTTTGCTGCGATGTTTGTCAATACAGAAACGCTTTAGAACTAAGGATTTTGTCGTTGGAGACATAGTTAACCTGTACATTTTTATTGAGGGAAGAAAGTGAACACCTGAAAAAAAAACACAATCGTACCACTCTGTGTTGTTAATGCCCCACTTAGTCATAGGACTGAGTTGCAGAGCCTCATGACCAGGGGGTGCTAATCCTATGTGAGATACAGCTGTGTCTGACAGCTAGTATCATTGCATTTGTGAGTGTATGAATGCACAATAAGCTGCTCGCCCTCAGGGGCTAATATATGTCAGTGTAGTTCAAATGCCACGTGTGGTCGTCTACCTGCTGAAATTCTTCTGTTAATCATGCTCTCTGTCATAATGGAGTGTACAGGTCAGACCATTCGGAGGTGGAAATAGAGCTTCTAGGACAGGAGTCATGGCTTTGACACCTGAAATCCATGAAACCACCTGGCGTTTCAGGGCCCTCTGGTTGTCTGCAGTGGGGGCTGGCTGTGGTGTGTGGCATGGCATCCAGTCTGCTGGCTCCTGTTTTTGACAAGACTGTCCCATCCCAACAGTTCACAGGCGTGTTTTGGTGAATGCACGCATGAATGTTCCACCATCTGGTCAAAAGTCAGTCGGATGGTCTTTTGCAGGTTTTGAGGAGCCATTTGTTCATTTGTCAGAGCAGGTAGTGTCCACTAGAGTCATCAGTGGTTACCTCTTATCTTGGAAAAGACAATGGCTCCTGCATCATCAAGTGGTATTGTCCGACTTGCCCTGTGGTCCTCGCCACGGTGGAGGAGGGGCTTGGAGTGGTCGTGGGTACTGTTCATTTTCCTCCACGCCCTCTGCCTCTGGGTCTGTGCATTCTGCTGTTGGGCACCTCGTTGTGGGCTGTCACCTGCCCAAGGGTTTGGAGCACCACAGATGCCATGTCCAGCTCCGGCTAGGGTCTCCTGGGTGGCTCACGTGTCCCAGGGTTTTCACCATGTTCTCCTGTCCCCGACCTCCGAATAGCTGAGCATGACACGTCACTTCTGCTGTCTCTGAGGGCATCAAAACTCAGAATTCATGTTATTTTCTTGTTGTTTTGAAACACTTTTTATGCTGTGTGGATTCTTTCAGCTGCTCAACTCCTCCCTCTCCCTGTCATTTACCTCCAAGTGTGTAGTCATACCTTCACATGATTGAAGGAGTTCTCTGACCTCAGGGTCAGTCACTCCAGACTCAGCTCCTTGCTGGCTACCTGAGGTACTGCGGGGGAGGTGTGAGCATCTGCTCATGCTCTGTCACCCCTGAGGCAGAAGAGGGTTCTGCATGAAGATTTATGAGGGTTGGGAGGGGTCTGCTGTTTTCTCCCATTCTGCATCGCCTTTTCCTTTGAAAGTTATGTACTGCTTGGGGCAAAAGTTTAGAAAATTTTATTAGTGTTCAGTTTCCACGCCAACACAGTGGCTGCAAGACTCAGTTAATCAGTGATAAAAGCCTAGCAAAGAAAAAATCCCTAAACCTGTCTTTAACCAATATAACTGGTGTGGAGCAAAATGTTTGAAAAAATACACTTTCTTAGACACATTCTAACAGCTATTTATTCCGTTCTTTATCAAAAAAGCAAAATCGATTAAAGCATCATAGTTTAACATTAACACCCTTAGTTCGACTTGTTCTGAAGGGCTTACTGGTCCTAATAAGAATCTAGACAATTGCTAAAAATAACATTCTGACCAATCCAAACTTTTCCTTAAAGCTGCAGAACCTACAATTGCTAAAATACAGTAACATCTTTATCTTTCAAACTTAAATGCAAACCAAAACTGAGTGACTCTTAGTACTAACCACCACAGTTCATACTGTGGCATCTGATCGCAAAAATTCTACAAAGTGTAAATGTTCTAACACACAAAATGTCCTTTATACTACAGCACTTTTACGACCTGCAGATCATCCTACCATCCTCCATGCCACAGATGGGAACTGCTTAAAGGGGGGAAAAAGGGGGGTTACATGGGGGTCATGTCGTGTTATTACTCCTTTCGCCTGCTAACAATTAAAACACTTCTCTTACACTGTTATGTAAGGGCCTTTTTTCAATGCTGTTGCTGAGCACTGTCCATGTTCTATATACAAAAATTGTGCACCTTTCGTTTTGACTATCACGGGGATTAGGAATTCCGATTAGTGTAAAATGAATGTTACAGCATTGGGTAACGGTTAAACCTCCTCAAATAGTTTTGGGTGGAGCTGCACTCTCCCATCAACCTCTGCTCTTTGTCACCTAGAAGATGACAGCACCAACCTCTTTCTGTGAAAAATGAACTGCTTTAACCTTTCTATTCTCCTAATTCTTTATTCAGTTTTCCTTATTTAATCAAAAACACAATTCACACTCTAAACCACAACAGGTTTGTTAAGACACAGACAATTAAGACGCAGACAATAACTAACAATTTTCTCAAAACCAAACCGAAAGACAAAACAAATAAGGTACCTTACACATAAACAAAATAAACCATTTCACTGAAATGAATCTTTTCTATCTAGTGTTAACATTAATATTTCCCCTCTCTTTTTCTCATCTGTCTCTCACAAACAATCCACTTCCTAGTTCTCTTACCTGCCTCTTCCTTCTTACTCATTTTCACAAACAGGTCTGCTTTTTCCATAACCACTGTTCAACCAAAACCTGCACTCTTGTCCACAGATCCTCTACATCACTTTCAATGCATTAAATTTTCCTTTTCTTCACTGCTTTTCCCCTACATTTCTTGTCTCCGCATTAAAACCACACCTTTCCCTTTTTCTGTCTCTCATCTTGCTTTTGTCCTTTTCTCATTTATTTGTAATAACAATTTTCAAATATTCTTGATTCTGATTCAAACAAACAAACAAACAAACAAAAACGCCAGTCATGTGCTTCACATTCAAACATTCATAGCTGTGCACTTCACAAAAATCCTAACGATCTGGGAAATATCAAAACAAACATACAAACAAAATCAAACATTGCAAAAATTCTGTTTTAAGGGAGTCTGAGTCTAAACGAACCAAATAATTATAACTAATTTCAATAAAACGTCTTTGAGCAAAACTGAACTAAATCTTGGTAATTAGGAAATACAAATAAATGAGAGAAAGATATTCAAAATACAAAACCCGAAATAATTTCAAAATTATTTTACCCAAACTGTATTAGACCTACACCACCTTAAAAAATATTTGTCTTCCGACCGAAACCGCTAAATTAAGTTTTATTGTATTTTATTTATTCTGTTACCGTGTACTCACAACAGACGTCGTAACCACGCTCAATAATGACAAACCCCGCCGGTATTTTACCACAAATTCTTCAGATTTGCTCGCAAACATTTAGCGTGTTCCGCCTTTCTGGTCTGTAGGGACGCCGTTACGGCGACCACGTGGTACGAACAAAGCCAATCATAGACATCGACACATTCGAAAGCAACTAAAACCTCCAGTCATTGGTTCATTCGACGTAAACAAGATGGCTGCGGCCATAGAAAACACAATAAACAAGGAAATGTGGAAATAAAGTTAAAATTCACAGATTTCAAACACTTTTTCATCCCATTCTTTCCAAAATCTCATACATTTCATTCCATTCATCCACATTCAAGTCATTTGCACCGCTGTTGTCAAGTCAAATCGTCACCGTCGTCTGTCGTCGTATTGTCTGTTCCACCCCAGTCGTATTTTGTCCGGACAAAATGCATCATATTTTCTCATATTTACCTTTCATGTTAATTTCGAATCCTTCTTTGGTCACTCTCCATCTAAAAAAATAATTTGTCGAGGCCACTGCCCCGGTAGTGTTTCCAAATTTCCTAAGCGCGCAACAATTAGCTCCTATGCTACACTGTTTTTACGCCTTGGGCGTCTTTAGGACAACAGACGGAACCTTCTGTATTTTAAATACATTACCTCAAACACAACCGATAAACCTAGGACTTATACCTTTTCTCTACTGTTGTTGGTTGTTGCAACCATCCCTTTAAGGTTCGGGTCAACCTAACGGGGCATGCTTCTCCCAGTCACTCGGCTTCTTCTTTAATTTAAGCTTAATCAATATATAAAATTTCACAACAGGTTTGCTCACCTTTGTGTTGTTACGAGGCCTCTGAAGGAGTCGACCGCATGGGAGGAACCTAGCATCCCCTGACGTACGCCGAAAGTCTCACTCAGATTCTACGTAAAATACACCACTATAATTTCCGGTCCGGCTCGGTCCACCCCGACTTCACGTCCCGGGGTCACCAAAATTGTAGGAAAAAATCTTTCGCTCTGAGATTTTTCCACGCGTGTTCTGATAGTCGGGAGAGATAAAAGACCAAGATTCAGCCGGATAAAGTTACATAAGGTTTATTCCCTAACAAAAGTTCTAAGTCAGAATTAAAACAGATCTGGGTCCTCATTTTTAGAAGGCCTACAAAACGCAAGAAGTTACAGGCGTTTTACATGAAAGGCCACAAGAGAGAAGACAATAAGATTGTGCTCTGCTGAAACTTTTAAAGATGAATTCTGGGCGGTCTCCTCCGTCGAATCTCTGCCCCGGAACACTCGCATTGGCTGGCCGAAGATCCTCCTGCGTCCATCAGCCAATAGTCGACGGTCACTCTCAGGACCCATCCATCTCCCCAGGGCATGACTTCAAAGTGGCGCCTGGTGCTGTGATAAACCCAGACTCTTCCTGTCCGTAACAAATCAGATTGACGGCAAGAAATCCATGTAGCTCCTAGGTTAAAGTTCAACCTTTTTGTTCTTCCCTGGAACCGGACTTCTAGAGAAGTTCTCACAGATATAATCTATTCCTCATGTGGTTTGGATAAGGATGTTGTCTTCACTACTGCCGACTCCTGTTAACCAGCACCTAAAAGGTCAACATCCCCCCTCCTCTGTAGAGGAAGGGCCACAGCTGCAGTCCATAGGTCACATCTCAGGAATGTGAGGTCAAGATGCATCTTCCAGAGTCCAGATTCAGGAGCACACACTTCATCAGTAAAACAATGTAAAAAGTAAAATTAATGCCAATAATGATAAAAAATAAGGACCGCAGAAATATAAAATCCTTCACTACATACATGACGCATACGTACATGACTCACACCTGCATGACTCACACCTACATGGCGCATACCTACATGACGCATACCTACATGACGTATACCTACCTACATGACGCATACGTACATGACTCACACCTGCATGACTCACACCTACATGGCGCATACCTACATGACGCATACGTACATGACTCACACCTGCATGACTCACACCTGCATGACTCACACCTACATGACGCATACGTACATGACTCACACCTGCATGACTCACACCTGCATAACTCACACCTACATGACTCACACCTACATGACGCACACCTACATGACTCACACATACTTGACACATACCTACATGACACATACCAACATGACACATACCAACATGACACATACCAACATGACACATACCTACATGACGCGTACCTACATGACGCATACCTACCTACATGACGCATACCTACATGACACATATTTACCTACATGACACATGCCTACCTACATGACACATACCTACCTACATGACGCATACATTCATGACGCATACCTATCGATTATTGATACGTCTTCATTAAGTATCGACCTTTTATTTACGTTTAAAAACCCTGTAAAACGTTATATTAACCATCCTTTGGTAAGACAATTCCTCGGAGGGTCGATAGGGGGCGCTCGTTGCGAGATTGGCTGTTGCGGGCGGACGAAGAAGAACACACATTCAAACAAAGATGGCGGAGCGGGAAAACAATGAGAGGCGACGGCAGCAAGTTAAAAGACGCGCCAGCAGCATTGAAGCTGCATCACCCGGAGTTGTGTGAGAAAGCTGTGGCTGCTGCTGCCTGAAGCCGACACAGACCGACGCGGATACTTTTTTCCAGACGAAGCTACCGCCGTCTTCTGAGAGAGACAGAGCAGCGGCAATAACGGAAAACGGTCCCTGCAGCGCGGTGGAGAACGAGGGATTTGGGTTTTTATTGAATGCATTAGAGTTTTGACATTCTCTCTCAGAAATACTGAAAAAAGGATCCCTGCTCTGTACGTCCAGACCAGAGCTACGGCTGAGATGGAAACGGAAGAAAGAGAGGCATTCCTGCCCTTAGACCCCCTTCTCCTCTAAGCAGCGGTAGATGAGCGGCGTCTTGATGCTAAAAAGCCTGTGGTTCTCCAGAAAAACATGAACATAAACATACATCACAGGCAGCTTTTCCCCAAACGTGTTGTTCACAAAGACGTTAACTTTTAGATGCACTTCAAGTTCTTTATGTATTTTATCCCTGGTTATTTATTTTGAAAGCAGTTTATGTCTTAAATAACTTAAAGGAAAGTTCCTTGATACTTGATTTTTATTTTTCTGTGAGAATTATATTTTTGTTTACACCACATTTGCACTAAATGGTGTCATTTATTTTTTTAACAAAGACACTATAATTTGTTCACAGAATAAATATCTGATTTTCAGCTATTTTTTAAATTAAGCGATAGCTATGGTTTTGTTTTTCTGAAGTTAATACCAATGTGTCTGGCAGCTACTTGACTCATTCATTTTTTATCCTTTTTACAGCAATTTTGTACTAAATAATGACACTGCTGTTCATGTTCACTATTGTTTAAACTGAATTTTACAGATATTTCCAAATGAAAATTGTCATTGTTTGTCAAAGACAGAGTATTACTGATTTCAGCAACGTTACACAGAAGTCTGTTATTCATTACACCATATAGGACACAAGTTGTTTATTATCATGGTGTTTAAAAAATAAAAAATAAATGGGTAAATATTTTCCAAGCTGTTTTTAAAGTTCTTCTTTCTTAAAGTTTGATATATTGTGAGTTGTTAGAGACGAGATATATCGATTATCGCATTATCGCCATATCGTGATAGTATCGTTATCATGAGCAATGTATCACAAATCGTATCGTATCGTGAGGTACCCAGTGATTCCCAGCCCTAATACCTACCTACATGACACATACCTACTTACATGATGCATACGTACATGACTCACACCTACTTGACGCATACCTACATGACGCATACCTACATGACACATACCTACATGACACATACCTACCTACATGATGCATACGTACATGACTCACACCTACATAACGCATACCTACATGACGCATACCAACATGACTCAAACCTACATGACGCATACCTACATGATGCATACCTACCTACATGACACATACCTACATGACACATACCTACATGACACATACCTACCTACATGACACATACCTACATGACACATACCTACCTACATGACACATACCTACATGACACATACCTACCTACATGACACATACCTACATGACACATACCTACCTACATGATGCATATGTACATGACTCACAGGTTCTCGCCCGATAAATACGAGCTCATTAAGGAAGCAGTTTTTTCCGTGGCACGCGCTTCATACGGAGCCAGCAGCGCCTTTAAAATGCTCCCACCATTGCACAGTTAACAGCAGAGCCTGACATACGATAGTCGCTGCTTCTTTCTGTCTTTGGAATAAAACGTCTCATCTGTTAATACTAAAGTATCTTTGTTTCTTGTTTTTTTGTGTGTCTTTTCACATTCCACCATCCATTTTAGAAGAACATAAACACTCACCTGAGGTGTTAGCTCACCTTTGCACTAATATTTTGCGTGATTGAATGAATAAAATATTTCACATCAGTTGGTTTGAAGGCATAAGCATGTGTGTGTGAACATTATCTGTATTGTGTTCATGTTAACATTTCTGCAGCTAACAGGTGTGTTTATAACATTTGAGTGTGTGTCTGGACAGGCCCCGCCCTTTGAGATTTGTATTACATCTGAACCTTACCGTAATGATAAACATCCAGTAACTTGTTGCTTTAGGCTGCATCATGGTTTTACCCCCCCATGATCACCCTCCTACCCCCCCCCCCTCTAACATCCCTCTCTCTTCTTCCCTCCTTTCATTTTCCGTCCGGTTCAACATCAACATTTTTCTGTAATCTTACAGTGCAGTTTTTAATCATCAGTATATTAAAAACAACAATGTTCAAAAAACATGTAACTAATAAACAAACATTTATTAATAGTATATATATATATATATATATATATATATATATATATATATAACACATGTATGCATACAGGTGTTACGGTTTCTGTTTCTTTGCCCTTGTGGTTTGTTTCCTTTTTGTTCTGTGATGTTTACTTCCTGTTTTATTTTGTAGTGTTTCCTGTTTTCTTGTTGTTTTGAGTTTTACCTTGCCCCATCAGTCCTGAGTGTTTCCACCTGTGTCTTGTTGCCTTGTATGTATTTAAGTCTTGTCTTTCCCTTCCTCCTGTGCTGGTCCATATTGTATTGTTCCCCAGTTTCGAGTGTAATGTATTTCGAGTTTTCTAGCCTGCCGTATGCAGTGGTTTTTGTTTTTGTAGTTTTGTTATTATTAAAGCCCCGTTCCCCTGCAACCTCCTGCATCCTCTCCTCCTTCTCTGCGCCTGGGTACTTCCCTTCTCCCCCGTAACATTATGGACCAGCCTTACCAGTACCCAGCAGAGGGGACCTGTCTCTGGTGGACCCCTGGCTCTTCCCAGATCTACAGGGACTTCAAGGGGAGTCGCCTGGCAGTAAGAGGGGGTCGACCACATCACCACCGCCCCCATTCTAAGTCCTCCCCTGTTTCCTGGTTGGAGCGAGAGGTTCTCCGGCATCAGTCCTTCCTGGACCCTCTGGACCAGGACCTGTGGCTGTGGGAGGACCCTTACCTGGAGGAGGAGGGGGTCGAGCCCCAGTGGACTTTGGAGGATCAGCTCCCCACCTCCTACTTCAACGGGAGTCGACTGGCTGGAAGAGGGGGCCGCCGTCGTCGCCGCCGTCCTACTCGACGACCCGTCCTGGTTCCGGAGGTGGACCTGGAGGCTCCCCAACCCGGTCCTGCGTCCAGGAGGGAGTCTGACCCCCTTCGGCCCGTTCCGGCTCCAAGGAGGTTGCTGGACGCAACTCCTCCCGTTCCGGTTCCTAGGAGGGTCCCGGACGCACCACGACCCGTTCCAGCTCCAAGGAGGTTGCCGGTCGCCACCCCCCTTGTTCCTGCTCCCAGGAGGGTCCTGGACAGGGGGATGGCAGACCGGAGGGAACCGGAGACACCTCAACCCCTTCCTGCACCAGACGCCAGGCCCGAGCCCCCTGCACCGGACGTCTGGCCCGAGCCCCCCGCGCCGGACGTCTGCCCCGAGCCCCCCGCACCGGTCGTCTGGCCCGAGCCCCCCGCACCGGTCGTCTGGCCCGAGCCCCCAGCACCAGTCGTCTGGCTCGAGCCCCCAGCACCAGTCGTCTGGCCCGAGCCCCCAGCACCTGTCGTCTGGCTCGAGCCCCCAGCACCTGTCGTCTGGCTCGAGCCCCCAGCACCAGTCGCCTGGCCCGAGCCCCCAGCACCTGTCGTCTGGCTCGAGCCCCCTGCCGCGGACCCAGAGCCCGAGCCCCCTGCCGCGGACCCAGAGCCCGAGCCCCCTGCCGCGGACCCAGAGCCCGAGCCCCCTGCCGCGGACCCAGAGCCCGAGCCGCCTGCCGCGGACCCAGAGCCCGAGCCGCCTGCCGCGGACCCAGAGCCCGAGCCGCCTGCCGCGGACCCAGAGCCCGAGCCGCCTGCCGCGGACCCAGAGCCCGAGCCGCCTGCCGCGGACCCCGAGCCCGAGCCGCCTGCCGCGGACCCCGAGCCGCCAGCCGCGGACCCCGAGCCACCAGCTCCTGACTGTGAACCCGAGTCACCAGCCGTTTGCTGGTCGGACCCGCCTCGCCGGACTGAACGGCCTCCCGGCCGTCCCCCGGACCCGCCTCGCCGGGCTGAACGGCCTCCCGGCCGTCCCCCCGACCCGCCTCGCCGGACTGAACGGCCTCCCGGCCGTCCTCCAGACTATGTTGGCCCTTATGTTAGCCTTTCGGGCCCCCTCCTCTTTGGCTAGGTGGAACCTCGGTGCGGTTCCTTGAGGGGGGGGTTATGTTACGGTTTCTGTTTCTTTGCCCTTGTGGTTTGTTTCCTTTTTGTTCTGTGATGTTTACTTCCTGTTTTATTTTGTAGTGTTTCTTGTTGTTTTGAGTTTTACCTTGCCCCATCAGTCCTGAGTGTTTCCACCTGTTTCTTGTTGCCTTGTATGTATTTAAGTCCTGTCTTTCCCTTCCTCCTGTGCTGGTCCATATTGTATTGTTCCCCAGTTTCGAGTGTAATGTATTTCGAGTTTTCTAGCCTGCCGTATGCAGTGGTTTTTGTTTTTGTAGTTTTGTTATTATTAAAGCCCCGTTCCCCTGCAACCTCCTGCATCCTCTCCTCCTTCTCTGCGCCTGGGTACTTCCCTTCTCCCCCGTAACAACAGGTAGATCTTCAAGACATTGTCGACTCAAAAGTAGCTCACATGGAAAAAAAGTGCGCTAAAAAAAAAAACCAGGAGCAAAATGAGTAAAAAAACAAAACGTCTTTGGAAAGTTTCTTTGCAGAGGGGAAAAGGCCCAGCCAGGAGACAGAAGAGGAGCCTTATACTTCCCAAAAAAAGAAAGCATCATGTAATAGACAGTACTTTTTTTTGTACCATGAGTGTGGGAAGGGAGAGGATGATGACACCTGTGCCATGTCAACTGTTTAGCATGTCAAAATAAAAGCACTGGGTTCGTCTGGTCACGTATTTGATCCTCCATCATCCTAGTATTGCTACAATAATCACCCGTCTGTATTTGAAAGACCGGTCCATGAAAGTTTGTGTGACGTCATACCGGGCTGTGGCTTTAAGAAGGTTGGGGACCACTGGTTTACATGATATCCCTCACTTATTGGGAAGCAGGTCAATGAAAATGACTGCAGCATTAGATTTTAAATGGTGGAGCAGTGCAGGTTCCTGCTGCAGAGCATGGTTGAACATACTGTCTTCACCGTGTCTTTCTCTCCAGGTGTGATCCAGTGCGCACAGTATAAGCCGGTCCCTGATGAGGAGCCAAACTCCACTGACGTGGAGGAAACACTGATGAAAATCAGGAGGAACGATCCTGACCTAGTGGAGGTCAATCTCAACAATATCAAGGTCAGAGAATGGTGTAGTTTGAATGAAGAGGGAAGACTACAAGTTGTTTTTTGTTTCCTCAGCAGAGCACATTTCCCATGAATTTGCTTGATCTTTAGCTGAACTTCAGCTTTCACTGAGAGACCCTCAGAGGATGGCTGCTTCTGGGCACAACGGCATCCTAGAAGCAGCTGGACCTCAGAACATCAGATGCTTACAGGAGCTCCACCTCTACAGACTTCATAGAATTTTGTGAAGTCCTGTGAAAATGGGACTTCACAAAAATTCCATCATCCACTTTAGAAGAACATGAACACTCACTTAAGCACAGGTGTTAGCTCACCTTTGCGCAAATAGTTTGCGTGGTTGAATGAAATATTTCACACTAGTTGGTTTGAAGGCATAAGTATGCGTGTGTGAACAATATCTGTATTGTGTTCATGTTGACATGTAGACATTTCTGGAGCCAACAGGTGTGTTTATAACATTTTAGTGTTTGACAGGCCCCGCCCCTTTTAGATTTGTATTACATCTGAGCCTGACCGTTATGATTATGATTCTAACCCCCCCCCCCCCCACTATAACCACCCTTCTACCCCCCCCCCCCTCTCTAACATCCCTCTTTTTTTCTTCTCTCCTTTCCTTTTCCGTCCGGTCCAACACAAAAGATTTTCAAATATGACTAAAATGAATAAAGTTTGTCCTGGATTCCAAAAGGGGTTTATTCAGACATTCCTCTGGTTTGTCATAGATTCATAACCCCTGTTGTTATAGTAAAATATGTCCAACACTAGAAGGCTTCAGCTCTCATCTGTCTGCTCAGCTGGACAAGTTAAATAAAAGTGTTATGGGCTTTTGTCTCACGGCCGCTGCTTCATGCAGAATCTTCTCACAGATGTTTCTGTTCACTTTTGTTTACCTAGCTGGTGTAAAAGGTGGTGGATATTTCCGCAAGTGTTTTACCGCCGTGGAAACTTTCTGTCACCACATCTGCAAAATCTTCAAAGATTATTGATTGCCTTTAAGTTAACATTTCATTGTTCTGTTCTTTTCTTCTACTCTTTACCTGCAGCTGCAACAAGCTACTTCCTGGTGGTTACCCTAACCCTAACCCTAACTGTCCATTATCCGTTTGCTGCGGTTTCAATTCAATAAATGGGAAAATCCAAAAATTATTTTTTTTATTTTAAGTTGAAATATGAATGAACGTGTCATGATTCGATTGGCTGGATATATCAATGCGTTCTTAGATTGATTACTTATTCTAGGGCAGAGGTCGGCAACCCATGGCTCCGGAGCCACATGTGGCTCTTTCATCCTTCTGTTGTAGCTCCCTGTGACTTTGGAAAATAATGAGTATTTCATAATAATTAAATTTTATTTCAGTTTGTTCATTTTTCATGGCATTTCAAAGGCACTGCTGGCTCCGTACGAAGCGTGTGCCACGTAAAAAACAGCTTCCTCAATGAGCTGAGGAGCGCGGGGAAACAACTCTCAGCTGCAGAGGATGTGAACAGGTGAACAGGTAGAGGGGAAAAGCAGGTAGAGAGGCGGGGGAGGGGCTTTGGCTTCAAACTCTCAGAGAGATGGAAACACGGGCGTCAGATTCAGACGCAGCTTTCCCTGCGGGAGTTGAAGCAGAGACTTTCTCTGGGATGATTTGATGAACTCAAACATGGAAACATGATTACCAAGTAGAACTCTCCACAATAATAAACCTGATCTCTCCACATTCTCAGTGTCTACCATGCACTGACAAACACATCGCTCCATGCAGCGATCAGACCATAACTTCAGCTGGTAGCTCCTCCCTCACGCGGCCGCGGTATCATTCTTTAAAGAACACAATGTGCATTTGCAGTGATGTATGTTTCAGAGGATGTCCGATTGGCCAATCTACATGTCAATCAAGTCCTGTATTTCTCAGTGAGGATTTTGATTGGCTGGTGGATTTTTAAGAAGTACTTTTTTTTTTTATCTTTTCTGGCCCGTGATCTACACTCATGTCCTTGAAGATCGTAATGATGTAATGAGCACCCTTGATATACATGCATAATATATATAATGATGTCAAAGCGTGTTGTGGCTCCGGGTGCTTTCTTTTCATTAGGGGTGCGGTCCCAAATGGCTCTTTGAGTAAAAAAGGTTGCCGACCCCTGGTCTAGTGAGACAGTAGAAGCAAAGTTTTCTCCATCTAGTGTTTTTACATTGAATTTCTGGGCCATCGAAATGTTGAGTCTTGAAAATAAAAATATTTAAGATAGAAAATAATATTTGGGGGGATAAAATGTTGCTGTTTGAAACTCAAGGGTTGAAAAAAAATCTGAAATAAAGTGCAAAGGCTTAAAAATTCTGAAACTGATGGAACAAAAAAACTTCCACATGGATGAAGGTCAGAGTTTGACCTGAGATTGTCAAAAAGAACTGGAGAAAAATCACCAAAGTCATGTAAACAAAATATTGTATTTATTGCACCACAGTTAGAAAGTTTCAGAATTTGTGTTTGTTTCATTTGACTTAACAATATTTTTGGTCAGAGAACAAAAGGTTTTGTGGAGAAACAAAGCCACTTTCCTTGTGAAGCTCCTGAAGATAACCGGAAACATCGATTAGACAGGAATTTTTAGAAATTCAAAGGTTCCTGTTTTTGTTCTGTGAATTTTTCTTCAGAATATTCCTGTTCCAACTCTGAAAGCTTATGCTGAAGCTCTGATGAAGAACTCTGTGGTTGAGAGGTTCAGCATCGTCAGTACCAGGAGTAACGACCCAGTAGCATTCGTGAGTATTTGGTTTGAATTCATCTTTAAAGGTCACTGACAGATGATTGCTTTAAAACCCTGTGTGCCGTGTTTCCTTAGGCCCTAGCAGAGATGCTGAAGGTGAACACGACCCTGAAGAGTCTGAACGTTGAGTCCAACTTCATAACAGGAGCCGGAGTTCTGTCTCTGATTGAGTCCCTTCAGAGGAACACCACCCTGCAGGAGCTGAAAATCGACAATCAGGTATCTGTGGACACAGTGGCTGCTGCTTCAGTTTGCTGCCGCATTGCTCCAATGGTTGATGAAGAATAAAGGATGCTAGTTATTTATCAACTATGGTTTAAAGTTGGGTTCTTCTTTTCTTCTTAAACTCTTTCACAAACATCTTTCTCCATCTCCATCACATGGAAATGTTTGCTGAACTCTAGAGCCAGCCTCTGGGAAACAAGGTGGAGATGGAGATAGCTAGCATGCTGGAGAAGAACACCACACTGTTGAAGTTTGGATACCACTTCACGCAACAAGGCCCACGACTGCGAGGCTCCAACGCCATGATGAACAACAACGACCTGGGTGGGTCTCTACGCACACGCAAAGCACTCCTATGTTTGTGATGCAGTTTCTCAGTCATGCAGTAGAAATGAAAAATGTTAACCTTTATGTTAACCATTACTTGTTAAACGTTACATGTTAACCTTTACATGATAACTTCAACATGTTAACCTTTACATAATAATCTTCAATTGGTAACCTTTACATGTTAACCTTTACATAATACCCCTACATAATAACGTTTACATGTTAACCTGACCACGTTAACTTTTAAATTTTAACATTTACATGTTAACCTGTACATAATGAACTTTACATGTTAACCTGAACATGTAAAGGAATAATAACCATTACATGTTAACCTTTACATGTTAACCTGAACATGTTAACCTGGCACCTCAGCAGACGTTCTCAGATGTATAAATCCCAGTTCGGCCTCCATCCGCAGACGTTGTGATGTTAACCATTTGTTATTCAGCCAATGAAAACAGCCCCTTCCATAGCGATGACATCAGTACTACAGAAAGAACACTGGGAACAAAAAGGAAGACAGCTTTTGTGCACAAGCACAAACCTGGGAGCTAATTCTGAGCTTTGTACTTTACAAGAATTGGGATCTGTTTAAAAAGTAAATCTGATCCATTTGAGCTCCGTCTGAGTTTACAGTGAATGTTTATCATTCTTAGTCTTCATCTATCATATGTGCAGTGATCTGGTTTCAGCTCCTAATGTGTTTTTATGTTGAATTCTATCCCCTGCTCTTCATGAAGCCCGGGTCGTCAGGTCAGAGTCAGACGGCTCCTTCACGCTCACTTTATCCGTCCCAGAACTTGAGAGAGCCTTTGGGAAGAAGTTCAAGTCCAGGACTAAGTAAAGCCCAAACCAGCACCGTGTGAGCGCGCCGCTTTGCTTCTTCGGCTCTTCCTCCATCTGCTGTCACCTCCTGTCAGACGCAGAAGCTTCTTTCCAGATCTCCTCCTGTCAGATTCTGTCTTTGTGTTCTGGTCTCATCTGGCTGAAAGAGGGCGCTCTTCAGATGCTCTGGATTTCACTTCATCTGTTTATTCAAATGAAGTTCTGTCTGTAAAATAGATATTTGACTATGAAATAGAAAGTTCTCTGGATGATAAATAATAGACAATAAAGGCAGATCTTCCAGAATTGAACTCAGTACAGTTGAAATATGCAACAGCAGAACTTTGAAATCTGAAAATTCTCTATTTCTGCATTTAAGCTCAGTATTCTGAGCAACTTCTACTGAATGTGACCTAAAATTCAGTCTTTGGTTCAGCTTCCTGCTCCGCCTGCAGCACATGATGTTTGTGAAGGCGTCACTCTTCTTTTTGGATGTCTGCTGGATCTTTCTTCTCCTCTTTCGTCTTTCCTCTGGACTTGCTAATCTGAAGGCTGGACCTCTGTCTGCTCTAAGCAGATCACAAAGCTCAAAGGTTCTGGATGGACCTTATAAAACACTTTTTGTTTGCATATTTGGTTGATTTGTAAAAGACAAAATTCCCTTCCTCCCAGGATGCTTACATTCATTTGATCCAGCTCCGCTGTTCTGGCATTTTCGGTCTTTTCTAGATTGAACTATCTTCCTTCAAAGTTTATGAAAGTTTCAAATTCTTTTGACTTTTTCTTTCATTTTTCCAAAACGTTGCTCTTGTTTCTGCTCTTTTTTTTCCTTTGAAATCTCCTGATCTCGTTGCCATTATTTTGATTTCTTCTTTCCGTCTGCAGTAAGACAGAGACGGCTTGAAGGAGGACCCATCTTCCCAAAGTGCCGGACGAATGTATAAAAAGCAGGACGCCCCTGATGTTTGACCCCAGCTTTGCACCGTCAACCCACTGGGACGGCTCCATTCTCTTTACTTCCAGACCTGTTCTCTGTGTTTTGGTAGATGTGGGATGGATTGATCAGCTGATTGATCCTGTCAGTGCATGCATGACTCATTTACTTTGTGCTCCAATGTTTTGATGCTTTATTCATCAAGTTTAGACGGAAACAGAAAACGCTGTAAATCCAAACTATAACCGTTTTGTTTTCAGCAACATCTTTCTTTATTATCAGCTCTGGTTTGCAGATTCATTGAAAACTGTTTGAATGCATTTTTAGAGACTGAAAACCACTGCCAGCTGAAACCAGCTGCTGTTTTTAAAAAGCATATTTATTTGAGACAGACCTGGAAAGAGACACATTCACTTGGATTATGCATTAAATGATGAAATCACTAAATCCCTTTTATTTGTCACAATTTGCAGGTTTTTGAATGAATTTCAGCTTAGTTTGTGTTTGTTTGCGTTTCTATTTAGTAGATCTGAAAGTTTAATGTAGAACAGTTTCTGCAGGCTGTTGTGTTTTCTGCAGAATATGATCCACTCAGTGCCT
Organism: Oryzias curvinotus; assembly: GCA_023969325.1. NCBI lineage: Eukaryota > Metazoa > Chordata > Actinopteri > Beloniformes > Adrianichthyidae > Oryzias > Oryzias curvinotus. Next base: position 14,447,224 of record CM043706.1, read on the forward strand.
TAAAGAGGAAAAGTCTTCCTGCAGCAGAGTCCAATCATCCAAACAGAGAAATGCTGATGCAGAAAGCTGCAGAACCGTGGAGGCAGAGACTCACTAGATGAACCGGGTTCACCCACTGACCCCAAATCTTTCCTGTAGTTAAACAGTCTACACCTCTGGCTGCATAAATGATGCAGAATTATCAGCATTTCATCAGCACAGCCACTAAAAAACTTTGTATTTTTCTTTGAATTTTAACAAATCTGAAGGAAAAATCTGTTTCTTATTAACAAATGAAAACCGGATGTTTCTGACTGAAGCGCTTTAGGATCCAAACTGTTTTCTCTGTTGACAAAAGTGAGTCTGAAAGCATGTTTACGGGGGATATTTTTACTATTTTCTGGCAGACGCAACAGTCCCGTGCATCTTTATTTTTGTTTCCTTTCTTCCCTTCTGTGTTGTGGATGTTTCTGATTTAAGGATTTATTGGGTTTTGTTGAGTAGAAAACATTTTAGTTCACATATTTGTTTGTGAATAAAGCTTGATAATTGCTTCCTTTTGTTCTTCAGTCCAAACTCTATTTACAGTGGTGGACAAAAGAGTTGGCACCCCTCAGTTAAAGAAAGAAAGTCCACAATACTCACTGAAATGACTTGAAACGTTCAAAAGTAACTATTACAGTTTATTGAAAATTAAATCATCAAAATCAGCCATTACTTTAGAGTTGTTGATTAACAGAATTATTTAAAAAAAACAAACTATTGAAATAGGGCTGGACTACAATGATGGTACCTCAATAAAAGACTGAGAACTAATTGCCCAGGGGGTCATGATGAACTCAGGTTTATACTGTAATTGACATCACAGCTGTTTTCCATCCCATAATCAGTCAGTCTGCCTATTTAACCCTTGTGCTATCTTGGATGACCCCACCCTTACTTTGACATGTTCTCCCTACCATGACAAAGGTGGAGAAAGGTGGAAAAATTTCATGTAATCCATTGAACCAGTAAAGATCACAAAAAATTGAAAAAAAAAAAGGTTCAGAGCTCTGTCTAGTGAAGCTATATGACCCAACTCCCAACGGTAAAGTGCCTAGGATAGCACAAGGGTTAAAGGGAGACAAATAGTCACGTTGCTGTTTGGTGAAAAGGTGTGAACCACACTGAACATGGACAACAGAAAGCCAAGGAGAGAATTGTCCCAGGACATTAGAAACACAATGATAGACAAACATGGTAAAGGTAAAGGCTATAAAACCATCTCTAAGCAGCTGGAAGTTCCTGTGACCACAGTGGCACATATTATTCAGAAGTTTCAGACCCACGGGACAGTAGCCAACCTCCCAGGACGTGGCTGGAAGAAGAACATTGATGACAAATGGAGGAGACGGATAGTTGGAACTGGATCCAAAGAGCCCAGAACAACCTCCAGAGACATTAAAGGTGAACTCCTAGATCAAGGTCCATCAGTGTCAGATCACACATTCGTGGTTGTTTGAGCCAGTGTGGACTTCATGGAGACGACCAAGGAGGACACCACTGTTGAAAGGAAATCATCAAAAAGCCAAAAATGCATGTTGACAAGCCACAAAGCTTCTGTGAAAATGATGAGACCAAACTTTTTGGTAAGGCCCATCAGCTCTATGTTGGTAGACTCAAACATGAAGCATCAACCAAAAGAACACTGTCCCTACTGTGAAACATGGAGGAGGCTCAGTTCTGTTTGGGACTGCTTTGCTGCATCTGCCACAGGGGGTCTGGAAGTTGTTCAAGGTCAAATGAAATCTCCAGATGATCAAGGCATTCTGGGTAGAAATGTGCTGCCTAGAGTCAGAAAGCTTGTACCTCTGGACAGGTGCAGAAGGCTCACTTGACAAATACAGAAACCGTTTCATTGCAGTGATTGCCTCAAAAGGTTGTGCAACAAAATATGAAGTTATGGGTCCCATCATTTTAGTCCAGCCCTATTTCAATAGTTTGTTTTTTAAATAATTCTGTTAATCAACAACTCCAAAGTAATGGCTGATTTTGATGATTTAATTTTCAATAATTTTTATTTTGTTACTTTTGAACAGTTCAAGTCATTTCAGTGAGCATTATGGACTTTCTTTCTTTAACTGAGGGGGACCAACTATTTGGTCCACCACTGTAGACGCTTAAGAACATCATTGTCTCACGTGGCAACACAGTGACACACTGTGGCAAAAAGAAGTACTGCAGTGTGTTTTGAAGGTTTTCTTCACATTTTTTTTTTAAGTTAAATAATGATTAGAAAAATGCATTCATGATTAAAAGGACTGTAAGAAAAGACAGTGACATCGTCATTTTTGGAGACTAAATTCCACTTCTTAAACAGTTCAGGAGTCTGAACGGAGTTTCAAAGATAAAAGGAGGAAAAAACACAAATTCTTTGCAGAAACAATAAAGTGATGATGATGAGGCAGCATGACAGGATGAAGAGCTTTACTGTGGCTAAGATGCTTTATTCCCATGACAGTCTGCTCTGCAGCTACAAGATCCACTTTCTCACACGTTGAAGTAAACTAGTAACGCTCATCGCCACGGCGATGGCCTTTTTCCAGAGCATTGGACACATCACTCTGATCCATCAGGTCTCTAGAATCTATTGCCGGGAGGTTCTGCAGAACTTTAGCCCGCTTTGCTGACAGCATTTTGTCTCCGTGCATTAGCCGCTTCACTCATTCTGATCTGAGCTACAAAGAACCACAATCCGTGTTTTTATGTGATACTGGCAGCAACAGAACCAGCTGCTTCTCTGAGATCTTCTAGTTTTCTGTATTTCCTGCTCATTCCAGCTCAGGCTGTGAACAGAGGCAGTTTGCACAATTCAAGACAAACTGGGTTGACCGCTTGTCTTTAGCTTCCTCTGTGAATGCTAATAATGTAATGCTTTATTTAAATTGTTATATATTCTGATTACATGTCCTCAATTTCCATTTAATATGTGATGTATTTCATGTTTGTCAGAACTGATATCAATGCTAAATGGCGTGTTTAGTGATTTTCTACCTTCCTTGAAGGCCCAAAGCGCTTTACAGCCAAAGTCCCGTTTAGTTTAATTAGAGTTCAACTGACTGCAAAAACGGCAGATGTAACCTCTAAAAAAAGGTCTCAAAGCTGGACTATCAATCCAACCGTGAAATAATAAATAATAATGATGACTAGTACAACTTCATGGAGAGAATCCTGAAACTACAAGCACACAAAGACGACATTTAATTCTATTCAGTTTGATTTGTAAAATCCGACATTACAACAATAGTCGTATCAATGGGCTTCATACCGGTAATTGTATAATAAACATGAAATTTTACGCTAAACAGAGGGACAAATGTATGGATTTTGTTTACTAGTAAAGGTTAGACCCGTGTGTGTGTTTGTATCTTTCACCTTGGTGTTTTTTTGGGAGCCATAACAAGCTGCTAAACTTCCAGGTAATATCCAGGTTCAAAAAGGCTCTCCATTGAAGTTGTTTCCCTAATTTGTTTCTTTTCTTTTAGTTTCATTAACCATTTTCTTTACTACTGACTTTTAAATTGTACATATTGGGCTGTTTGCTCTTACACTGTAATACTGCAATGTGGAGGTTTTTCCACTAAAAGACGAAGAAGAGGTTATTTTTTCTGTAACGCGTTACACCAATCAGTTATAAAAACAAAGAAATGAAACGTAAAAGCTAATATTGACAAGTCTTAGGGAAAAATGATGGCTGTTTTACTTCCTACTACCAAATCTAAAGTGCTTGGACCAAAAAAGGAACGACAAAGCTTCGATTAGTGAACAAAGTTTAATTTTAGTTGACTCTCAAGGACAGACAGATGTATTCATCCTTTATTGTTGTTGCTGCTCCGCATCACCTTCATTTAGGCCAAAAATGTGTTTGTTTGTTTTTTACTATTCCTTGAAACAACCTCAACTGATAACTTCACAATTTGTAAGCATGTTAAAGGAAAAGTAGTTTCTCCTACTACTAGTATCTTTCTATGAAGGGAATTCCAACCCTGCTTTTTCTGGATTTTGATCCGTTCTCATAGTTCTAAACACCAATATTATACATACTGCAAGGTCAGGTTTTATGGCTAAAAGCTTAACATTTTAGCTGCTGTGCAGTTATTTTCCATCAAAACAATGAAAACCCTGCAAAATGATCATCTTTGTTCCTGAATACACACACATATAATGTCTAGTAGTCATGTTATCAACAGTTAGACGATACCAACAGGACAGTGGAAACACAAACTTAGGAGTTATTGCCTTCATTTTTTTTGCTTGATAAAGGACATAAACGGGGATACATCTTCACACAACAAACTGTCTGGACTAATGGCATGCAAGACATAAAAAAGTGGTACAGAGAAGGGAAATACAAACCTTTTTAAACACTTTTCTATGTGGACATTTATCACATGAATGTGGAACAAGTGTGACTGAGAGACCAGCGTCTCCAGAATGTGGAACAGTGTGTGCAAAGACGTGTACATTTCAGACATGGTGGAACAAATAACAGCAGTTTAAAGTTACCTTTTTTTAAATATGGCTTATCAAGTTACCACTTTTTATTGTTTAAGCAACAGAGACAAAGAATATTCTTTATGTGTAATATATTAGATTCCTCCCCCTGGGAGGCTTGCTAATTTACTTATCTACAAATTAGTAGAATGTGGAATTCTTATTTTGGTGCTGCGAGTCGTGCAGCATTTGTAGTGGACAGAAAAATCATGTCAAACTTCCAAGACAAGAGCACAAAACTGTTTTTCACTTGACTTTAGCCCTCTGCTTGTTGTTAGCTTTAAAGTATAATGTGGCTAACACTAGCATCACTCAAGCTAACACTGCTATTTCAGCCTAGCATGCTTTAAATGATATACTTCACAATGTTGGCTCAAATTAAAAACATTTTCTTCGACATTATTGTCAATTTTAAATGACTCCAAATTTTCCCGAGAATCCTTTTGTGAAAAAAACCCCAAGGGGAATCCAACTTTGTAAATATGACCCTTGAACTGAGCTAGAATGTTAGCATCGGCTTGCTAACCTATTTCTTCAGCATGTCTTGTAGAGGGCCTGGCAGGTATTTCATCACTGTGTCCATGATGCTCTCCTCTTCCTCCTCTTCATCTCCACAGCCGGCTGGCACTGCCTTCTTGGGTCGAGTTAAGCTTCCAGCTGCAGGTTCCTCTGCGGCGGCGGCAGCCTCAGCCTCGGCCTCCTCGCGCTTTTTTATTCCATACTGAGGGTCAAATACACAAAAAACACATTTTGGTAAATAACAAAAAAAGTGTTTTGAGAGAAAAAGAGCAAAACGTGCAAAAATCAAGGTAAAAAAATCTTCTTTTAGTCTGTCAAAAAAAAAGCTCAAGGGATTTTTTTTCTTAAACAAAAGATAACATGTACAACTTTTTATTTCAGCAACATACCAACAGTAATCAGGGGTCAAAGGTCATGCGCTCATCTTAAATTTCTACACAGTATTTTAGATGTTGAGCGATCAGAGAGTTATACAATAAATGTACTGCATTGTGGTTTGGGGAGCACTTCAACTTGTGTAAAACAGCACTTCCTTTGGCTATTTCTGTTTTAATACTACTAATCTGAGGTTTTCAAGAAAGATTTTCAGCAATTATTACACCCAGAAACGTAATTTCATCTACCCTTTTAATGGTCGTACTGTGGTGTTACCCTTCCATTTGGGCCTCACACCCAACAGGCTTTGCAGTTGCTGTGGGCGTGGTCTGATTGTGTGTATATATAAGATGATTGCCCCGCCTTATTTCAGTTGTTGGCATAAGAATGAAGAAAGCTTCACGTTCTTAAGTCAAGACGTGTCCCTTCCTCTTCCAACATGACTGAGCACCAGTGACCAAAGCAAGGTCCATGAAGACATGGAGGACAGTCTGGTGTGATGACCTTGACTGACCCACTCAGAGTCCTGACCTGAACCCCATAGAACACCTATGGGATGAATCAGAGACTGAGAGCCAGGCCTTCTCCACCAACTTCAGTGTGTGACCTCACCAATGACCTTCTGGAAGAACGATCAGAAACTCCTAGAAACACTCCTGAACCTTGTGGACTTCATTCCCAGAGGAGTTAAAAGTTGGAACAGCTGAAAAAGAGGGACCAGCATCATACTGCCCTGTATGGGTTAGGAATGGGACAGCACTTTATTTCAGATGTGAGTCCAGGCAAGTGAGTGTATACTTTTGGTAATATTGTGTACGTATTGTACAGATCTGACTTGACCCATATTTCCTTTTCTTTTTCTTGTATATTAAAACATAAATGTGAATAAACCAAAGAGACTGGGCACTCAAACGTTAAACGTTCTTTACTAAATCACAAACTTCAGCAGGAGTCATCTACAAATTTCACAATTAAACATTTTTCTGCCTTGAATTCAAAAGGTTGTATTGTCTTGGTTTATAAGTCCACAGACCTAGAGAGCAACACAGAGACAAGCACGTAAGCTAAAGAAAATAAGCAAAAAATCAAACATGTACAAGTTTGTTCAAATTAAATGTCACCCAGGAATTGTATTTATTCCTTGAACAAAAATGAAGCTGTCCGTAAACATGCTAAAATAAAAATGGAAAACAGTCCTCAAAATGATTGAATTTAAACCTATGACTTAAATCCCACAGCTTATAACAAATGTGTTAACATTATGCAAATTAAAAACTGACATTGATCTCAGAGACTTTATTATACTGTAATTCCTCAAGTTTTGGGTTTCTTTACTATGTAGCAGTAGAGTCAAAGTAGCCATTTTTTATAGTGAGGAGATTATAATAAGTCTCAAACACTGAAAGTGTTTTGTATGTCTTCATAGTTTTACTTTAAAAACCTGGATCACCTGTGTGATGTCACTCACTTTACATGAACTATGGAATTACTGTAGCATATCTGAATCTTGTCCTTATATATTATGACTTTGATAAGAGAAAATAGAAATATGGAGAAAATGTTCATGTTTTTAACATTAAAAATCATAAGTTGCTCAGTCGCTGTTTGAGCTACTATGCTGGTTGTGTTGGCCTGATATCCTGGAGTGGTTTAATCCGCGTTACTCGGATTAAACGCCGTGTTTTTGTTAAAAGATGCACGGCTCTGTCCATTGTTGCAAATAAAGTAAATATTTATTTATTAATTTCTGCACTGAGGATCATCACTTACAATATTCCTTTTTAGTGCATAGCAACAACAGAAAACCATTTAGCCCTTCAGACCAACACACCTCTGATTTGATTACAGATTGTCTGTACTGCATATATGTGCACAGTTTACAATGACATTTTGGAAATACTTTCATTGAATTACTGCAAATAACAGAATTGATTATAATAGATATGTTTATGGTTCATTTACATAAAAGTAAAAGTAAATTTGTAATACTTACCGGTAAAAAAGATAACAGAGGACTCCCAGTGAGCGTGTTAGAACAGTTTACAGCCCAACAGCAGAACACAAACCAAAATATAGCATAGATGCTAAAGCTAACACAAATGTAACGAGCAACACACCGGAATTCTCTTCCCAGAATTCAGTGCGATCATCAGCTGTCAATCATAAAACCACGCCCCCTCATTAAGTGCTGTTTTATCTTGAAATGCTGTTTTGTTTTTTTAAATTACAAACTTAGGAAAAATGTCCCTCCCCCCAGAGTGGCCATGAATCAAATATGCAAATATTGATGAAATAGAAAGTGTGAGTACCAGACATTAAAGGGTCCATTTGAGGGGTGAAATGATGATTTTAACATGGGAGTCAGTGGAAAAAAGCTCACTCTAACCTCCAGAACCACAGTCATTTGAGGCACAGCAATGTGTTGTTGCTTTCTGGTCAGCTTCACACACACATACACACCACCTGTTAAAGTTACCACTTGATTCTTCTGCCACTTTATCAGGTCCACCTAGCTGGTACCGGGTTGGACCCCTTTAACCTTCAGAACCACCTTAATCCTTGGTGGCATAGATTCAACACAGTTCTGGAAACATTCCTCAGAGACTTTGGTCCACGTTGACATGACAGCATCACACAATTGTTGCAGGTTTGTCGGCTGAACATCCATGAAGCTGATCTCCAGTTCTTTAAAGTTCCTGTTGTCTTTCTATCAGCTGGAACCAGTCTGGCCGTGACCTCTGACCTCTGGCATCAACAAGGCGTTTCCATCCATAGAACTTCTCACTGGATATTTTCTCTTTTCTGGTCCATTCACTTCAATCCTCTTTCTTCTCTGTTCTGATGCTGGTTTGAGCCGCAGCAGACCGTCTGGACCATGTCTACATACATGTAATGTGTTGCTGCCGTGTGATGATAGGACCACCTGCAGAAATGCGCTTTTCCTGTTGGTGGGTCACCAAAGAAAATCCGGGTGTGTGCTTAACCCTTGTGCTATCCTATGGGGTCCAGATGACCCCACTCCCAATGTTAAAGTGCCTGTTAAAGCACAAGGGTTATGGAACACATGTGACCTTTCACCCTGACCAACAAAGACAAAGAGAGATTTAGGTATAGATGCAATTATAGCATAATCACTATTTTGGTGCTATTCTAGTACAAATACTGGCAAAGAGGTTCACCTAAATGGACACTGCAGTCCTTCTCCATCCATTCATCAAGAAGTCAGCGCCAATTGGAGCCTTTAAAAACACAGCAAAGACCCCAAAACCAGCCAGTGGCTTCTACCATTGTTGACTTCCATAAGTTAATGAGACCTTTGACCTCTCCCATAGTTCAGTGTGTTTTTCCATATCTGTGAAGCGGTCCATTGTATGATCCAAACAGTGACACCAACTACGACTTTGAACCACAATACCAAGCTCAGGCTGGTCACCATGGTTGTGAGGAAAAACTTTTGGTTCAGGTAAATGTTGCTTAATTGCTTTTTTTCTTCTTCTTTTTCTTGTAACCGTTTTTCTTCAAATCAAAATGGAACAGATAAAATAACTTTTTTTTCTGTTTTAAAATAGAAAAACAAACATATCATTTTCCTTTTTGTGTTTAACGTTTGAAAGAAAACTGGAAAAACCAAAAGTAAATGGACCATTTCATTACTGTGTCTGTCCTTTTCCTGCTCCTCATCAATTGTTTCATGATCGCTTTGGTAAACTTGAATGAATGACTGATTTGTTGGGCTGAGAGACCGTAATTCAATTCATCAAACAGTATGATCATCCTCATGTCCACGACAAAAAAAATGACAAACAGAAAAGAATCTGTCTTTAAATTGTTCCAGTAAATTCCCTGACGGTCGATGCAGACAGGAATCTGCATCGACCCACAATGGACTAATTTATTACCCACACACGCAAACACAATATTACTGCGATAACAGGTACTTTTCCGTGTGTCCAACAGGAAACGACCTTAAGTTAACAAGTGAAGAACAAAAAGAAGAACGTCCTCATTAACTGACCGGCTTCCAGTTGTCCCTTCAGACCTTTCTCTGTTCTCACGGTCCCTGCAGTGAGGTGGTCTGACAGCAGCAACCACAATGACACACAATTACACACACAATCACACTCAATTGTGCAGAAAACCTTTACTGTTACAACCCGGCTCCATAACATGAAAATCAATAAAAGCTTCTGCAGTTCAGCATCTGATTTTTCCTATGTACTTGGTTTTTGACTTTATGTCTAGACGTTGTCATTATTTTCATACGTTTGTTGTTTCTTTGATGATTGATTGCTGATCTATTTTAAACAGTGGGCTAAAAATAAAAGCTGGAAAAGCAACAAACAGCTTATTTAAAGAATTTTGGATAGAAAAAATTCAGTGTGAATGCCTGACCAGGACGTTTCAGAGAACACAAGCAGCCGTTAGATGGGTTCTGCATGGACTCTGGTTTTTTCTTGGCTCTTCAGAGAGAAGCCACAGAAGCATGTGGAGATTCCAAATGTTAACATGTTTATAGATGTTACTTGATCCTCGTCTTGTAAAAGTCCAGATGATGTTACCTTATCTCTGATGCCTTGCCTCATGACTTCCCTCTCGGCCTCCATTTTGGCATACTTGGCCTTCCTCTCCTCCTCCTGCTGCCTCAGTGCCTCCTGTCGCTCTTCCTCTTTCTTTGCTGCATCAGGATCTTCCTCTTTTTCTTCCCCCCCAAGCATCTTGCCCACATCCGGGGGGCCTCCTGAGGACCAGAGGAACAGAGGAAAGCCAGAACAGTCAGAGATGACCTTCATACTGAAGGGAGGCTCAGTTTAAACCGTTCAGTCCAAAAAATAAATGACATAAAAGAAATTCAACACTGAAAATGTAAGAATTTGGTCAAAAACTAATAAAGAACATAAATATTCTTCAAATGATGTAAATATGACAAAAATAGAAAACACAAAGTACCATCTCATCATCCATCATTTTTTCTTTTCTGTTTGAATTTGGAAGGAAAATGTTCAAATGTGTGACTGAGCCACTGAGAGAAGAAGTCAAATGACCAGATGCAGAAATGGTTGCTGGTTTGAATGCAAGCTGTCATTTATATTGATGGATGATTGATAGATTAATTCACATTGATCTGTTGTCTTCTTGAAAGTGTTGAGCTGGGTTCTTTTGGAGGATTTTTGGTGAACAATCTTTAAATATGAGACATGTCAAATGGCAAATACCAATTGTGTTTTAGACAAAAAAAGAGCTGAAATATTGAACTCTACAAAAACGTATCTACAAAAAGGTAAATTAGGCATTAAATTAGGAAGTTCCATTCAACCTTCTGAACAGTTCTAGTTTTAGGAATTACACAACACCTGACTGGTTTACGCAAACTAGTAGGGAGGTAAAAAGATGGAGAGGAACGATTGATTGCATCACTCATCTCCAACTAGACGACGTCCATATCGAGGAAAAATGGCAACTGAACTGGCTTCCTTTGGCTGGAGCTGGAGTTAGGGCATTTTCTATGGGTGACGTCCAAGGATGAAAGTTGATTTTTTTTTTTTGGCGGTGCCATAACAAGTTTCATTAACATCCATTTTTAATACCAGTAAATGCAGATTAGGGGTGTAAGGATTAGGGGCGTCACTAACGATTTCAGTAGTCGAGTAGTCAATGATTGTGGTTGATATAAAGTGGTGGGTAAATCATTTACTTAAGGTGATGGTGTTGGTCCTCGGTCCGTGGAGGTTTGAGTCATGTACGGTAGTGCTAATGCTGGGCGTGTGGTGCGTTCACAGAAATTGAAATTTTACATGTATAGTTCAAGGATTTCAATTTCACCTTATAAAAGATAGAACGTTGAGGGTCCCATGCAAGTTGCTAGCACAAAAAGTCATAATTGTCTCACAAGCCATAGGGTTCCTGATCCCTGGATTAAAAAAAAAATATTTTTATGAACATGAGTTTTACTTTATTGCAATTAGTGAACAGTCAAATATTCTACAATAAATTGTCCTCCATTAGTTTTCAAAAGTGACTTTAGCCGGGGTGCAGCCCCCCAATCATGTCTTTAAATCCTCTTTAACCATTGACAGAGGTCTCATTCCTTTAAGAATCACATTAAGGATGCTCTGGTGGGCACTGGCTCCTCCCATTCACAGTCAATGGCGTCCGGTACCCCTGTGATCGTGCGTCGCTACGCACGTTTTTAAGTGTGGACGCAGGCTCCAAGTAGAAATGGGGCGTTCATTGATCGCATGCTGACAGTTCAACCGGTTGAACCTCTTCACGCTGAATCGCAGCGACGCAGCACTGACACTCCCATTTGGTAGCGACATGTAGACGATGTCAGCTTCAAAAGTCCCAGCTGTAGTAAACATGATCAAGAAGGAGACATTCATAATTGCGGTTTGTGTACAGTCAGATTACTATGACACCAAGACGGACATTTATTGGAACAGAGCTGTGAAAACAAAATATCTGAAGCAAGATTTGCAGGATTTGCACCACTTCCGCTTTGCGCACAGAGTCTTTTCCTATTGTAGGTTTTGGCCGAACGCTAAAAAACGGTAAATACACAAGAGAAGAAGAATCTTCTTGGAAAATACCAAATAGATTCAAACTTGGTAGGTTTATTCTCCTATAAGGTAAAACCGACCAATCACAGCAGACAACATGCATCAATCATGGATCATCCATCATTCCAGTCCAATGTGTGGACAGACTGTGAATAAAGTCATGTGACCATCCAGTGTCTAGAAGGTTCTAGAATGTTCCCTTTGGATTCTCTGGATGTGGAAAAACAACAGTGGTGAACTTTAGGAAACTACCATGTGAATGGATCTGACATTCATTCTAGTTGACTTGTTTGTTTGGACACAGATTTCATTTAACTTGATGATCTGGAAGAAATCCAAGAATCTGGAAAACTTCACTGTTCAGTAGCAGGAATTTCTGTCTGAGTCTCACTGCTGGAAGTTTGGATCCTGAGGATCTGGATCCACTTTAGATCAGAGGATCTGGATCGTTCAACATGAACCATTACAGCACTAATAGAGATAAATGCCTTTAAGGATAAATATTGACTGTAAATAAAAATGTAGGCGGGGCTTTTTGGAAATAATTTGAAATTGATTAATGTACTAAGGAACTTGATAAATGCAGAAAATGCAACTCTTTTCTCATTTTCTTCTTCTCTACTTATTTCCGCTTGTTCATCTTCATCATCACTTGCAATCTTCCTCTTGAATAATCTTCCCTGCACTTTTTCAAAGATATATTTTTTCTTCCTGCATGTTTCAGTATCACTATTGCTTAGGTTTTATCTGTCATCACAATAGTGTTCAGAAAACTGTAGGAATCATTTAATGTTTGCAGACTAACCAACCTCCAACATCCATAAAAATATGCCTACTTGACTGTGAATGAATTAAATAACCCCGTCAAACAAATGAAATCTGTATGATATGTAAATGTATATGCCATTATAAAGATAAAACAGAAAAAACAAATTATAAAAACAAAAAACAAATATATTACAATTCAGCTTCTAACTACTGGTAAATAAAAGTTTTGGTTTTTCCTTTCAAAAAAATTTGAAGCATCACAAAATACAAAAGAATGTATAAAATAAAATAAACAACAACATTCACATCATGTGCTGCTGCTGTGCTGTGAAGAGAAAAAAGAAGAGGTTGATAGAAAGTCTTTTTTTTCAACGGCCTCCCATAAGGAAGCCGGCTCTTGTTTTTCTCTCCAAACAGCGGCTATGAAAGAGCCTTTTCATTCACGGCCGACACATAGCTGTTGTTCAATTCAATTTTATTTTATTTGTATAGCCCAAAATCCTGACAACAGTCGTCTCGATGGGCTCTCTGTTGTTCAGAGAAATGACAGAATAACGTGAGGGGAGAGACGCATTTTGTAGCCATGATAAGACACTAAAAACCACAGAGACGCTAAAATTGTGAGATAAAGTGCCCAAAGATTAATGTGGAAAAGAAAAGACTGAAATTCAGTACTACACAATGCAGATGACTTTTTAAAGACTTCAGAACTATGTAACCTCTCTGTGAAAAGCCACATATTTCATAGGTGAGCCCAGTTTTTGGTCCCATCCAAATTCTCCCGTATTGAAAAAGACGGGAAACAGACAGAGTGAAACAACCTCTGAGAAAGAACTACAACAGCCTTTAATATTTGTAAAAATGCATTAAGTAGTGACTCCCAAGCCCCAGGCCGTAGACTGGTCCATGGGACAGCTGGTACCGGAATAAAAAGCAGTAGCAACATTTTTTCTGTTTTTTTGTTTATCAGATTCTGAAGGAAGTTTTACTTTGGAAAACTACTGAATTCTCTCCACCACACCTGTCTCACTCTTGGTGGTCAAGTCGCTCGGTCAGATGTGGAAAATCCATCTGCTACTTTCCTAAGGTGGCTGCGCCGACTGCTAAACTGACAGCTAGCAAAGATAACAAAAAACAAACATGTTTGGAAATTTTTTATGCAGAAAAGAGGAAACAGAAGAGTGTTACCTTTCAGCCTCAGGCTTCAGACCGTAGTCGGAAACCGCCATTGTTTCTGGTCCGGTGTAGGTACCAAAAGTATTCAGTCTGCAATAACTGTTCGGGGTCCTGTGACTGATGTTAATGTCACACTACGTTAACACCACTTGGAAAAACTACATTGCTACGTAGCGTTGAGATCTGCTATATTTTCATTTCACGTTTCATTTTGTAACCTAAAGTTCTTTTCCTCATAACTCATAATTCCATTTTGAATTTTAAGGAGTGTCTGATAATTGTTTGTTACACCAAATGTATAATAGGGAGACAAATTGGCAATATAAACTTATTTTTCCAATGTAAGCAAAATGAATGACTGTATGAGAAACAATATGTATTTATGGTGTGCCGTCTGGTTTAATTGGCCTAAATGCTATGATTGCAAAGTTTATATTTCATTTTTAAAACATGTTGAAAGCATCAATATACTGCAATATATGCACGTACTCTGTAGTGTCTGCAGTCTGATTCTCCAGAGGGAGTCCAACGACCTGGTCAATGAGTTCTGTGATCTCGCGGCAAAAGATCATCATGTTTGGCGTCAGGCCCGTAGAGCTGTGCTTCGTTGCTCTGTAGGGCATGACAGCATAGGTCATTATTATATCCCAGTCCCAATGACATCTTTCGGCCGTGGCAGCCAGGGTTTTCTGTGGTGTGACATTACTTGACCATCAGATTGTGGGCGAAGGGTGTGGTTCTTGTTTTGTCGATACCCAACAGCTCACACATTTCCTGGAATACTGCAGACTCAAAGTTGCTCCCCTGGTTACTGTGTAATTCGTGTGGTGCTCCAAATCTGCAAACCCACTCAAAAACAACCTTTTCTGCTACTGTTGTGGCTTGTTCATTTGGCACCGGGTATGCTTCCACCCACTTGCTGAAGTAGTCCTGCACAATCAGGATTCATCTGTTATGCCGATCGGTCTCGGCTAGGGGCCCCATCAGGTCGACAGCAATCCGTTCCATTGGGGCACCCACTCGCACAGAACCCACTGGAGCCTGAGGTGTCTCCTTACGTCGAGCTCTACAAGCACAAGCAGCAGATGTTTGGCAAAACAAGGTGACAAGGTGACATCGGACATGCGGGTCCGGGTTACAGCACGGACGCGTGTGGCTCTCTGCAACTATACAATCTATCTTCAAATGACTTAAAAAGGCTGATTTTCTCCAAAAAAGAGAGCTGACCATGGCCCCCAAGAAAAACCCTGACAACGAAGACCTTAAAAAGTCTCTTGATGATCTCCAAGCGGCGTTGTATCCCTTTATGGAACAAGTGAACGCGAAGCTAACTCCACTCTTAGAGCTAATGGAAGAGAAAACCGGGTCGACATTCTGGAGAAAAGACTGGACGATGTGGAACAACAAGTAAGGATGAATAATGTCATTCTCACTGGAGTACCAATCAAACCTCGGGCAAAGCTAAATGCAGCTGGAGCTAGCACTGCTAATGCTAATAGCGCTAGCATAGCTAGTGGCTCTAAAACGGAGAGCGGTGGAGAGACTCTGGATCTGCAAATACATTCATTTCTCACATCTAAAGGGATTTCCCTGGATCTCAACACCATGTAGACCTGCCACCTGCTCCCCAGGAGAAAGGAGACGGATAAACCAGCGATCCTCATCAGGTTTGTGAATCAAAAACACAAGCTAGCTCTGATGAATCAACGTAAAAACCTCAAAGGATCAGCTGCTTATCTGAACGACCATCTGACCAGGAGGAATGCTGAAATCTCCAAACATGCACGGCTTCTCAGGAAGCAGAAGCAGATTGAGAACACTTGGGTTAAAGGCTGCAGGATTTACGTCAAACCACTCGGTCCACCGGACCGGTCCAAGGTTCTGGTTGTGAACACCATGAAGGACTTTGAGAAGTGTCTTTTCACGGTCGTCTGAACCAACATGCAGTAAATCAAAGAGCCAAATAATTTCAAGAAATATGACACCTGGATTCCTCACTTTCTCTAAAAGTCTGAAGTGACCTGAATAACAGCAGAGTCTTTGACCTGCAGACAAGTTGACCTCAACTCTTAGACGCCGCTGATATCAGCTGAAGAAGGATATGGACCTGAATCTAATGTCTGCAGACATAACATGGAAGAGACTAGAAACTGTTTAAACCCAGAAGATCAGCTGTTATTCAGCAGAAGAAGAAATGCCAACCTTGGACAATTGACAGATTACGGACCCTTTTTATGTTACTTCACAGCATTACTTTATTATAAAAAATGAACTAAAAAATGAATAAATAAATAAAAATACAAAAAAATAATAAAACAAATGATTAATCAATTATTGAAAATGGTTACATTGATTGACTTTTAATGATATTACTTCACTTCAAAAAATTGATAAGCTGATTCATGATTTTTCCTAATGTAGCATAATTTTGCAGATATTTTTAACTTTTGATACTTGATGAAATTTTGCAATGAAAATTCCTGAAACAGTGTTATGTCTGATATAGTATTATTTTTTAATCATATCAATGACTTTTATAAGTAACATAATATGCATATATTTTGGATACTTCATTGCCATGTTGATTTCTAAAAGTTATTTTTTACTAAATAATTTCAGTAATTCATCTTTGTCATGTGCTTTATTGATATTTCAAGATTCTTAATTCTGTCTGATAAAAGCTAGGAACCAGATATTGATAAATCATGTATTAAAATGGTTACAGTATAACCGGGTGGGATTATAGAAGTTCACTTCCTTCCACTCCCTTTCAAGCAATATTTATTAATATGTCTAATTATACAAAGTTTGATTAGTTACTGTATGAATGTATAACTGATGATTGTATTGTTTTTGTGTATTCTTATTTGATTGCTTGAAATAAACCACTTCAAATCAAAATCAAAAATCATCAGGCACCAGTACCAGTACCAGTAGTACCTGGTCTTGAGGTGACCCAATGTTCGCTCAGCTTCAAAATCACGTTAACTCCATACTCGTGACACAACGATCAGTCTCTCCCTCGTTTATATCTTTTAGATTTACGTTCCTCTGAGCACCCTCCGACAGAAAAGGGTTTGCGCTTACGTTTGTAGCTGCATTCCTTGTGCGTGGCCGAGCTCCGACCGCCGTAGCATTTTCTCCTTCATCCTATTTCACTACTTCAGCCTCATGCAGACCGGTCTGTGAAAACATTGTCTGACATTAAACCGGTCTGTGTTCAGGAAAAGGCTGGAGGATGGACCATCCAGGAAGAGATGGATAGAACAGGGGAGTATTCCAGGAAGCATGTTTAAACTAGCCTGACTTTAAGCCTGAACTCTGGCTGAAATCCTCCTGAACTTTCTTACTCTGGGTATGTCGGTTCCAAAAGACCGGATATGAGTTGGCGTAATTACGCTCGACTTGGTAACCCTGGGTTAATGCACGTGCACGGCAGGTACATAAAGAAATTCTCAATGGATCGCCGATTTCTGGAGTCACCATGGAAACGCGTGGTGAAAAAAAAAGAAAACGCTGTACTTCAGTGAGACGGAGTCTGAGGTTTTAATGACGGCGTATGAAGATTACACGACCATCGAAAAAGTAACATGGCTGCATCATCAAAAAAAAAAGACTTTCTGCGTGTAGAAAAAGAGCAGACAAAGTAAACGCACGAGTTTCTGATCTTATATCCATTTTCCTTGTGACGCACATATATATAACTTGTCCAATTTTGCCAACTTAAATGAATTACTTCTATTGGTAACAAAAAAAATTGAGTTAAATGTATTCAACCTAATTTCTTACGTCTATAAAACTCAATAATTGTTTATACAACTCAAATTTACGTATTTATCTAACTAAATGTCATATTATTGCAATTCAATTAATATTTTTTTCCATCTCAATTAATTATATTTATTGAACTCTCAAATGCCTAAGTTTGAGCCGGCAGATATGATCATTTCTATAACAATAAAAAAGACGGGGGGAATAATGCACGGAGTGCAAAAATTCGTTAAAGAATTTACCATGATTGTCATTGCAATGCCCAGCTGTAGGGGTGCTATAAAAACTCATCATCCTCTCCTTCACTCTCACTCATGGTGCAGAGACGTAAGCACAGTAGGACAAAATAACTCGGCAAAACTCGGAAACACACAGTAAAACAGCTAAACAACTAAACACATTTGGTCAGAAACCCACACTTAAACCCAAATCCGTCCAGACAGGCAAAGGGAATGGTATCCCACAATCCTTTGCGGTGCCGCTCTAACAGCAGCACCAAAGTTACACCTACTTAATTGAATTACTTTGAATGAAAGTAAAATAACTGTCTGAAAACTATGTGTAATTTTTAAACCGACTTACAAAAAAATGATTTATTTTAACTGAAACAAATAATGAAGTTAGATCAAAGTAAAAAGTTTCTCTTTAAACATCCATATATGGTCTTATCAGCCTCTCACGGTGGAAAAAGTATTATCTGAGCTTCTTCATCCACTAAATCATCTTCAAATGGACACGCCATGCTGCTTCACCTCTCTGAAAACAAACTAACCTTCAACTAAACCTGCTCCAGACCAGGTTATGTTCAGAGCATGAGTTGCCATGGCAACTTGACCTATCCTGAAACATATCTCCATTTCTGGAACCGAAAGCTGAGGTTATCAACTTCCTTAGCCTCAAACTTACCGTGATAGCTAGCATAACCTGCTTTCTGGAATACCCCCCAGTACAGACCGAGTTAGTCAAGTAAACCAAACAATGAGCTGGGAAGGTGAACCCAGAGGAGACCTAGATTTAACTTCCAAACTAACGAAAATGTACAGGAGGGGTTAACTGAAATGAATACAACTGTGTATGACTGCAACTTAAATCTAGCCGTACACAAGGAAAGAAAGAACCTGCACAATAAATATGGAATGTGAATAAAATGAATCAAAACAACAATAAAACTAATCACAAATGGGCTAGTAAACAACAGGAAGTCAAAACAAGGAGAAGGAATGTTTTAGTCCTCTAAAGTAAAAATGTAAAACTGTCAGGAAGTGTGCAGGAGATCAGGCTTGGTGGCAGAAACTGAAACATTTAATGAATAAACTGAAACATGACAAAACAGCAACAATAGACAGACAAAGCAGAACAGATGAGCTGACACTGAGGGTCATTAACTAACGAAGGACAATCTTAAACTGAAAGACAATGGGAAACTCAGAACAAGACCAGTAACAACTTAAACAAGCTAAACGACTGATTCCTCACAAAAACGGTTTCTCACAAACATCCAGTTTGCAGTGACTACAAAACTGGACTATAGATGTCATCTAACCCACAAAAACGATCCGAAATAACACAAACTCGACAGACATCTGATTAGTGGAAGAGTATGTAGATTTTCCTGGGAAGAACCAATGAGGGGAAAGAAAGAGACTGGAGTTTTGCTGGATTAGCACTGAGGAGAGTTCACCTGTGCAGGTGAGTGCAGCTGTGGACATAAATAATTACTGACTGCCATTTTTGTCTGGTATGCAAAAGTCAGTGTGTTGTTGAAAATCTGCTCACTAGTTCAAAAGATCAGAAGTGTTTGTGTTCTGTGTGGTGAGGACTTCCATCAGTGATCATATTGACATGACGTCCAGTGATGAACGCACCAAGAGGCGTCTAACTTGATCTTCAGCGCTCATCTCTGAAGCTCCTTGAAAGCTGTTTTTTTTTAGAAAAAAGATTATCAGCATTTACAGAAATGTAACAGAGTTACGGAAATGAAGAGATAACACAACACACTGTCTTAGCGCCAGAGAGATTTTACTATATATTTCTATTTGACCAGACTGAAATGTTCTGGTAAACTTGATTTAGGCCTTATTTGCTTTGTTTTTATTTGTTTTAGGAATGATTGTATTTTTTAGGTGTGAGCAGCTGGTCACTTGAAATTTAGTCTGTCTGTCTGTCTGTCTGTCTGTCTGTCTGTCTGTCTGTCTGTCTGTCTGTCTGTCTGTCTGTCTGTCTAGAAGTTTGTTTCTATGTGAAGAAATGAAAATGCGTCTGCAATAAAAACGTTCATTATCATTTAATTGGATTGAAATGGCTCAAGGATGCAGGAAGTCACACAGTTTACCTCACCAAATCTGGCCCCCCTGTTCTAAAGCATTAGGTGCGCATGTGTGTGTAGGGGGAGGGGCATGATTGTGTGGACCTGCGACAGGCTGCCGACCTGTCCAGGTTGTGCCCCGCTTTTACCCAACGGAAGCTGGAACAGGCTCTGGCGACCTCATGACCCTGAAAGGATATAGCGTGCTAAGAAAATGGATGATGGATTGAGCAAATATTCCCTCAGAAAAGTGGAGCTCCTGAAAATATGAGGATCAGGATCAGAACTTTCTGCTTGTGAGCCGGAAAAATGAAACTTAGGTCAGATATGCTAAACCTTTGATTTTTAGGTAATAGTTGGGAGTAAATTCTCCAACCATTCTACGACCACATCTTCTGTTTGAATACAAACAACTTACTAGATCAGAGCAAAAAAATAAAACCTCTGCTCTCTTAAATTATACACCTAACATTTCAAGATACAAGATTTGGTTTATGGTCATTCCACACGTAGTATTTGCAAAGAAATACACGGCTGAGACGAGATGTTGTTTCTCACTAGCATTACAGAGCAAAGAAGCAATAAAATAGCAATCAAATAATAAAAATGTCTTTGGGTTGTGTGGGGGGTTGGGGGGTAATCCTTGGATCTTGTTGCAGAGTGGAGTTTGTGAGAGCATGAATGTATGAGGAGGACAGTCCGTTCAGCAGCCTCACAGCCTGTGGGAAGAAGCTCTTTAGGATCCTGCTCCATCTGCAGCTGATGCTCCTGAAGCTCCTCCCAGATGGCATGAGGGACAACAGTCCATGAGAGGGGTGCTGGGGGTCTCTGATGATGGAGGTTGCTCTACATCTGCAGTGCTGGTTGTATAACTCCTCCAGGATCAGGAGAGGTGCACCAACAATCCTGCTCGCAGTCCTGACAATCCTGCTTAGTTGTTGTTGGTCCTGAACCTTGCAGCTACAAACCAGGATGTGAAGCTATGAGTCAGGTTGTTCTCCGTGGTGCCCTGGTAGAAGGTACCATAGAGTGTTTGTGTAAACAACTAGCCCACCGCCTCTTTGTTTACCGGTTAGCGAAGCTAGTCTGTCCGCTCTGTGTCGTTATCCCCTCCAGCTGGATCGTAGCGTCTGTAATGTTCTTATTCAGCCAGGACTCCGTGAGAACCAAAACACAACAGTTCCCCACGCTGCGATGGGAAGCTGTCCATAGTCTGATGTAGTCCATCTTGTTGTTGAGTGAGCATATGTTCGCTAGCAGGAGTGTGGGAATTGCCGGCTTGTGTGGCTTAGCTGCTAGCTTAGCTTTAGCTCCTCCACGTTTGCCTCGTTTTCAACAAACACAAGATTTTTAATAATGGAAGAAATAAAAACATTATAAATGGATAAACTAATTTAAAATTAAAGGATAAAAAAATCTTAGTGTAATGTTCTGTCTTTGGCTCTGTTCAGATCAGAGGAGGCCAATGTTGTTTGCTTTCCTTAGTAACATGAAGAACACAAACTGCTGCTGAGGACATCTAAACATCACCCAGATTCTTACTAGCGATGACAGAAAGTCACTCCACACTGATGGATTCCTCTTGGTTTGGTTTGGGATCCTGGTCTCTCCTTGCAGATTTGCAGACTCCTGCTCTGAGCTGTGATGCGTCGGCTCCTCCTCAGACAGACCTGCTGCCTCACAAACTCTCTGCTGTCGCATCGCCGTCACTTCAAACTGAGTCAGCTGCTGCTCGCTGCTTTGTTGAGACACTGCTAGCTATCTCTAAGTGCCTGCTTTAAGAGAGTGACTCCTGGAGTCAACGTCAGCACATTTTTCTCTTCATTAGTCAACGTTTTCTCAATGACTTGAAAGATGGAGGGACTAAAACGAGATAAGATGGAATACTTTCAACTTCTCCTTTTCAAAATGACAAATTATTTTTATTGTAATGTACAAAAGAGAGAAACATACACTTTTGTTTTTGCTTCTGTTTGTCATTAAAGGGACTTAAAGATTTGAAACAATTTTCTACAAACACAAAATAACAAATCTCTCAAATATTGTTCACAAATCTGTCTAAATCTGTGATAGTGATCACGTCTTCTCTCATGACACATACCAACATTACTATTGCACTGCTGTGCCTAAGACTGTCCACAACAAAAGGCCTCTCTGATGTGATCAGTTCTATCCCAAATCACAATGCCACAAATGTTGTATGTTTTGAGGAAAAGTGCAATTGGCACACAGGAATGTCCACCAGAGCTGTTGCTGGTGAATTGAATGTTCATTACTCCAACATCGGCTGTCTCCAAAGGTATTTCAGATAATTTGGCAGTACATCCAACCAGCCTCACAACCGCAGACCGCCTGTAACCACACCAGCCCAGGACATCCTAATCCTGCAAGATCTCCTCCAAGATAGTCTGAAACCAGCCACTCGGACAGCTGAAACCATTGGCTGTATAAGGCAGAGGTGTTAAACTCCAAACTGCAACAGTTAGTGTCTTACATGTTTTCCAACTCACCTGCCACTGAAGCTGTTGTTTATTTTCTAGATGTATTTTCTTAAACAACAAATTGCCAGTTTGCTTGTTGAAGGAAACATTGTGAAAGCGGAAAGTGAATCCTGCTTAGATTAGATCAAAACACTTGCAGTCAAATTAAAATAAACCAATTCATCTGGCGTTTTCTGGCTTCTTCTTTTTCCATTCAGACTTGAGTTTCTCAAACACAGTCCCTTAAGTTAGTGTTTTTCAACCTTTTTTGAGCCGCGGCACACTTAAACCTTGACAAAAATCCCGCGGCACACCAGCATTCAAAAAATAAATAAATAAAATTAAAAAAAACGGGAGAAACTCTGTCTGTTTTGAACAGTTCCTCCACAATCTCACATTCTTTTTTTTTTATAATTGTGGCAGAAAAAGCTGCGGCTGTTTTTTTCTCTAAAAGATGTAATAAAAGTTAAGTTAAAAGATTTAAAAACTGTTTGATTTGTGTTCGTTGCGGTTTCAAGACGTTAAGAGGAGAGACTAGTTGTCCGCCGAGATCCACGCTGTTACTTTTAACCCAATGCATCATGGGAGATGTAGTTCAATAATCCGCCGAATGCAGAACGACCCGGTCTCTGAGCTTTATTGTTTTGATCACTTGTTCCACGGTCTGATACCGGATTCTGTGGAAAGCTACACCACTAAAGACGAGCTTTAGCTGGTATTTTATTTGAAACTGAGCGAGTTTATCAGCAGAATCTAAACAAGGAAGTGAAGACTTTAACCACTTCTGATTGGTCAGACTGATGACACGTGATTAAGAATCCAAGAATGATTGGTGGAGACAGTTAAAGGGGCGGGACTTTTCCTAAAACGGAGATTAAGCTGCAGCTAAATCGGTACCGTCATTCTTATCAAAATGTCTTTAATAGAATCAAATAAACACAAAGAAAAAAGTATTTTATGATCTGTCATATTCCTTATTTCTTAGTGTTTTATCAGGGCTTGTTTGGATGAACAAAGAGGTGAAATCCTGGAGATCATAAATGTTTCAGTTAATGAGGGCAATTTCCCACGGCACACTTGACCATCTCCCACGGCACACTAGTGTGCCGCGGCACACTGGTTGAAAAACACTGCCTTAAGTCTTGTAGGGTAGGTGATCTTTTGTTTTAGAGTACGCAATAATGTCATCTATGTACACAAAGCATACTTTTCCTCTCAGCTCACTTAGGACCTTCTCCATCAGCCGTTGGAACGTAGCAGCCACATTTTGCATTTCTCAGTTTCTCTTCCACCTCGTTCATGTAATCAGTGGAGAGAAAAGCTGACAGAAAGGCCTCTTTAAAGGATAACCACAGTTGTACATCAGCTTTTGTGGCTCTCCACCAACTCAGAGCTGGCCCTTTTATGACAGCAGATAGGGTGCCTAACAGCTCATAATTGCGTAAAGGTCTAAGATTCAAGTAGTTCTCACATTGTTCAATAAAGCTTAGTGCATCGGAGTCAGTTTTGTCGCCAAATGTAGGGAAATCTAACCGAACAGGAGGTTTGGTGTAATATGTGGTTGTACCAGATAGATGTGAAAGCTGTGAGTAATTTGGGGTAGATGGAACAATGGGACTGGCTGGAGTAGAAGTGGCTATGGTTCTCTGGGCTACACGAGGGCTAACAGTTCTAAATGACTTCATTTGCTGTTTCCACTGCTCATCTCTACATAGCCTACAGATTACCACATCTTTTTCTAGCCGCTCTACACTGGACATAAAAGATTTTTCTAGTTTGGCAAAAATAGCATCCACATAATCTCTGAAGTGACTCTCTATTAAGTGAGCTAGTCAAAGAGTCCGTAAATCATTCTTCCAATTCCTTTACGTTATCTCTTAAAGATCGCACCTCCTGCTTTCAATCAGCATCACCCATTTGTTCTTGCTGCCCCACTTGATAAGTTTATGTTAGCTTCTTCATTAACAACTCTTTCCTCGTCACCATTTAACTCATCATCATCCTGTAAATACAGAGAATTTAATAAAGATGATATTTCTCCAGCTGAATGAGACTGATGAGTCACAAAAGGTCCAGCAGTAACATGTGGATCTAAAGCAGACATGGTATTTGGTGAAATCCTGGTTGGTGATACTTCATTATTACTTTTGAGAAAGATCACCAGAGTCACCATTTTAAATAAACCTAAATGTCCCAAGAATACAAACAACAAATGTATTATATAACAGAGAGCCTCATACTGGCCACCATATGTAACACTCCACATTGAATGGAAGTAATTACAAAAAAAACAGGGATCCTCTTTCCTTCTTAACAGTGTTTTTTTTATTTCTTAAATACAAAACAAACCAGTGCGACTCAGCAATGTTTCCCACTTACTCTGTTATTTGAAATATACACAAATATATATACATAATCATCAACCCTTGTATTAAACTACCACCTAAATACACCCACGTCTTTATATGATTTATATTCAGATCTTTAGCGTCTTTTTGGCGTCTTTTGTCTCCTTTCAGTCTCAAAATAATCGCGGACCTACAGTTCAGAAGAATAAGCAACCTCTTCCCAGTTCGGTTGAATCAGTTACCGTAGTATATTTGGAATAAAGGGAAGATCTTCCAATGGGTAGCTGAAAGTTAGAATGATTTTTTCAATGCGAAAATCTGTTGTTTTCTTAATCCGAGAAGCGCAGTGATGGTGTAGTTTGAAAACTCTCCCTCTTTTTGTCAGTTTTTGTCTCCTTTTCTCTTCTCCCCTGCGATCATTGGTTTGGGTAATCCTCAGCCGTCACCGGCAGGACGTCCCCTGACCGCCATAGCTGTAGTCTGGGATTCTTATTATTTCTGCACATTTTTAACAACATAGACATAGTTAGTTTGCACACATATACATATAAAGACCATATGATAAGGTGTTCACACGTCACCAAAATGAAATACTAATACTACTACTAATAATAATTAAAGCTACAAGTAGCATTTAGCGGGCCCGAGCACGGGCGACCACCTGGCACGGGCGACCGCCCCGCGAGCCACGCCTTGTTCGAACCAATTGGCATAGTTATTTCTTCTCCATTCTGGAGCTGCAACCTACATTTAACATGACAGCAGCATGTCGGTGGAGGGGGGGGGGGGGGGGGGTTGTAATCTGTTGGCTTTAAGGACTGAGACGTTTGCATATAGCATGAAAAAAAAATCTTCAACCAAGGCCTCGTTTAGACCTGCTCATTTTCTCATCAAAAAGAAGGCATTTTCAGATTAAGAATCTGTCAATCAAGCAATCATAATAATTACTAACACTGTACCTTAGGATGAGAAAAATGGAACTGACCTAATCTCCACTACAATGTCTAGACAAGAGTCAGCTATGTCTGATAACTTGGCCGATTAGCTGGACCGGGATATTGCGAAGTGCAGGTAGTCTAGCATCCGGTGTGATGAGTCTGTGGAAAGCAGCAGTACAGCACAGCTGTTGGTTTATATTAACATCAAGAGATAAACTCTTGACACAACTGCCCTAACAGACAACTAAAAGAGAAGATGAAATGTATAACATGGTGAAGGAGTTTTTGTGCAGAAAAAGGTACCATTAGAAAAGCTGGTAGCAGTGACTGCAGACGGGGCTCCTGCTATGATCAATAGACAAACAGGTTTCATCACTCACTGTAAAGCTGACCCAGACTTTCCAAAATGTCTGCATTACTGCTGCTTCATTCACCAGCAGGCCTTATGTGCAGAAGTGATTGGCTCTGGACACATAATGACTCCTATTGTGAAAATCATAGACAACCTCAGCTGCATGCGCCTGTAACCAATGCCTTCAGTGTGTTTTGCAAAATAAGGTTGCGTAGGTCTTTAGACAGCTCTTTGCTTTTACCCATCATGCAATGCTTCTTGTCTAACACCTTGCTGGTGAGAAACCTTTTTAAAAGGCATCAGGACTATACCAGCTGATATTACTTTGCACTAATAGGGGGCAGGTTAGCTTCTGAATACTGACAAACTCCAGCTGCTTTCTTGGCTTGCCAGACCTTTTTACCCCTCCTTTTCTTCATGTGTTCAATACTTATTCCCTGTGCCATTTCACTTTATTACACATAACTTCATTTATGGACATAAATGTTTGGATTTCTTTCTATGTGTGCATTACTTGGGTTGATGCCGATATCCGGTGAAAATTTCATGTCAATAGCTCGATTAGAAATATGTTTTTTGAGAGAAATGTTGACGTGTTCAATACTTTTTTCCCCCGCTGTAAAAGCATTGTTTTTATATTTAGAGCTCTAAGCAACCAAACAGTTGTTTGAATCGGTGATTTCTTTTAAAAAGCTGCTGAAAAAAATGATCTTTTTAAAATGTCGATTTCTAATTTGTGTTTTACATTTTGTGTTCCATTTTTTGTGCTTTAATTGGGAAGCATTTGTTATTTGTTTGGTGTTTTTAAGGTGCTACAAATATACACATCATTTTTAAGAGACATTTGTTATCAGTTGTGTTTGTTTATTTGTAGTTTAATTTCATTGGATGTATAGAAAGTAAAAGAAGTTGCAGCATTGATTATAAAAAAGGATGTAAGAGATATTTATCATCCTGTGTCACACCTGTAGGAGTGTACTGAGGTTGGTTTTTGTTGTGTTTGTAAAAAAAAGATAACATTTAAAGTTAATTGCATTTTGCATAATGATTATTGTATTCATAAATAATGGTTAAGATCTGCCTCTGTAGCATATAGATTAGTTTCAGCACAGCCACAATTTCTGTGGGATATTTTGGATACAAGGGTGATTTTGAAAAGTATGAGGGCATTGCTCCTGTATGTCTGATGACCCATCGTCAGTGTCCAAAGACACTTGCAATGCATTGTTAAATGTTCTGCAATGCAGAGAAGTTGCTGACGCTTCTTTTGTTAAAGTTGTACTGGCAATTGTTAGAATTCCACTTTGGATGTTCTCTACCTGCTGCCGTGTGGTGTTGGGGGGTTCTGGCTGCCGCAGCTGCTGTGGCGGGGGCCTTAGGTGTGGGGGTGGCTGGTAACTCTCCCTCCTTCTTTTCACATTCCACCATCCATTTTAGAAGAACATGAACACTCACCTGAGCACAGGTGCTAGCTCACCTTTGCACTAATAGTTTGTGTGAATGAATGAAATATTTCACACTAGTTGGTTTGATATCACAAGTGTGGATGTGTGAACACTATCTGTACTGCGTACATGTTGACTTATGGACATTTTTGCAGCTAACAGGTGTGTTTTTAACATTTGAGTGTGCGTGTTTTACATTTTGTGTTGCATTTTTTTGTGCTTTTATTGGGAGGATTTGTTATTTGTTTGGTGTTTAAAGGTGCTATGTACATGCACATCATTTTTTAGAGAAATTTGTTATCAGTTGTGTTTTTTGTTGCTGTTGTAGTTAAATTTCATTGGATGTATAGAAAGGGAAAAAAGTTGCAGCATTGATAAAAAAGGATAAAAGAGATCTTTATTATCCTATGTTGCTTCAGTGTACTGAAGTTGGGTATGTTTTGTTTATATAAAAAAAAGATAAAATTTAAAGTTAATTGCATGTTGGATTAATAAAAAAACAATGATTAATACTAAAGATGTATAAAAGAAGAAGTCTTTCAGTGTATAACTGGCTGTCTTTGCCCACTTTCTTACTCCTCATGTGCTGCTCACTGCTTGCTGATTTACATGAGAGCAGGGAGCAGCAGGAGGGGGCGGGGTTGTAACACGACTCCTGCAGCAGAACAGACTGAGAGAGGCTTTGACATGTAAGATGTTAAAAAAATCTTAGGACTGACCAGTTCATTTTATATCTGTAAAAAATATCCAGGGACCACTCAGACATGTTCAGGTATATGCTTGTAAAATCTGGTGTGGATAGTTGAAACATAAGTTATAATAAAACACACTTGTTTGGAGTCCAGACGGAAAAAGCACAGATTTTGTGATGTAAAATATTTATTAAAAAATGCATCTGTTTCACCTAGAAGTCTGAAAGAAATATGGAAGGCAGCAAACACAGATCCCTACCGTTATCTATTTTTTTGTGTTGATATTTGAAGTATAAGTTATGAAAAAAAATAGGTGTTTGCAGTTTTGCCTAAAAAGACGTTTTCAGACCTTTTTGGATGGACGGCTCTCTCAGACGTCACCTGTAACTTCAATTATTCTGAATTTTTTTAGGAAGCAGTAGCACATAAATGCCTATGAAAGTGGAATTGTTGGTACTGATAACCCAAACAGAAGTTATTATAATAATAGTTGTTTAGTCCAAAATTTAATTAAAAAAATCAAGTGATGAAGTTTCTCACAGACCCTATTGTGTTACATATCAAAGCTGGAGTTTATTAAAGGCATCTTATTCTGAAATCTCAGCTTCCTGAGACAAACGGCTGATTTGCTATAAAGCTTTGTTTTATGAGTACGTGCAATTGACCACTTCCTGTTTGGGGGGGCCTTATGAAGGCACCGTCAGATGTACACCCATGAAATTTTAGATGATGAGAGAGGACCCTTCTGAGTATCTCCAGTTTTAATTTCATGCACGTCGGACGAAGCGCAGAGAAAAGATAGGGAAGAATGCGACAAAAACTGTGTTTTTCAATAACTAGGTGGCGCTATGGAGCTCGTCCAGAATTGTCATATCCATGGGTTCAGAATGGAAGCCTCATCATATCCATTGAATTTCAGTGAGATTGGACAAGGAATGTGCACGTGAGAGCAACTTTTGTGTGCATGGCGAGACGCCCAACTTTGCCGCTCTGTCACGACCACACCCCCACATTGAAAGTTGTGGCTTTTTATCAGAGTAAACTTCAATGGCTTTTCAACAGGTGGACATCATTTTGAGGTGTGTCGGCTCATCCTACTTGGAGCAGTGATGCTCCAAGTAAAACATGTCATTTCCTGTTGCCAGCAGGTGGCGCTACACCTGTTCTGGATTTTTCCACCTCAGATGTATTCAGAGTCAGACTACAATCATGCCCATCAATTTTGAATCAGATTGGATTATGCATGGCTGAGTAATGGCCATTTTTCTTTTCGTGGCGTGTTTTCAAAACAACCTCCAATTTTGACGCGCCGCCACGAGCACAAACAACCGTAAAAACTTAAAAGCTTCACAATTTAACATCGGACATGGGTCTAGTTTACAAAACCAAAGTTTGGAGTCATTACTCCAAAATCTCTAGGAGGAGTTCGTTCTAGAACAAGGCCTGCAAATGAC
Organism: Oryzias curvinotus; assembly: GCA_023969325.1. Classification (NCBI taxonomy): domain Eukaryota; kingdom Metazoa; phylum Chordata; class Actinopteri; order Beloniformes; family Adrianichthyidae; genus Oryzias; species Oryzias curvinotus. The sequence continues at coordinate 14,476,916 of CM043706.1, forward strand.
CAAAATAGACCAAAAATGACATATTGTCATCAATATATCAGACTTCCTGTGCGAGTGACAGCTTGGTACCTACAGACTTTTTTGTAGGTTTCCATCTGATGAACATGCCCTGAAAAAATCAAGCTTGTACGTTAAAGCACATGCGGGGCGTCGGGACAAAAGTCATTGTAGGTGGCGCTGTCGAGCTGTTTTTGTGCACCCATGCCAATTTCTCATAAAATACGAAATTTTTCGCGACTCCTGATGTGTGTGCCAAATTTGGTGAGTTTTGGGGTATGTTAAAGGCCTCAAAATGGCCACTTTTCCGGTAGAATAATAATAATAATAATAATTAAAGCTACAAGTAGCATTTAGCGGGCCCGAGCACGGGCGACCGCCTGGCACGGGCGACCGCCCCGCGAGCCACGCCTTGTTCGAACCGTTTGGCATAGTTATTTCTTCTCCATTCTGGAGCTGCAACCTACATTTAACATGACAGCAGCATGTCGGTGGAGGGGGGGGGGGGGGGGGGGGTTTGTAATCTGTTGGCATTAAGGACTGAGACGTTTGCATATAGCATGAAAAAAAAATCTTCAACCAAAGCCTCGTTTAGACCTGCTCATTTTCTCATCAAAAAGAAGGCATTTTCAGATTAGGAAGCTGTCAATCAAGCAATCATAATAATTACTAACACTGTACCTTAGGATGAGAAAAATGGAACTGACCTAATCTCCACTACAATGTCTAGACAAGAGTCAGCTATGTCTGATAACTTGGCCGATTAGCTGGACCGGGATATTGCAAAGTGCAGGTAGTCTAGCATCCGGTGTGATGAGTCTGTGGAAAGCAGCAGTACAGCGCAGCTGTTGGTTTATATTAACATCAAGAGATAAACTCTTGACACAACTGCCCAAACAGACAACTAAAAGAGAAGATGAAATGTATAACACAGCAAAGGAGTTTGTGTGCAGAAAAAGGTACCATTAGAAAAGCTGGTAGCAGTGACTGCAGACGGGGCTCCTGCTATGATCAATAGACAAACAGGTTTCATCACTCACTGTAAAGCTGACCCAGACTTTCCAAAATGTCTGCATTACTGCTGCTTCATTCACCAGCAGGCCTTATGTGCAGAAGTGATTGGCTCTGGACACATAATGACTCCTATTGTGAAAATCATAGACAACCTCAGCTGCATGCGCCTGTAACCAATGCCTTCAGTGTGTTTTGCAAAATAAGGTTGCGTAGGTCTTTAGACAGCTCTTTGCTTTTACCCATCATGCAATGCTTCTTGTCTAACACCTTGCTGGTGAGAAACCTTTTTAAAAGGCATCAGGACTATACCAGCTGATATTACTTTGCACTAATAGGGGGCAGGTTACCTTCTGAATACTGACAAACTCCAGCTGCTTTCTTGGCTTGCCAGACCTTTTTACCCCTCCTTTACTTCATGTGTTCAATACTTATTCCCTGTGCCATTTCACTTTATTACACATAACTTCATTTATGGACATAAATGTTTGGATTTCTTTCTATGTGTGCATTACTTGGGTTGATGCCGATATCCGGTGAAAATTTCATGTCAATAGCTCGATTAGAAATATGTTTTTTGAGAGAAATGTTGACGTGTTCAATACTTATTTTCCCCCGCTGTAAAAGCATTGTTTTTATATTTAGAGCTCTAAGCAACCAAACAGTTGTTTGAATCGGTGATTTCTTTTAAAAAGCTGCTGAAAAAAATGATCTTTTTAAAATGTCGATTTCTAATTTGTGTTTTACATTTTGTGTTCCATTTTTTGTGCTTTAATTGGGAAGCATTTGTTATTTGTTTGGTGTTTTTAAGGTGCTACAAATATACACATCATTTTTAAGAGACATTTGTTATCAGTTGTGTTTGTTTATTTGTAGTTTAATTTCATTGGATGTATAGAAAGTAAAAGAAGTTGCAACATTGATTATAAAAAAGGATGTAAGAGATATTTATCATCCTGTGTCACATCTGTAGGAGTGTACTGAGGTTGGTTTTTGTTGTGTTTGTAAAAAAAAGATAACATTTAAAGTTAATTGCATTTTGCATAATGATTATTGCATTCATAAATAATGGTTAAGATCTGCCTCTGTAGCATATAGATTAGTTTCAGCACAGCCACAATTTCTGTGGGATATTTTGGATACAAGGGTGATTTTGAAAAGTATGAGGGCATTGCTCCTGTATGTCTGATGACCCATCGTCAGTGTCCAAAGACACTTGCAATGCATTGTTAAATGTTCTGCAATGCAGAGAAGTTGCTGACGCTTCTTTTGTTAAAGTTGTACTGGCAATTGTTAGAATTCCACTTTGGATGTTCTCTACCTGCTGCCGTGTGGTGTTGGGGGGTTCTGGCTGCCGCAGCTGCTGTGGCGGGGGCCTTAGTGTGGGGGTGGCTGGTAACTCTCCCTCCTTCTTTTCACATTCCACCATCCATTTTAGAAGAACATGAACACTCACCTGAGCACAGGTGTTAGCTCACCTTTGCACTAATAGTTTGTGTGAATGAATGAAATATTTCACACTAGCTGGTTTGAAGTCACAAGTGTGGATGTGTGAACACTATCTGTACTGCGTACATGTTGACTTGTGGACATTTTTGCAGCTAACAGGTGTGTTTTTAACATTTGAGTGTGTGTGTTTCACATTTGTGTTGCATTTTTTTGTGCTTTGATTGGGAGGATTTGTTATTTGTTTGGTGTTTAAAGGTGCTATGTATATGCACATCATTTTTTAGAGAAATTTGTTATCAGTTGTGTTTTTTGTTGCTGTTGTAGTTAAATTTCATTGGATGTATAGAAAGGGAAAAAAGTTGCAGCATTGATAAAAAAGGATAAAAGAGATCTTTATTATCCTATGTTGCTTCAGTGTACTGAAGTTGGGTATGTTTTGTTTATAAAAAAAAAAAAGATAAAATTTAAAGTTAATTGCATGTTGGATTAATAAAAAAACAATGATTAATACTAAAGATGTATAAAAGAAGAAGTCTTTCAGTGTATAACTGGCTGTCTTTGCCCACTTTCTTACTCCTCATGTGCTGCTCACTGCTTGCTGATTTACATGAGAGCAGGGAGCAGCAGGAGGGGGCGGGGTTGTAACACGACTCCTGCAGCAGGACAGACTGAGAGAGGCTTTGACATGTAAGATGTTAAAAAAATCTTAGGACTGACCAGTTCATTTTATATCTGTAAAAAATATCCAGGGACCACTCAGACATGTTCAGGTATATGCCTGTAAAATCTGGTGTGGATAGTTGAAACATAAGTTATAATAAAACACACTTGTTTGGAGTCCAGACGGAAAAAGCACAGATTTTGTGATGTAAAATATGTATTAAAAAATGCATCTGTTTCACCTAGAAGTCTGAAAGAAATATGGAAGGCAGCAAACACAGATCCCTACCGTTATCTATTTTTTTGTGTTGATATTTGAAGGATAAGTTATGAAAAAAAATAGGTGTTTGCAGTTTTGCCTAAAAAGACGTTTTCGGACCTTTTTGGATCTACGGCTCTCTCAGACGTCACCTGTAACTTCAATTATTCTGAATTTTTTTAGGAAGCAGTAGCACATAAATGCCTGTGAAAGTGGAATTGTTGGTACTGATAACCCAAACAGAAGTTATTATAATAATAGTTGTTTAGTCCAAAATTTAATTAAAAAAATCCAGTGATGAAGTTTCTCGTAGACCCTATTGTGTTACATATCAAAGCTGGAGTTTATTAAAGGCATCTTATTCTGAAATCTCAGCTTCCTGAGACAAACGGCTGATTTCTAATAAATGTCTATTATTTGGGTGCACATAATCGACCACTTCCTGTTACGCAGGCACCGTCAGATGTACACCCATGAAACTTTACATGATGAGAGAAGACCCTTGTGAGTATCTCCAGTTTTAATTTCATGCACATCGGACAAAGCACAGGGAAAATACAGGGCAGAACGTGCCCTATGCAATAACTAGGTGGCGCTATAGAGCTCGTCCAAGATTGTCATATCCATGGGTTCAGAATGGAAGCTTCATCATATCTATTGAATTTCAGTGAGATTGGACAAGGAATGTGCACGTGAGAGCAACTTTTGTGTGCATGGCGAGACGCCCAACTTTGCCGCTCTGTCACGACCACACCCCTGTATTGAAAGTTATGGTTTTTTGTCGGAGTAAACTTCAATGGCTTTTCAACAGGTGGACGTCATTTTCAGGTGTGTCGGCTCATCCTACTTGGAGCAGTGATGCTCCAAGTCAAACATGTCATTTCCTCTTGCCAGCAGGTGGCGCTACACTTTTTCCAGATTCTTTCACTGCAGATGTGTTCAGAGTCAGACTACAATCATGCACATGAATTTTGGATCAGATTGGATTATGCATGACTGAGTAATGGCCATTTTTCTTTTCATGGCTTGTTTTCGAAATGACCTCCAAGTTCGACGCGCCGCCACGAGCACAAACAACCGTAAAAACTTAAAAGCTTTGCAATTTAACATGGGACATGGGTCTAGTTTACAAAACCAAAGTTTGGAGTCATTATTCATAAATCTCTAGGAGGAGTTCGTTCTAGAACGAGGCCTGCAAATGACCAAAATACAGCAAAAATGACATATTGTCATCAATATAGCAGACTTCCTGTACGACTGACAGCTTGGTACCAAGAGACTTTTTATGGGTCTCCATCTGATGAACATGCTCTGTTAAAATCAAGCTTGTACGATAAAGCATATGGTGGTGCTCGCGAAAACAAATTTTGCAGGTGGCGCTATCGAGCCATTTTTGTTTACCTATGCCGTTCTCCCATAAAATATGAAATTTTTCGCGACTCCTGATGTGTATACAAAATTTGGTGAGTTTTGGGGTATGTTAAAGGCCTCAAAAAGGCGACGGAAAAGTCGGAAGAATAATAATAATAATAATAAACCTAACAGATACAATAGGGTCCTTGCACTCCGTGCTCGGGCCCTAATAATAATAGTTTAAGGCTAATTTGGAAAGAAATTACTGTCTATTTTCCCCACAGTGAAACAGCAATTCTATTTATACTATGTGCAACTGCTACAAATAACCAGCGCTTAGATAAGCATGAGAATAGATGGAAGTTTGACCACCAATTCTGCAGGAAGAATGTTCCACGGACTCATGGCCACACAGGAGAAGGAAGAACTATGGAGCTTTATGTTTGAGAATGCTACGCTCACCCTGGTGACAGATCGGGTTACTCGTACAGTGTTTTCAGGGCAGAGACTTACAAACTTTTTTAGAGGAGGATCAAACGTTCTTCTGAAAGTCTGAACAAAGTGCATCGTCAGCCCTCGGATCGTTGGGAGCAAACAGCATGTGTGAGCCCATTCTGTTGATCCTAAACAACATCAGTGCCCTTATGTTAAAGTTGGCTGAATTGCAGAGCACAGTTTAATTAGTTTTGAGTTGAAAATGGTCACTTTGAGGATACAGCAGTCCAGGGATCAAAGGAAGTTTCAAGAGTGCAGGTTCTTCATGTTACAGTTTTGCAGTGATCACTTAGCTCTCCATGAACTTAAGTACTTTTAGGAAAAGAAAAGAACCAAACTTCTTTGTTACAGTTGGGAAGTGGGGAAGATCTGTTAAAGCTTGATCCAATCCCTGTCAGTAAATCCTGATAAAAAGCAGCTTTGGACACATTTTAGACTGCAGGCTTGCTGAGTCAGTTCAGAATCACTTTCTTTTCTTTCATGTCTCTGTAACCAGAGGCGCCTCAGAGGATTACCTAATGAACTGTCAGCATCCTCAACATTGCAAAGACTCGTGCTCACACATTCATCATCAAAAACACTTTGGAAAAACACTCAGAGATGAGACGGCAAGAATTAACACAGACGAAAATCCTGATGGAAAAACCACAGAGGAGACATGACTTCTAAACACCAGCGAAGCCAGTTGTCAGACTACTGGGAAGTGTAGTCAGACTCTGCAGAAATATTCCTTTCAAAACATGTCTATTCATCACAAACCACATCTATTAAAGATTTCTTAAAGGCAGCTAAGGAGACGACAGTACACAACTTCAAGGTTCTCTGCAACTAATTCCAGTCATGAGGGGCCGAAAAGAATGAGAGTGGCCCACAGTGCTATGAACCCTTGGTACAACCATAGTGAGAAAATCACTAGAACGCAAACTACTTTACTTGTAGAGATGTTAAGGAGGGAACGACAGTAATATGCAGTTTTATCAATCAGAGTCTTGTAATTGATACCAATGCAACTGCCTTGGAGAGTGGAGTGAAGGACAAGATTCTATAAATCACAGTAATGGGTATTCAAGGGAGCCATTTTGACAAAACAAGTGTGATAAAGGACATCCAATTTATGAAGGAGAGTTTTTGTTGCTGATCTGTAGATAATGTCATTCTTACCAGATTATGCTTTGCAGATTGAGTGAAAGATAGTTTGTTTCAGTACAGTAATTCTCGGTTTAACCCTTGTGCTATCTTAGATGACCCCACCCTTACATTGAGGTGTTCTCCCTACCATGACAAAGGTGGATCAAGGTGGAGAGGATTTCATGTAATCCATGGACACCAGAGAAGATCACAAATCATTGAAGAAAAAAGGTTCAGAGCTCTGTCTAGTGGGTCTAGATGACCCAACTCCCAACGTTAAAGTGCCTAGGATAGAACAAGGGTTAATCCTAGTTACTATTGTGTTCATATGAGAGTCAAAGGTAAGTGAACTGTCCAGCCACATACCCAAGTATTTACATGAGCTGACACATTGCAGTGTTACATCGTTGAAGGTTGAAATTAGGGGTGTGCCAAAATATCGATATGGTGATATATCGCGATATTTAGTCCCGCGATCGATTATCGATACATCTTCATCAAGTATCGACCTTTTATTTATGTTTAAAAACCCTGTAAAACGTTATATTAACCATCCTTTGGTAAGACAATTCCTCGGAGGGTCGATAGGGGGCGCTCGTTGCTAGATTGGCTGTTGCGGGCGGACGAAGAAGAACACACATTCAAACAAAGATGGCGGAGCGGGAAAACAATGAGAGGCGACGGCAGCAAGTTAAAAGACGCGCCGGCAGCATTGAAGCTGCATCACACGGAGTTGTGTGAGAAAGCCGTGGCTGCTGCTGCCTGAAGCCGACACAGCCCGACGCGGATACTTTTTTCCAGACGAAGCTACCGCCGTCTTCTGAGAGACAGAGCAGCGGCAATAACGGAAAACGGTCCCTGCAGCGCGGTGGAGAACGAGGGATTTGGGTTTTTATTGAATGCAGTAGAGTTTTGACATTCTCTCTCAGAAATACTGAAAAAGGATCCCTGTACTGTACGTCCAGACCAGAGCTACAGCTGAGATGGAAACGGAAGAAAGAGAGGCATTCCTGCCCTCAGACCCCCCTTCTCCTCTAAGCAGATGAGCGGCGTCTTGATGCTAAAAAGTCTGTGGTTCTCCAGAAAAACATGAACATAAACATACATCACATGCAGCTTTTCCCCAAACGTGTTGTTCACAAAGACGGTAACTTTTAGATGCACTTCAAGTTTTTTATGTATTTTATCCCTGGTTATTTATTTTGAAAGCAGTTTATGTCTTAAATAACTTAAAGGAAAGTTCCTTGATACTTGATTTTTATTTTTCTGTGAGAATTATATTTTTGTTTACACCACATTTGCACTAAATGGTGTCATTTATTTTTTAACAAAGACACTATAATTTGTTCACAGAATAAATATCTGATTTTCAGCTATTTTTTAAATTAAGCGATGGCTATGGTTTTGTTTTTCTGAAGTTAATACCAATGTGTCTGGCAGCTACTTGACTCATTCATTTTTTATCCTTTTTACAGCAATTTTGTACTAAATAATGGCACTGCTGTTCATGTTCACTATTGTTTAAACTGAATTTTACAGATATTTCCAAATGAAAATTGTCATTGTTTGTCAAAGACAGAGTATTACTGATTCCAGCAACGTTACACAGAAGTCTGTTATTCATTACACCAAATAGGACACAAGTTGTTTATTATCATGGTGTTTAAAAAATAAAAAATAAATGGGGAAATATTTTCCAAAAAGCTGTTTTTAAAGTTCTTCTTTCTTAAAGTTTGATATATCTTGAGTTGTTAGAGACGAGATATATCGATTATCACATTATCGCCATATCGTGATAGTATCGTTATCGTGAGCAAAGTATCGCAAATCGTATCGTATCGTGAGGTACCCAGTGATTCCCAGCCCTAGTTGAAATACTGCCCTCACAAGGTGTCTGAGCTGCATGACTATTGAAAATCATGAATTTAGTTTGTTAGTATTGATCCGGACGCGCAGACTGGAGAAGGCCTGTTGCAAACCGTTGAAACTATTTTGAAGAGATGATATGGCAGTCTCTATGGAAGGGATGTGTACAAAATAGTGTCATCAGCATAAAAATAAATGAAGGAATTACCAGCAGCATGAGCAATTTCGTTTATATAGATTATAAACCTAATTGGTCCCAAGATGGACCCCTGAGGGACCCCCACGGTTACTGGGGGTGGAGAAGATTGGTGGCCAGCCGTACGCACCAATTTTACACAATCAGTGATGTAACTTCTGAACCAAGCAACGCAATCCACTGATAGACCTATATGATGGAGACGAATGACAAGTGATGTCATTCATCACTTTCAAAGTTACTGAGATACAACTGTGTCCACTTTGGAAACTGAACTGCATGGGGGTCTGTGTATTGGGAGTTTCAAGACTATGAATTAGTTGTTTGAATTAGTTTTTTGAACACTTTAGATCAGGGGGGGTCCAACTCAATCGCACAGGGGGCCATAATCCAAAACACACCTAAGGTCGTCGGCCAAACAGGATCAACATTTATTGAACACACTCAAACTAAAGTTTAAAACTTTAAAATGTAACTTTTTAAAACATAAATATGAATAAAAAAACAGACAAGAATGTTATTCCAGAATAAATCAACTTAAACCTTAAATAACTTTCCATATTTTGCTCTCCATAAAAAGATATTCTGTCAGAATTATACAAATATGAAGATGCTGCAGAACAAAACACACAAAGCCTGGAAATGAAAATATTTAATATTTAATATATTTAATAACATTTGTGCTTTTTAGCTAAAACAAATCAAATCACTGTTTTCTTTTCTTTTGTGTCATTTTATCAGATCTGGACTCCTGGCATCATTTTTTAGCATCAAGTTCATTTCTGTTTGGTGTGTGAGGTCTGTTTTTTTAACTTGTCTGTCCAACAGCTCAGCAGGGAGATCCGAGCTGAAGGCCTCTAGTGTTGGACAGATTTTACTGTAACGATAGGGGTTTATGATTTTCAGACAGAGTATATTTGTATAAACCCCTTTTGTAGTTGAGGCTAAGCTTTATTTATAATTATTATTTTTCTATGCATTATTTTGACCGAATGGAAAAGAGAAAAGAGAGGGAGAGAGTTGGATGCTAGAGATAGGGGACTGGGGGAAATGGGGGGCAGTCGATAATACAGAGTCCTAACATAGGATTTTCATAAGTACATTGCATGACGTAGTTCTCACATACACACATCAACACAGTCTGCACACAGCTATTTCCAGGTCTAAAGTACATTCATACATTAATGATGGCAGACTAATCTCACAAGACTTGCACCCAGACAGGTACACACACACACACACACACACACACACACACAGGTGAACAGCCTGACTGATGGGGAGCAGAATTCATGGCGCGGTCTCAAAGTACAGCAGCTATGCAGTAGAAGGCAGTGCTTGCCTCCGCTGCATCCCAATGAGGAGTCAGGTCTAAACTGCTCCAGCCCAACTGAACAGCAACGGCCCACCACCACAGAACCTGGATCATTCCTGGGGTGTAACCACCAGCACCCTCTGCAGTTATTGGAATAAATGTTGAAATGAAGCCCTATTATCATGACTAATTAGGGACTATTAAAGCTGAGATAATATTCATGAGGATAATACCTAAAGGCTTTAAAGGACAAAAGGATCATAAAAATGCTCATCGTCTCTCATCTCTCCTGCCTGAGACGGTGCTGATATAAAGTCCTGTCAGCCTGGTTATTAAAGCCAAATGTGAAGGTCTCCTAAGGTGAACCTGTGCCCCCACAAGGCAGTTTGAAGGTTGGGCAGAAGTTCATGAGCAGACCTCAGAAAAGTGTGGAGCTGCTGCTGAAGACATGAAACGCTCATGAAATAAACGCAGAGCAAAAAGACCTTCACTCCAGCTTCCAATGATCCATTGTTGTCTTTCTTCAGCTAAGTTATGGTGTATTCTGCAGCTGAGGTCAGTGCTGAGGCTCTGGATGGATTACCTCTGCTCAGCTTCACCCAGAACTACCCAGCAGGTACTAGAGCGGCGCTGCAGCTGCTCACGTCCCTCTGAATCCATTTCACTGCAGTGCTGTTAAATCAACCTCATGCCAGGCGCACTACTCACCTCCCAGCGCAGCTTTCATTATAAAATTCATGATGAAGCACTTCTGGGTTCTCCTGTTTCTGTGGACAGACCTGCAGCCAGAGGACAGAATACATGTGCTGTAAATGCACACAATACAGACGTTGCAAGTCTGATGGGATGGTGATGAAGACCTAAAGCCTCTGTGTGATGAAGAAACACAAGTAACACAGTAAGTAACACAGCTAAGATTCCTGCAGTTTTGTCTGTTTTGGTAAGACGGAACGGCTGTCGCACTGATGCACCTGCGCCCTTCATCCTCAGCCACCTTCATCCTGATCCATGACTGCACCCTCATCATCAGAGGCCGTGTCATTCCATTCTTGTGGAGATGAGTTTAGAAAAAGAAGAAGGAAAAGCACGAGGGGGGTACTCCAGGGCTCCTGTAGGACAGGGGCCTTTGGGAGCACCATCAACCCCCCCACATCCGCTGGGCTTTAGTTCTGAAGGTGTCATAAATTTGAGAGTCCTGCTGGACTCCTGTAACTAGGAGGCTCCTGCAGGGCTGAAGGAGTCCAGCAGGAGTCCAGCAGGAGTCCTGCCTCCTGTGCCTTTGCTGCAGCGGAGCTCCTGCTGCAGCATCCTGACTTCCTCCCGGCACAGACCCCCTCCGGTAGTCCCTCGGTGTTCTGGCTGTGCTGCAGTGTCCTGTGCGGACTTCACCCCCCTTCACCCACGAGCTCACACAAACATCAGTGTATGGATGCGGTTTAAAGTGTGCGGGAGCGCAGCTGTCCCGCACGTTCTGCCGGAACTGCATACCTGCTGGTAGTTTTCCTGGAACAGACGCTTCACTCGCAGCTTAGTCCACTCGTGTCCTCGTCTCTCTGCGCACAGAAGCAAAACAAGAGTTGTGCGCGTGCAGGAGCGGGTCGTGTCGTCTTCTGTGCGTCACTGCGCGGCTCTGTGTGCAGACATGCCGGCTGTGTCAAAGTCAGGCTGCAGTACGAGCGAGGGGGAGGAGGAAGAGGAGGAAGAGAGTGTTCCTACAGGACGAGGGGAGAGCACGCGCGCAGAGGGGGGAGCACGCGCGCAGAGACATCTCTCTGAGTCACACTGACTGAAATTTGGGCTAAAGATGTCCTGGGTCCATTAGGTCAGATCGGATCGTCATCCACAAATACTACGATATCGATCAAGCAATCATTAGAGTTCTGGTATTTGAAGACCCACTTCAGAGAAAATGTTTTTAAAGTCCTTGTGCCATTTTTCTGAAGAAAAATTAAGAAAATTAAGAATAAAACTGCATTTCTGAGGATTTCTTCATATTTAAAAAAGCTCACTTTTGTCACGCCCATTTCACGTGTAACTGCAATAGAAATGGGCGGGGCCACACGTTTCCTGCTCCTCCCCTTTCTGATCACTGCAGACCAACAGATCCATGAACGTCTGTGTTTCCTGGTCTGAGCTGGAATCTGGATCAGAACTGTACAGATGGATCTGATGTTGCTGCTGCTTTTGTTGCACCGCTAATGTTAGTTTGGGGGGGTGAGGGGCTGTAAGCTAGCAGGAGAGCGTGTCAACAAGAGGATCATGGGAAATCAGTGGAGAATCACTTCCACGCCAAAAGTCCCGCCCACAAGTCAGAGGTGATTTTTTTTAAGAACTGCTGCTCTGCAGAAAAGTCCAGAGAAAATGACAACTTTTTAGATTTGGGCTAAAAACGACATCAGAATAAAAAGAAGACTGGAAAACAGATCAGATGGGATGGAGCTTTACTGACTGCTGTGGGTTCTAGTTTGTGGACGTTTCTGCAGCCATTCTGCCTTCATCAGTGTTATATCTGGACCTGATCTCCTCACTCCGTTTGCCTGCCGCCTGCCCCGACCCCCGCCTGGACTTTCTCCTCTGATGAACCTGTTATGGGCTGCCTGCCAGTTTAGTGGACGTTCAGCTGAGCTGATAATCCAGCCGTCTGCCTGTTCTTGTGACAGAATCAATGACCAAACCTCCCTAGACTAACATAAACAGGTATGTGAAAGAAAATGGCAGCTCCCCCCACAGATTCACTTAACCAAACCAAACCAAAGACTGCACAGAGGGGGCCTGAACACAAAACCACAAAGTACAACACAAACTACAGAACAGGTGGAGAAGAGCACCAAGCTGCGGTGGGACGGGTTGCAGCAAAGCTCCCCTCTCTCAGGCTGGAGGTCCACACGCTTCTTTTGCTCGATCAGTTTGGGTCCAATGGGAGCCACGCCCTTCCAGCACCACACCTGAAAACGATCAGAGACAGACACACCAAGATCCACAAAAGCATCAAAGTCCCACTCTGATAGAGATAAAATACACAAAACTCAGAATAAAAAGAAAGAACAAAACTAAATGCAGCCCCAGCCGTAACACTACCTTCTGCTAACGTTTTCATGGAGCTAATCTGCTCTCTGTCATGGGACAGCAGGGACACGGATCAGTCCAAGCCATCCCACCATTGTCCCATCAGTGAAGACCCAGCCGTGAGCACCACCCTTTAGAGCTGTCTGACCTACAGCCTCACCTTTCTGATGGGATGTCCAAACGTGGAAATGCACTCGTTCAGTAATCTGCGTCTTTGTTCTTTCCTCCCTCAGATGTTCCTCTGCCGTTTGTCATTTCCATCTTCACTGCTGCAGGTGGAGAAGTCAGCATGGCGCTCCCATCCTGCTCACGTCAGCAGTTTACCAGAACAGAGCAGTCTGCCTCGGCGGCAGCATGCACCACGGTGACGATGGAAAGTCACACAACGCCGCAGCAGGAACAGTCACATCCCAGCAGAATCCCTCCGCTTTAACCCTCCCATCAGTGGTCATCAGAACTGGAACGTCGTAGTTCTGCGGACTTTGTTTGGACAGTTTTATGGAAAACTTCAGGACTAAAGCTGTTCTACACTAAAGGAAAAAAGGCTCAACCATAAATGCACCGTTGCCTCGCAGGCAGTTCAAAAACTTTCAAAAACCGTGTATCTGCTCTGTAGAGCACTCTGTTAGAGTCTTGGACATTTTCCTGAAAGTGCTTCACTATTCTTAATAGTAATAATAATAAATGGATTGGATTGATCTGCGTTTCCAGATGCTCAAAGTTCTTCCCATGTGTCCGTTATTCATACTTGCTGATGGAGCCACAGCTGACAGACAGACTGAACGGTCCATGGTCCTCTTTGAAAAACACTGTGGACAGGAGCTGTTCCCAAAAGACGAAAAATGAAAAGAATGAGATGAAATGTAAATGAAATTAAAGCTACAAGTAGCATTTAGCGGGCCCGAGCACGGGCGACCGCCTGGCACGGGCGACCTCCCCAAGAGCAACGCCCCGCTCGAGCTGTTCTTGCTGTTTTTTCTTGTCCATTCTGGAGCTCCAAGCTACTGTTAACATGACAGCAGCCTGTGGGGGGTGGGGGGGGGGGGGACTGTAATCTGTTGCCTTTAGGGACAAAGACTTTTGCATATAGCATGAAAGAAATTCTTAAACCTAAGCCTTGTTTAGACCTGCTCATTTTCTCATCAAGGAGAAGAAGGTTTTTATCAGATTGAGAAACAAGCAATGATGACAACTGCTATCACTGATCCCTAAGGATGAGAACAATTGAACTCTTCTAATTTCCACTACAATGTCTAGATGAGTGTCAGCTATGTCTGATAACTTGGCCAATTAGCTGGACCTGGGATCTTGCAAAGTGCAGGTGGTTTAACGTCCAGTGTGATGAGTCTGTGGACGGCAACAGTACAGCATAGCTTTTGGTTTCCACATGAGAAGAACTCTTGACACATCTGCCCTAACAGACAACTACAAGAGGAGTTGAAATGTATAACATGGTGAAGGAGTGTTTGTTCAGAAAAAGGTACCATTAGTAAAGCTGGTAGCAGTGACTGCAGACGGGGCTCCTGCTATGATCAATAGACAAACAGGTTTCATCACTCACTGTAAAGCTGACCAAAAGGTTGGAGAGTGAAAACAATCTTAGATAAAGGAAATGTTACTTCTGAAGTTTTATAATACCAATTTGCATATACTCCAGACTGTTATGAAGACTTATTGTGACTGTTTTGAAAAACTTTCCTGTGTATTTCATTGCTGTCATTACAGGAACTGCTGAGATAATTTCATTTGTTTACTGACAGAATTAAAAGCAGTAAGACAAAGTGGGGATATTGTTTACCAAAGGAATAACAAGTTGACCTACCACCCTTATACCAGGACACCAAAACCTTGATGTATACAACTATGAGTGAGATATGGACTTTACATCACGGAATCAAATACTTTCCTTAGACAAGTTGAATGCGGCTATCTGTTAGACAAGATAGCAGAGTATGATGAACTAGAACTGTCAGCATCTCACACCAATGATAAAGATCTGAAAGATGTTGATATTGATCCTGAAATAAATGTTTTTCTATAGTGATAATACTATAAAGAAAATCAATTTAATATTGTAAACATAAATGTCAAGTTCTCCATAATCCATTTCAATAGAACCTTGTATGCAAATGTCTATACAATCAAGGGCTACGTAAAAAGTATTCACAAAGGTTAAGTATAATTACAGTCTCAGACACATGGTTAAAATGAATGGTGATAGAAGAAAATTGCACTGTTTGCACAATTTATTTCTATTTATTGTTCTAACAATTTCATTATTTATTTTGCTTACTGTTGTTCCATTTTCATGACACTGCTCTGTTAGTTCAAAATGTGAAATAAATACTCCTTGAATCCCTTGAATTCCTTCCCTGAAGAGGTCAGCATTGTTCTGCTAATTAACCTGACCCCTTAGCTGTGTGTGTGTGTGGGGGGGGGGGGGGGGTGACATCTGACACCCTGGTGACAGCTGTGCTGCTGCTTATTTTCCTCAAGACAGGCTGTTTAAAACGAGTGGAATGAAATAAATCCTTACTCTTCAGCAGTTCATTGTATGATTGTGAAAATATTCAAGGACCATTTGGACATGGGGGACATGTATGTCTGTGAAATTTGGTGTCAAGTTAAAAAATAAGTTATGAAATAATATGTGCCCTATGAAATAACTAGGTGGCGCTGTGGAGCTCGTCCAAAGTTGTCATATCCATGGGTTCAGAATGGAAGCTTCATCAAATCTATTGAATTTCAGTGAGATTGGACAAGAAATGTGCACTTGAGAGCAACTTTTGTGTGCATGGCGAGACGTCCAACTTTGCCGCTCTGTCACGACCACACCCACGCATCGAAAGTTATAGTTTTTTATCAGAGTAAACTTCAATGGCTTTTCAACAGGTGGACGTCATTTTGAGGTGTGTCTGCTCATCCTACTTGGAGCAGTGATGCTCCAAGTCAAACATGTCATTTCCTGTTGCCAGCAGGTGGCGCTACACCTGTTCTGGATTTTTCCACCTCTAAAGTGTTCAGAGTCAGACTACAATCATGCACATCAATTTTGGATCAGATTGGATTTTGCGTGGCTGAGTAACGGCCACGCAAAAGTTCAGTGGCCCCCAACCTTTTTGTCACCGTGGACCGGTACAACGCAAGGCACGTTTACCGCGGACCGGGGGGGGTGGGGGGGGGGGGGGGGGTTTGAGGTGCAACGCAAGACAGATTTAACGTGGACCAGGGATGGTATTTTCTCTTTAGTAATGATAATAACAATAATAATTATAATTTTCCCTTTGTCAAAGCAACTTTTTAAAGAAGTTTGTTTTTTGCTCATTTTGGTTGTTTGGGTTTAATTTTAGTGGGGTTTATCACCTGATGTTTGGTGTCGCGACTTTGACGTGCGTTAAGTGTGACAGATGTAACAAAGTGAATCCGGTCACTTTTCAAAATAAAACGTTTTTGTCGGAAAAAAAAACAATAAAATGGATATTATTTTTTCTTTCTGTGCGTCCCGGTGCAAAAATTTCCCGCGGCCTGGAACTGCTCCGCGGCCCGGTGCCAAGTGTCCCGCGGCCCGGTACCGGTCCGCGGCCCGGTGGTTGGGGACCACTGGTCTAGTTTACAAAACCAAAGTTTGGAGTCATTATTCATGAATCTCTAGGAGGAGTTCGTTCTAGAACGAGGCCTACAAATGTCCAAATTAGAGCAAAAATGACATATTGACCTCAATGTATCAGACTTCCTGTGTGAGTGACAGGTGGGGCCTAAGAGACTTTTTTGTAGGTTTCCATCTGATGAACATGTCCTGTTAAAATCAAGCTTGTACATTAAAGCGTATTCGGGAACTTGGGACAACAGGCGCTATCGAGCCGTTTTTGTGCGCCCATGCCAATCTCCTTTTCCCTTGTGCTGTCTTGGATGACCCCCCCCTTACTTTGACGTGTTCTCCCTACCATAACAAAGGTGGATAAAGGTGGAGAGGATTTCATGTAATCCATTGAACCAGTGAAGATCACAAATCATTGAAAAAAAAAAAGGTTCAGAGCTCTGTCTAGTGGGTCTAGATGACCCAACTTCCAACGGTAAAGTGCCTAGGATAGCACAAGGGTTACAATACGAAATTTTTCGCGACTCCTGATGTGTGTGCCAAATTTGGTGAGTTTTGGGGTATGTTAAAGGCCTCAAAAAGGCGACTCTTCCGGTAGAATAATAATAAACATTCGAAAAACAATAGGGTCCTTGCACTCCGTGCTCGGGCCCTAATTACCTTCATCACACTCATCCTGTTTTCTGCCTCTGCAGAGACACAATGCTTAAGAACCAGGCCACATTTTTATTGTTCTTTGGTTTCTTAAAAACAGAACTATTAGGATTAAAACAGGTTGATTGTGCAGGTATTATTACATGAGTTATTTTTGTAAAGTTTGTAAAGGAGTCTGCAGGGATTGGTCCATGGTCCATCGTGTGCCCCTCTTCTTCTCCAGCGGGGGCTGGGTTTGTCCTTGCTGGGAAACGTGATGGGGGGCTACACCGTTACATGTTAGAGGTTTGAACAACTTTACCATTCCTGACACCAGCGCCCTCCTTCTGTCACAAACTGCTTCTGATCTGGCTGAAGGTGCATAGACCGTCCCAATGCTGGACCTCTGTAGCACCTCCAGTTGGAGGGAGGGTGGTGAATGGAAAGCTGCTTTCAGCACACCTTCTGACCTTGACTCCACCTCTTTGACCTTGACTCCACCCATTCCCTCTGGAGCAGTCAGCCTCTCCGAGCCCTCAGTGTCAGCTTGTTTGTGTATTTTTCTGTCCCCTGACTATGTTATCAGTCATGGTCTGTGTAAATACTGTAAATTATTACTGTAAATTACTGGGACTTTAGCTACAAATGTGTTCTACCTTGGTTTCCTGCTGCTCATCTAACCGAGACAGACTTTGAAGGCAGATGAATGGAGGGGTTGGTTTTTAGTGAATCGTTCAAGCAAACCATCATCGCTGGATCGGACCCGCCACACTTCTGAAAAACAGCAAACATGGATTTTTATTCTAATAAACAAGTTCAGTGTTTTTTCCTGTATAATTGAACCATTTCATGACAAACATGCAATAATAAACAGTGAATCTTTGCTGAAAATGAAATCAAAACTATCCAGAAATAATCTCTTTCCATTTCAAATCCTGGCTCTCTGTGCTCTAACATCCCCCAGCCAGGATCACCAGCATGTCCCTCTGTACGGAGGTGGGTCCTGTGCCCCTTTTTCAAGGACACGTTGGCCTCGGAGGCTGTGGTTCAGCGTCTGGGGGGGCTCCTTTGTGGACATTAGTTCACTGTCCATCATTGTTGCTGCAGTCAGAGGGCCCCAGAGACATGGAGGGAAAGAAAGGAGGAGGCGAAGACACGCAAAGAAGGGGAAGGCGAGGAGGAGTCACATGTAGCCGTGTGTGTGTGTGTGTAGGTGTAGGTGTGTGTCCATCACACACAGTAGTGTGTAGTGCTGCAATGCGTAAAGGCTTCACAGTGACTGAAGTGCTGAACAGCGGAGTTTCATTCGCCGTCGTGACCGGGTGGATGAATGTTTTATTGTTTTTGTGCACAACATAAAAAGGGGGGGGGGGTGTTGGTGTGAATATACCACAAAAAAAGAACAACATGATATGACAGTAGAACTTAAACATGTTAACCTGAGGCTTGTTCAATCTTTATAAAGTAAAAATGTCTCAGAAATATGTCTTTATTTTTCCATCTTCCCTCCATGGTTTACTTTCCAGGTTGTTGTTTCCACCAGAAGAGCCGGGTTTCCACCCAAACATGACATCATCACCGGCATATTGTGGAGTCAAAAGGTCGTTCCCTCCCTGAGGCCCAGCAGCAGAACCAAGGAAGCAACTCGCCGTGACACCTGGAGACTCTCCAGAGCCACATCCACCTGGAACCGGAAGCAGCCTGTTCAGCAGCCCCCCCGAGGACCACAAAGGACAAAAGCCCTGAAGCCCCTCAGCGGGGGGGTGGGGGGGGGTGGGGTGCTGTTGTGCCATAACATAGATTTGCATCCAGTTTATGCATTCAGCGGAATGCCAGCATTACTCACACTTCTTGGGTCCAGACTGAAAGACACAGAGCTCCTCCTTCTGTGTCCGTCCTCCTCTTCAGTATCTTTAACTGCACCTGTCTGCAAAAGCACTGAGACTGCCCCCCCCCTCCACTCTCCTCTTCAAAAGCATTTGGAAAGCATCCAGAGTGGAGTGCATCATGCCCTAGAAAGCCAGTGCAGTAGAACGGTCACGGAGCAATGCAGGCAGAGGGAGCTGCAGGGATGGGAGGAGGTGGATCCCCTCCTGGACACACTGAGGAGGTCTGAACGGGTTAGAGTTAGAGGAGGAGGTGGATCCCCTCCTGGACCCACTGAGGAGGTCTGAACGGGTTAGAGTTAGAGGAGGAGGTGCTCCTGGCTTTCAGCTGTTTGTTTCTCCTAACCCCACTGAAGGAAGGTTTATGCAGCTGCTGAAAGTTTACCAAACACGTCCTCCTCCTTCACAGCTGATGTTGCTTTGGGGGTCCCCCCCCCCCCCGGAGTCACGTCTCACTGCAGAGGTTTGCTCTGCTTAGTGGCATCGAACCCACAGAAACCGGACCGGCCCTCACGTCCCAGTGTTCAGCTTGGTCATAGGCTGCCCTGAACACGGTGTTTGCTTTCCACCCCAAAGGGGGGGGGATGCTCCCCACTCCTGCTTCAGCCTGGAAACTGCTCCAACTGGGGGCAGTTTCCTTTAACTTGTAATTTATTTATGGTGCCTTAAAATGACCGCAGTCGGACAAGAAGCTGTACGTTAAAAGTAAAAAAAACAACTAAGAGGTTAAAACAATGACAAGGAAAAGGAGAGGAAAGTGTCTCAAAAAAGCAGAAACTGCAGCAGCGTCTTCTGCTGAGCCAAAACTGGGCTTTAAATCCGAGGGTCACACCTGAGGCTGGGGGGTCCATGTCCCTGTGGTGCTGGTTCTGGTCCTTGCCTCTTCCAAATATCAATCAATCAATTTTACCACACTTTTCAGAGACCCCCACTTCTCTTGGCGTCCCCCTCTGTCCTTAGCTGCCGTGGAACCTTTGAGCTTTGGTGTCTTTGTTCAGGTCTGCAGCCTGGTGCTGGACTGAGCCTGCATGCCTGTTCAGGTCCCACTGATCTGGAGTGGAACCAGGAGACGTGAGACACTCATGCCCAGACAGTGTAAGGACATATGCATACATGAGTACATGAGAACATCAGTACATGTAAACATGAGTACATGAGAACATCAGTACATGTAAACATGAGTACATGTAAACATCAGTTTGGTGCTGTACGTATCAGAACAGGTTGTGTTGTTGTGTGTCTTTGTGTGTTGTGTGTGGTTAAGTGACAGAGGTGCTGGTTAAAATCCTCATTCATGCTTCGATCAGTACTACTCTGGTCGTGGTGTGTTCTCTCTCTGCCGTTGTTCCCTGTCAGTCAGATCCTGTTCTGTGTTCTCTGTTTCATGTTCTGTGTTCCACGTTTCCTGTCGTCTTTTTCTCCTCCCTGTCCTCTGTTCCTTGTTTTCTGTCCAGCCGAGGGGGGGATGGAGATTGTGCCGACAAAGCAGTTTTGGGGGAACCCCCCCATAACTCACATCCAGGGAGTGTGAGTGTCCACAGGGGGCGTGGCTTTTTGTGTACATCAGTGCATTAGCGTGTGGGGGTGGGGGGTCTTTAGTTTGCTTTTAGGCCATCAAGTTAACCCTTGTGCTATCTTAGATGACCCCACCCTTACTTTGACGTGTTCTCCCTACCATGACAAAGGTGGATAAAGGTGGAAAAATTTCATGTAATCCATTGAACCAGTGAAGATCACAAAAAATAAAAAAATAAAAAGGTTCAGAGCTCTGTCTAGTGAATCTAGATGACCCAACTCCCAACGGTAAAGTGCCTAGGATAGCACAAGGGTTACAGAGAGAAAGCCCCCCCCCCCTTTTAATTGATGGTGTAAATTAGTTCTTTGTAGTCTACATCCATCAGGAGCTGTTCTCTACTTCAGTGCCGTCTTTGAATTTGTGGTTCCACTGAAGGAAGTTTGTCGTTCTGCAGTTATCTCAGAAGAAAATCATGAACCCATGAAGTGATTCAGGAAAATGGAAGAAAATGGAAGAAAGGAAAGAGTTTCATTTACAGAACAAAAGCTACCGTCTTTGCTTTGAGGATTGAAGGGCTTTAGCTAAAGCAGATGTCCTCAATGCTCTGTTTAGTTCCGTTTCCAGGAGCTCCAGAGATGTCCTCCAACATTGGGTCAGACTCATCTTTCCTTTCTGTCATGATGCCACGCCGGTGCTTCATCTGACGTCTGCACAGCCAAACTGCTGGACAGGCCAAACCCACGACAGCGGATCCGCCATGCGGCTGTTTGTCAGCGGTTTAACGTGGCAGCAAAGAGAGCAAACGGTTGGATGCAGGCGTGAAGTTCCAGCTTCACTCCTCTGTAAGCTTCAAGCTTTTTTTTCTGCTCATATTACGTTGGGATATGCTGTGTAGTTAACAGAATGTTTGGTCAAAAATAATAATAAAATGCTTTGACAAAGTTGGAGGCATTGAAGTGAATCTAGTCATGTTGTTTGCTGATCCTTTTAAGTGTAAAGTACAACTAAACAAGAAGAAAGAAATGGACGTCAGGCTCAATCATTTATGGTCACATTTCCAGACATTTGAGTCGCGATGTTAGTTTTAATCTTACAGCGTTTCTCTAATCTGACTAGATTGACTCTGACTAGACAGATCAGAGAAAGCTACCTTCTCCTTGGATCTTTTTTCTTCTTTCTGGAAATCTCCGTCTATGATTGTGTATCGATTGTGTCTGTTCAGTAAACACACAAACTGCTGATGCAGCTCTTTCTCTGCTTGTCTGTGTGTTCATCGTAATCACATTCAGAGGGAATATGAATACTTGATGACTAGAGGGTACGGCTGGACGCCGTTTCTTTTTATTGAAGCCAGTTTTATGAATCCAGCCTTTAGACGTTACCTCATGGCTCAGTGAAAAGCATTTTTCTTCTTCTTCATCAGTCCCCATATTTCTCCTCTTCCTCCTCAAAGCTTTCTCATGTGTGAAGGTTGGATTTCTAGCAGCCCGTGAGGCAAAACTCCTCCTCCTCTGTGAGGCTCCAGATGAAAACGCCCTCAAAGCTTCTCCGCGACTTTGCAGATGTGATGAGTGCCCTTGAAAGGAACCTCTGCTGGCATTGCAGTGAAGCTGCTGGCTTTCTGGTTACACTGGCGCCCCCTGGTGGACAACAATCACAATTTGTACCTTTAATGAGAATGGCCTCAAGAAGTGTTGTTGTGCAGGAAAAGACTATTAAATGTCAGATCTCTGTATGATCTCTGGATCCATCTTTCATTTCCCTTAGCTTGTTTTTTTAGGATGTTGTTTCATTCATTTTATCTGTTTGTCCCTTTTGGGGTCACAGGGCTGCTGGAGCCTATCCCAGCCACTTATGGGTGAGGGCTGGGGACACCCTGGACAGGTCGCCAGTCATTCACAGGGCCGCACGCACGCATACATTCATGTCAACACACACTCATTCATGTCCCCCAGCCGGGACTTGAACTGGGGGCCTTCTTGCTGTGAGGCAAGAGTGCTAACCACTACACCACCCTGTCTGTTCTTTCAGGAATACTGTTTAGTTACAGATCACTTCACAGGTGATTATTTCATGTTTTTGAAGATTCTTTTCATTGTGGTTTAGTAAACAAATAGAACTTAGTGCTGGGTTTTTACTAGACAGAAGGAAAACAGTCCAACCAAACCAGAGGCCTGTTGCACAAAAGTAGAATGAAGACATCCGGGATAAATGACTGAGCTGAGCTCAATGAAGCCAAAACATGTGCGTCCAGGCTTAACTGGTGGCACAAAGACCAAGCCAGGATGAGCAGACTCGGATTCATCAAGCCAGGTGAAACCAATCCTGGATAGGTGCGCGCTCACGGCTCACTCACTAGACCCCTCCACAGATCACAGAGTAACTGATTTACCATGGCAACTAGAGCCGCGTACTTTTCCCCGTCGGAAGCACAAATCCTCATGGAGGCATACGAGGAGGTTAAAGATATAACTAAGAAGAAAGGCAACACGCCACAGTGATAAAGCACACTCAAAAAAAAAGGAAATTACCAGCCAGTTAAGTTAAAAAAATGTAACTTGTCATTTAGACCAGAAAATTTTTGTTTGTAAATCTTACGTGAATGAATCATGTTGATTGTACATAAAAATAATCCATTTAAAAGTTACTAATTTCAATCAGGTTGATCCAACATGATACCATTAAATTGGATACATTAGAAATCGCAAGGAATTATGGGATATCATTTTCTTTGTCTATCTGGGCAGATTGGGGTCTAAGTGTGAGTTTTTGTCCATGAGTTTTATTGGCCAGCTGTTTTACTCTGTTTTAACTAGTGATTTAAACTCATGTTTATTTTTTTTCTGCACCATAAGTTAGAGTGTGGGAGAGGATGATGACCAACCCCCTGGTGCGGTGAAATATGAATGTTCCAAATTTCAGACAGAATTTGCTGTGTTTGAGATCCTGTCTTGTGATGTGAGACTTTTGTATAATTCACATTTTTGATGTGAAAAATAAAAGACCCAATGGTTGCAACTTTGAAAAACATTATCAATGTCAGCTTTATAAATAAAATTAAAGCAAAAAATAAAAATTTAAATTAGATCAACATAAATTGTGTTGGGTAGTCACACAAATTAAAGTTGAATAATCTTAATTTAATGAGGTGTGACCAGTTGAAGTGATTCAATTAAGTTGGATCAACTTTTTTCTTTTGAGAGGGAGCAACAATATTAATTTAAAGTTGGCTCCAACTGCAGTATTTAGATTGAATCAACTTAAATGTATTAGTTTGAACCTAAGTACATTAAGTAGGACCAATATGATTCATTTTTGTTCACTATCTAATCATGTGGAAATCATTTCCATAATTTTTTTATGTTCATTCAAAGTGAACGTTTCTTGAGTGTAGTTTACCTGCTTTGTTTTGTCCTTATTCAATAAAGGAACATAATGTTACACTCATTGTGTTTCTATATTCATATGGAATGTGTATTTGTTTCTATGACAGAGTACTAGGGCCCCACTGAGGAAAAAGGATAAAGTCATACATTTATGAGGCTGGTTCTTTCTGCAGAAAAGCAACATATTCTTTTGACAGTTTTGATAGTTATGACAATGTGATACTTCATATTCTGCACATCAGCATGTCTTCATTTATGAAACCATACTGAAGTACAATTTCACCAAATGCCCCACATCTGTCATTTTAACAACTGTCCTCCTTTAAAACAACTGGTTACAATATCATGACTTGTCTTTTTTCCCTCTGTGGCTCTAATATTCTATCATTTTATATATAGCCTTATAGTCTATGGGAAACTGTAAATTATCTAATGACAGCAACATCATCTAAAACTCATTATTTATCCAAAATGATTAAAATTAATGACCACAAACATTTAAATAATGACAGTGGGTCTAGTTATATGTGATAACAATGTATAGTGAGCAGTGAAATAACTATTGGTTTCCATTTGTGGCGACTGCTGACTGACATTAGGGATGAGATTAAATAGATCCTGGAATTTAGCCTGGTCTGGAGCAGGCTAGCTCCACAGAATAAATCTCCATGGTAACTTATACCATAACATATCCTCCTGCCCCCTATCCAGCTTTAGTGCAACCGGATTGGGGATCAATTGAGCCAGGATCACCCAGATATTCTGCCTTAATCCCTTATCCTACTTTTGTGCAACAGGCCCCAGGGTTTGTTTGGTGATTCATTTAGGTGTTTCTGTGGTTACAAGCAAAATCTTTTCAGTGTTTCATCAATGTCAACATTCTGTGGGGATAAAAAGCAGATTTAGTCAGTATGTCATTCCAAGTTCATCATTCAAGCAGTCATGAACACGCCGTTGAACGGACGAGCAGCTCCACCTGACCCCAGCACCTTCAGGTTGGTGGGGTGAGCGATACGCTGAGGTCAACGTGCTCTCCAGGGTCAGCTTGGTGGAGGAGGAGCAACAGTCTGGACAGACATCCACAGTCACTAAGCACTAAACCACCAGAACCCTCCCAACTTCCTGTTCATGGATGATGATGCTCCACCTCATGGCGCCAGAACTGTCACAGCTGGACTTCAGGAAGTGGGAGTGGCCTCATATGGTATGACCAGCAATGACCCCTAACCTGAACCCCATAGAGCAGGTCTGGGACCAGCTGAAGCAGAGACTGGATGATAGTACCCCGCCCAAGTGACCTGGTAGCACAGCATGTAGCACTTGTAGAAGAGTGGATCATCTCAGAACAACACCATGAGGAGCAGGACACGCATCACATGTTCTGTGCGTCATGTGCCGCAGAAAGCCCTGTTCTGTTCATACAGCACATACTTTTAATACTCAAAGTTCTGCAGAGACATTCAAATATGTCAGTTAGGGATTGACTAAAGTACTTTGCATTAAATACATGAAGTTGCATTTCATAAATATCCTGGGGAAAGCTTGGTATCAGGCCTGAAGAAATCATCAGAAGGGTTTGGCCTCCATTTTCCACAAAGCTGCCATGAGTCTGCAGCATTCTGCTGTTTTTGTTGATCCATTTTTAATTTCATGCATGAAAACCTTTCAGCTCATTTCAGCTTCTCGGCAGCTGCTGTGAGTTCAGGGAAAAGGAACCAAACCAACTGTGGACTGTATCAAAGAATCTCAACACAATGTTGGCCCCAAAGCCACGACACGCCTCCTGACATGGAACATACATCATTCTGGGGTTCACGCCTAACATGGGCTGTAGAGTTTTGTCCTGGGTTGGTGGTGTGGTTCCCTGCAGCAAATGCACATAAATAAACTCTCACAGAGGGAAGTCTGGGATATCTGAGGCAAACACTCAGAATCCTCACGCTATGCCTTGTTCTCAACCCTTCAAACCAAGAATCTGATTTCAGTTTTGTGGACATGACCCTACATTACAGCACAGTGGTCCGTCTATGAAATACATTTCAGAAGCTCTCTTTTGGCAGATTTGAAGCAGCTGTAATGTGGTTTTGTTGCATAACACTTTTATTATAATGACTGTACGTTTAGAAGCAGAAATAAGGACCAAGCATTTATGACAGGTAACCAACAAAAGCAAGGCAGTGCAGAGGAAGGTGGAGTTTAGCATGTAAATGCCTGACAAGTGTCATGACGTCGTAGACATAGCAGACCCAGATGCTGAAACCCGGAAGTAACTCGCTACAAGGAACTGTTTGACAATGGTTTATTTTACCTGAGTAAAATAAAGTTATTTGAATGTGATAGTCCGTTCCTTCGTGAAGTGATCCAGAAATCCATAGAGCTGGTATAGCTGAGGACAGCGGAGCCAGAGAGAGGAGACGCGAGGACGCGTCGGACCTTGGAACCAGAGGGAGCGAGGCGTGGACGCCGAGGACGGCGTAATCTGCATGAAGCGAGGAACCAGCGTGACCAATGGATGAAACCGGAGTGAGTATAACGGACTGGCGCTGGATACTGGTGAGAAGCTCCCTTATGAAGGCTGGCAGGGTGATGAGGAGATGAAGATCAGCTGGTTCCAATCAGTAGAGCAGGAGAGCTGTGTGGGGGGAGGTGAACTGACAGGCACCGTGACAACAAGGAAGAGAAAAATCCAGAAGAATCCTCACTGGACATACAGAGATACTTACCTGTATAGACGCATTATCACAGTTTAGTTTGGTTAAACACACAAAGTCATGTTAGGACGAGCATCCAATGGAAAGCCAAAGCAAGCAGGCATCCTTTGGAGTACTATAGATAATCTGTCAGCATAAACATCCTGACATTAGAGGCTCCTGCCAAGCTGACAGCAAAAGGAGAATAAGGACATGTCATAGTCAAGACAGAAACCGTTGGAAAAAGGAGAATATTAACTTGACTTAAACCTGAGATAGAAGGAAGAAAGAGAGAAAGAAAGAAAGAAAGAGTTTGAGTTTCAAAACACCTTTAATGACCAGTCATCATTCCACAAAGAAATTATTCACATCACAAACTAAAGACAACACAAAGACAAATAATTCAGCACTAAAGAGTCATCCTTGATAAAACACAAAACTTTTTGAACGGCCCAAATAATGTCAAAAACATCAAGTGTGTGAGCTTATAAAAACCAAACTCGACATTCAACCTTGCCCCCAAAAGTCTCTTAAAAAGAAACAGGACATCATCAGACCGAACTCCCCGTATCCGATTTTTTTCTCGTCAACCATACTGCCAACTTCGCTTCACCGGAAAGAAGGTTTAACAAAACATGGACTCTTCGCTTTCTGGCCAAATATTTTGGCCCATAAATAAAACACACAGATGAAAACTGCTCCCCCAGCCCCTCAGAAAAAGAACAAAGAAGAGAAAAAAGTCCAGTCAAACGTTGACACTGCAAAAAAAGATGTTCCACAGTTTCTGCAACAGAACAGAACGGACACCCATGCCCTGTGCCAGGATTAAGGTGCACCAGATATCTGTTTGTGGCTAGGATCCCATGTACGACCCTCTACTGGAGGTCACCTACCCGTTTCTCAACAGGAGCTTTGTACAGGGATCTCCAACAGCCCCTCGGGAAGACCCCGTGCCAAATGATTTAGCCCACCTCGACACTCTGACGTCCATTAAGGAGCGCAAGTTCAAAACTTTAAAATACCACATAAAAAATATAAAGACTTCTTCCCAATAATTTCAAAGATTCCTATTTGAGGAGTAGTCCAGGACAGGAGTTTGGTTCCATCCTCCTGCCATCCCTCGCAGGCCGGAGAAACCTGCAGAGGAGGAAAGATGAAATCCACACCATCTACCCACTGGCTAGATGCAGTAGGATCCATCACGTAGGCGTGATAGGCCACAGGTAAGGAGAGACAAATCTCCTTCACAAGATTTTCCAGTGTTCTGAGATCACATTCACAGTGTGTGAATGTGTGTGTGCATGGGTGAATGGGACTGTGACTGTAAAGCGCTTTGGGCCTTCGTAAGAGGGTAGAAAGCGCTATATAAGTATACGCCATTTACCATTTACCATTAGCCATTGTGTTCCAGTCAAAACAGAAAGTTCAGGAGCAGGAGTCTGTAGGAGATGTCCAAGCTTCACACAGCCCGCATCTCTCAACTTTGACCTCAGGGTAGCTGAAAACAGTCTGTGAATTGATGAGGTCGTTTCCAAATATAGGTTCCTCGAACAACCATGTTCCAGGTGTTGAAACCATTTCCCTCTTGCAGAGCAACAGTCGCCAGGCTTTTAGTACAGAGCAGTAAAAAGGTGAAAGTCAAGTCAGGTCCAAGGTATGAAGCTGGGGCAGAAACAAATGTTTGTCAAATCCATAACCCCCAGCTTTCCTCAGCAGCACACATGCAGTATCCAACCACGGCAGTCCAAAACTGTAGAGCAGACGCTGCGCTGTCCGCAGTCCTAAGGCGGATACACGGGCTGAAATATCAATCAGTCCCTGACCGCCCTCCTCAACCAGCAGGTAGAGAATGGCAGCTCTTAGCCAATGATGACCAGACCAAAAGAAATCCACCACGGTCTTCTGAAGTGCAGTGAAGAGGCTGGCAGGAGGAGGCAGCACCATCATACTGTGCACAAGTGACCAAGTTATTGACAACAAGAACTCTACCCCTGAAGGAAAGCTGAAGTAGCAGGTATTTCCATTTAGACAGTCTGGCACACACTCTCTCCATGACACCCTCCCAATTCTTTTTTTGAAAAACGTTACCACACAAATAAACTCCTAAAAACTTCATCCCCTCCATTCCCCAATTAAGATTCCCAGGCAAAAGAGGCAACGTGGAGCCCGACCAACGTCCCAACAAAAGAGCGGTGCTCTTACCCCAGTATCTTTATACAGAAGAGCCAACAAAGAAGTAAAAAACTCTCCAAAACCAAAAGCTCTCAAAGCAGAAAATAAATAAAAATGATCAACCCTATCGAAAGCCTTCTCCTGATCTAAGGATAACAGTCCAACTGAGGTGTCACAGTGTTTGCAATTATCAAATAAATCACGTACAAGAAAAAGATTGTCCATAATAGATCAGTCAGGCACACAATAAGACTGATCTCTGTGAATAATCACACCCAAAACATTCTTAAGACTGTTGGACAGGACCTTAGAAAGCAACTTATAGTCAGTACAGAGCAAAGCAAGCGGTCTCCAGTTTTCCAGGAGAGTTAAGTCCCCTTTTTTAGGAAGAAGAGAGAGAACAGCGTGACAGCATGAGAAAGGTAACAATCCAGTCTTTGAGCAATCCTTGAACACCTCTAGTAGATCCGGACCCAGGCACTTCCAGAAGTGTTTATAAAAATCCGCCGGCAGCTCATCCAAACCAGGAGACCTCCCGAGCGCCATCTGACCCACAGCAGCAGTCAATTCCTCCATGGAGATTGTAGAGTCCAAAAGATCCCTGTCTGCGTCACCCAGCCGTGGGAGTCCCTCCAGCAGCTGATCCACACAGTCGCTGTTGCAGTCCTCTTTTCCGAATAAGCCGCTATAAAAATCCACCGCAATAGTTCTCATGGCAGCCGGACTCGTAGTAACAGTCCCATCATGAAGGCGCAGACAGACCATCTGTTTCTTCTTAGAAACAGATTTCTCCAGATTGAAAAAAACGACGTAGGAGCATCCATGTCTCTGATGGTGGTAAACCGAGCTCGAACTAAAGCTCCCTTAGCCCTTTCACGGAGAAAAGAACTAAGTTCACCCCGTCTGCTCTTAAGTAATTGACCTTGTGAAGCACTATGAGATGAAGTGTTTTCTAGCCCAGAGATTTCTTTTTCCAAAGCAGATATTGCTCTCTTAGTTGTAACTGTGGAATGACTTGTATACTGCTGACAGAAACCCCGTATTTGTGCTTTACCCACCTCCCACCACTGGCTAACAGAAACAAAATCAAATCTTCTACATCTCCAAAGCTCCCAAAAAAACTCAAATTTCTCACAAAAAACTCTATCTAGTAGAAGCGTCACATTAAAATGCCAGTATGAACTTCCTTTTGTAGAAGATCCAAGGTGTAATTCTAGTGTTATCACATGATGATCACTAAATGCAACTGGATAAATGGAACATCCATAAACCCTGTTTCTAAAACTGTCTGTGATACAAAATCTGTCCAGTTTAGCGAGGCTCAAGTTCCCGCCCACTCTCTTGGCCCACGTGTATTGTCTGGTGTGAGGATTATTAAGCCGCCACACATCAACCAAAGAAGAGTCAGAAACAATCTTTGATAAAACCGAGGATGACTGGAAATGCGGTTCTGCACCTGTCCTATCTAAAGTAAAATCCAACGTGCAGTTCCAGTCACCGCCCATCACTATAACATCCCCTGGATCACAGTTTTTCAAAAAATCCTCTAAAGAGAGGAAAAAAGGGATTCTGTGGGCACCTTCTGCAGGTGCATAAAAGTTAATCAAACAAAAATTAAACCTGTTCAGTTCAACCCTCACAGCAAGGAACCTGCCTGCGGCCACCTCACTAACGGATAAGATATTAAAACTCAGCCTAGGCTAGGGCTGCACGATATGAGCAAAACTTGCGATATGCGATATGAGTGATCAATGTTGCGATAACGATATAATTAGTAAATAGTAAATAGTAAACACAAATAGTAAACCACCAAAAACAGCATTACCATTTCACTGCAACGATTTAAGTATTATACTCCAAATGACCCTCGTTAACGTAGGAGGCAAACATCTAACATAATACCTCTATCTGATTGGTCAACAACGTGAAAGGGTCCATCCAATTGGTCAAATGCATAAATGGACCTATTTGATTCGTTAAATACTTCAAGTTGCCATAAGATTGTTTTACCACATTTAATGTAACCATTTATTGCGATTTTTGCTGACTTTTGCGATATGGATATTGCACAGCTTGATATTGCGATAACAATAAATTTGCGGTACATTGTGCAGGCATAGCCCAGGCGAAAAAAGAATTGTCACCCCAGCAGAGAAAACTGTACCATGTGAAAAAAAAGACTGACCCCTCCACCACAAAGCCCATTCTGCCTCAGTTGTCACATCACTATGTGTCTCCTGTAAAAACAAAATATCCAAAGACTTATCTCCAAAAATATCTTTAAGAATCGCCCTCTTTTCCGGATCCCTCCCACCATTAATGTTTAAAGAGCCTGCCTTAACTGTAAACATAGAGTGAGAAGGAAACGACAGTAAAAGGATCATCCACACACACACAGTCATAACTACGCCAGTGTGTCAACCTTATTCTTCCTTTTCAACCTTCTGGAGCTTTTACCCTTCAAAGCCTTCAACTGTTTGCGAACGGTAGTCACGTTTCTTTAATCGAAACCGTTTCTTCTCATCAAGTGTATTAAAGTCAACCAATTTCTGCAAAGTTAGTGACGTGAGAATGAACTTCTACAAATCTGAAAAATAATCAGCCACCTTAACTGGTCTACCAAACGAATCATCTAGGAAGTGATTAATTTCCTCAAGTGAATAAAGGTCCTCGGACGATATCTGGGACTCTGCCAGAGATACACAGTCAGAGTCTGAATCCAGCTCCATGTCTGTGGTGACAGGAGGAGGAATCACAGCAGAACAATCACCAGTAACAGCAGACTGCCCATCTGCACACGCAACCCCTTCCTCAGTCACCTCTGTGCCCATTTTATCACAATTAGAGCGGTCAGAAACACCGCCAACATTCTCCATCCCAACACTCTCACCACCTTCAGACTCCTCCTGAAGCTCTGAGGCAGGACTCAGGAGCAACATTAATGTCTCTAACATTAACCTCACCAGTGCTGCTCTGAGCAGCTTCAGAGCTGCAACCTTCACCAGGATCTGTACCAGTTAGAAGGGCAGGGCCCCCCACACCCACCCAGTCTGCAGCAGCGAGCCCCTGCTCCACCTGAGCGGCCTCATCAGGCTGCCCTTCAGCCGCCCTGTGAGGGCAGGCGGCGCGCTTATGGCCAGCGTTTCCGCACTCAAACCCCTTCAGATAGACCTTTTTCACACTTCCGCATTTTTTGACCGGAAATAGCGTCAGTGACATGTAAAACAACTTCCTGTTAGCATAGCGGCAGATATGAAGAATGGCAGAGTCTAAGAGTTGCAGTTTCTGTTGTGTTCCAGAATGTTCGTCTTCCAGCCAAAAACAGCCCAACCTTTCATTTCATTATTTTCCTGTGGATCCAAACCTGAAACACAAATGGATACAGGCGATCCGAAGAGAGGAAGGACATAGTTTTAATGTAAACACAGGTAGCACCGTCTGCTGCTGGCACTTCGCTCCGGATCATTGTGGTGCGGCTGCGTCGTTCGTCGCCTGAACAGTGGTGTTGTCCGGAGCCTTTTCCCTTGGAACAACTTTACTGTTCCTTTGAGAAGGGAGTCAGTGAATGACAGAACCTCAAACGTCAGTCTATGCAGCTACGCTGGGAAGATAGCAACATGGTGGCTAAGCTAAGCTAAGCTAAGGCAGTAAAGATGGATCACGACTACGTGACACACCCACGTGCAGGTAAGGCTGTTCATAATGTGTTTGGTTAACATTAGTCAACTATGTGTACCGTTATTGGATAAATGCATTTCTACCTTACCAAATTAATGTTTATAATATAAGCTGTTCAAGCTCTCACCTATTTTAATTACATGTATTTTATTACTTTTGAGTCTTTTGCCATTTTGTATTTTCCTTAACAAAAATAAATGAAATGTATTTGTAATTAATACTTAACATACTTTTGAAAACATGATTACTGAGTTGTGTTGAGAGGTATCAAAAAGCATGTTTCTGAGCAGAAGAGCTCAGAAACATGAACACCTGTCTGCGGAAGGACTGCGCATGCGACAGATTCTCACTCCTGCATCCTAAACCCACAGTTCGGAAACTGCTGGAAACTTCCCATAACGCTGCAGCTCTCTCTCCAGAACGGGGAACACCCGAAACAATGACCCGCGTCAACGGCACCGCGAGCGGGGACACCTGCAGGAACCCCCCCCAGTGACGCCACACGCGATCAAATCAGACACTAAACGCTCCTCCGTCAGAAAAACAATCACTCCTTTGTTCATTCGGGAATCAAAGTGATGTTAGTGTGACCAACTATGTCTCCCACAGCAAGGAGAAGTGTCTCCACAGACACCTGCGGGTCGGGCTGGACGCGGACCCCATGCCTCAGGGACAAGGACGGCGTCTGAGGCGGGCGAACCGCTGATCCCCCAAACTCACCAGCGAAAGACACTTAAATTCAGTAAATAACTCCAAATAGAAAACGAAAACAGGAACCACCCAAACTTTCTGTCAAACTCACTCACCCACACCGTCCATGCTGCCGCCACTACCAATCTCCCAGCATGCAGTGCAAGAAAGAAAGAAATCACCTTAACAGTAGTAATTCATTTTTGATCTAAAAAAATGTGTTTTATTTAAGAATGCAAATGTTTGTGAAGACTGACAGAGATTATGTCATTTATCACAGTTTTCCTCTTTGTTTGAGTGGGGGGCATGGTGTGACATCAGGGGGGTATTCCAGGAAGCATGTTTAAACTAGCCTGACTTTAACCCTGAACTCTGGCTGAAATCCACCTGAACTTGCTTACTCTGGGTATGATGGTTCCAGAAGACCGGATATGAGTTAGTGTAATTACGCTCCACTTTGTAACCCTGGGTTAATGCACGTGCACGTCGTGTACATAAAGACATTCTCAATGGATCACCGATTTCTGGAGTCACCATGGAAACGCGTGGGGGGAAAAAAAGAAAGCGCGACACTTGAGACGGAAGTGAGACGGAGTCTGAGATTTTAATGACGGCGTATGAAGATTATACGTCCAACAAAAAAGTAACACGGCTGCATCATCAAAAAAAAGATTTTCTGCTTGGAGAAAATCAACAGACAAAGTAAACCCACGAGTTTCTGATCTTGTTTCCATTTTCCTTGTGACGTATATATATAAAAAATAAAAAAAAACGCCCCTCTCACCCTCCGCGGGTGGTTTCTCCTCCAAGCTCGGGTCCTCTACCAGAGGCCTGGGAGCTTGAGGGTCCTGCGCAGTATCTTAGCTGTTCCTAGCACTGCGCTTTTCTGGACTGAGAGGTCTGAGGTCTTTCCAGGTATCTGTTGTAGCCACTCCTCAAGCTTGGGGGTTACTGCCCCGAGTGCTCCAATTACCACAGGCACCACCGTCACCTTCACTTTCCAGGCTTTCTCCAGTTCTTCTCTGAGTCCCTGGTATTTCTCCAGTTTCTCATGTTCCTTCTTCCTGATGTTCCCATCGCTTGGCACTGCCACATCCACCACAACGGCTTTCCTCTGTTCTTTATCCACCACTACGATGTCTGGTTGGTTCGCCATTACCATCCTATCAGTCTGGATCTGGAAGTCCCACAGGATCTTTGCCCTCTCATTCTCTACCACCTTCGGAGGTGTTTCCCATTTTGACCTTGGGGTTTCCAGTCCATATTCTGCACACATGTTCCTGTATATTATTCCAGCCACTTGATTGTGCCGCTCCATGTATGCTTTACCTGCCAGCATCTTACATCCTGCAGTTATGTGCTGGATTGTTTCAGGCGCCTCTTTGCACAGCCTACACCTTGGGTCTTGTCTGGTGTGGTAGATCTGAGCCTCTATCGCTCTGGTGCTCAGGGCTTGT
This sequence comes from Oryzias curvinotus, assembly GCA_023969325.1. NCBI lineage: Eukaryota > Metazoa > Chordata > Actinopteri > Beloniformes > Adrianichthyidae > Oryzias > Oryzias curvinotus. Next base: position 14,511,417 of record CM043706.1, read on the forward strand.
TCCTGAGCTGCCAGGATGAGCGCTTCAGTGCTGTCTTGTAGGCCAGCCCTTTCTAGCCATTGGTAGGACTTCTTGATATCAGCCACTTCAGTTATGGTTCCGTGGTACATCCCATGGAGGGGTTTGTCCTCCCATGAGGATCTGTCCTCCAGCACTGTATCCTCTGCTCTCCATTGCCTGAGACATTCACTGAGCACACTGTCAGTTGGGGCCTTGAGCTTGATGTATTCATGCATCTTGGATGTTTCATCCTGGATAGTGGCTTCTACGCTCACTAGTCCTCGGCCTCCTTCCTTGCGGCTAGCATACAGTCTCAGAGTGCTGGATTTGGGATGGAACCCTCCATGCATGGTGAGGAGCTTCCGTGTTCTAACATCCATGGTCTGTATCTCTTCCTTTGGCCATCTTATTATTCCTGCAGGGTATCTGATAACTGGCAGTGCATAGCTGTTTATTGCCCGGGTCTTGTTCTTGCCATTGAGCTGGCTTTTCAGGACTTGCCTTACTCGTTGAAGGTACTTAGCTGTTGCAGCTTTCCTTGTTGCCTGCTCCAGGTTGCCATTTGCCTGGGGAATTCCAAGGTACTTGTAACTGTCCTCAATGTCTGCTATTGTTCCTTCTGGGAGTGAGACCCCCCCTTGTGTGGACTACCTTGCCTCTCCTTGTCACCATCCGGCTGCATTTCTCGAGCCCGAATGACATCCCAATGTCATTACTGTAGATCCTGGTGGTGTGGATCAGGGAGTCAATGTCACGCTCGTTCGTAGCATATAGCTTGATGTCATCCATGTAGAGGAGGTGACTGATGTTGGCCCCATTTCTGAGTCGGTATCCATAGCCAGTCTTGTTGATTATTTGGCTGAGGGGGTTCAGACCTATGCAGAACAGCAGTGGGGACAGAGCATCGCCTTGGTATATCCCACATTTGATGGACACTTGTGCAAGTGGTTTCCCATTGGCTTCAAGGTTGGTTTTCCACAGCTTCATTGAGTTTCTTATGAAGGCTCTTAGAGTCCTGTTGATGTTGTACAGCTCCAAGCATTCAGTGATCCATGTGTGTGGCATTGAGTCATAGGCCTTCTTGTAATCAATCCAGGCTGTGCACAGGTTGGTGTGTCGTGACCTGCAGTCTTGGGCGACTGTTCTGTCGACCAGGAGTTGGTGTTTGGCTCCTCTGGAGTCTCTACCAATGCCCTTCTGTGTGTTATGTGTGTTACTCATGAATTGATCCATGTGCCTATTTATCTTGGTTGCAATGATGCCTGACATGAGCTTCCATGTTGTGGAGAGACAGGTTATTGGCCGGTAGTTGGATGGGACTGCACCCTTTGAGGGATCCTTCTGGATCAGGATCGTTCGCCCTTCCGTTAGCCATTCGGGGTGAGTCCATCTTAGCAGCTGGTTCATTTGTGCTGCCAGGCGTTCGTGGAGTGTGGTAAGCTTCTTTAGCCAGTAGGCATGTATCATGTCAGGGCCCGGTGCTGTCCAGTTTTTCATACCTGAGACTCTTTCTTGGATGTCTGCCACTGTGATGGTTACTGGATTCTGTTCAGGGAGGTTGCTGTGTTCTTTTCTCAGAGAGACCAGCCACTGGGCATTGCTGTTATGTGCTGTCTCTTTCTCCCATATACTTTTCCAGTACTGTTCAGTTTCTAGCCTTGGTGGGTCTGCTCGGCTGTTTTGACCCTGCCACTGAGCGTACACTTTCGCTGGTTGAGTTGCGAACAGCCTGTTTATTCGTCTGGCTTCATTGTCTCTTGTGTATCTCTTTAGGCGGCTACTCAAGGCTAGGAGCCTTTGTTTGGCAGTTTCCAGGGCTTCAGGTATGGGCATCTGGCTGTATCTCTTCGGTACATGCTTTCTCATTGTACCTCTGTCAGCTTACTCACATCCTTCTGAGTTGCCTTGATTTTGGCCTCTAACCGTTGAATCCATGGTGGGTATTGTTTTCTTCCATGGTTGCTCTTATAGCCAAGCATCTCAAGGATCACTGCTGCTGAAGTGTAAACCAGTACATTGGTTTCTGTGATGGTTGTGGTAGGAATTGCCCTCAATGCTTCATTCACAGTTTCCAGTAGACTTTCAGGCAGTACATCACTTAACCGTTGTAGCTGGTGTCGGGGTTGCCTAGTGTTCATTGTAGACATTATCTTGTTTTTCAGGTCAGTTGCTGCCTCGCTCAGCGTAACTGTGGTTGTTGGGGCTGTGTACCCAATCTCAGGGTGTGAGTGTGGTATAACCTCCTCTCTGACCTGTTGTTCTGGCTCTCCCGTGGCATTGTATTGTATCACTTCAATCTCAAGTTGTGATAGGAGTTGCCGCTTGTGGATGTTCGAGCATTGGGCAACCAGTTGTTTGGCAGTTAGCCTTGATTGTGGGTTTCGAAGCATCCATTCATTCCACATCCTCTGCATGTAACCCCTCTGGGTTGGATTACTTGAGTAGTAGCATCCTAACAGATCCTTGTTCTCGCATCTAGTCCATTTCCGTCTTGTTCCAGCAGCCCACTTTCCATCAGAGTGCTCTGGTCCCCCAGCACCTGACGCAGACCTTGTTTGGCCGGGCGACGTCTGAGCCGGCACGACATGTGGTTCATTGTCTCTCATATAGTGAGGTAGGCATTAGCGTTAAGGGTCTCGCCCAAGGACCCTCACTGGCTGATGTTAACTGCCCGTCATTGTTATGGCATTTGCCCCATTTCCATTGTTATGGTAATTGCCCCATTCCATGAATCACCATTAATTGTTCATTCCGCCGTGGGAATCGAACCCGGGTTTCCAGCATGACAGTCCTGCACCTTACCAACCGACCGAGCTACCCAGCCGGTTTTATATATATATATATATATATATATATATATATATATATATATATATATATATATACATATATATATATATAGAACTCTCATATGCCTAAGTTTGAGCCGGTGAATATGCTAATTTTTAGAACAATGAAAAGGACGGTAAAAAATGCACGGAGTGCAAAAATTAATTAAAGAATCTCCCATCATTGTACTTGCAGTATAATGTGTAGGGGTGCAATAAAAACTCATCATCATCCTCTCCTTCACTCTCACTCGTGGTGCGGAGACGTAAGCACAGTAGGACAAAATAACTCGGCAAAACTCGGCAACACACAGTAAAACAGCTAAACAACTAAACATATTTAGTCAAAAAGCCACACTTAAACCCAAATCCGTCCAGACAGGCAAAGGGAATGGTATCCCAGAATCCCTTGCAGTGCCGATCTAACAGCAGCACCAAAGTTACACCTACTTATTGAATTAATTTGAATGAAAGGAAAATAACTGTCTGAAAACTATGTGTTATTTTTAAGCTGACTTAACAAAAAAATGATTTATCTTAACTGAAGCAAATAATTAAGTTAGATCAAAGTAAAAAGTTTAATTTTCCAACATCCATATGTGGTCTTATCAGCCTCTCACGGTGGAAAAAGTATTATCTGAGCTTCTTCATCCACTAAATCATCTTCAAATGGACACGCCATGCTGCTGCACCTCTCTGAAAACAAACTAACCTTCAACTAAACCTGCTCCAGACCAGGTTATGTTCAGAGCATGAGTTGCCATGGCAACTGGACATACCCTGAGACATACCTCCATTTCTGGAACCGAAAGCTGAGGTTATTGTAGAATGACGAGTGGCAATAGTTCGGGGTCAGCAGCAGACACTTTTATTAACACTCTCCAGACACGCACATCCAACTCGACTGTCGTAGATTGCACTGTCGTAAAACACACTGTCGCACAGTGTCGTGAACAAGCATTCTGAACTACGTCATTCATTACATGACATCTCCCCCTTTTCAAAATAAAATAATTAGTAGAGAACATATTTCAACGTTTATAAAACTTAAACTTAGTCCGTCTTTATCTTCTGTCTTGTCTTCTGCTGGGTCTTCTTCCCCCCTTTTTTTTTTTTTTTTCTGAAACGCACCCCCCCAAAGGCCATACTGTGCACATTGCACAGCATAGAGACTATAAGTCCAGTCTCTTGACAGGTTTGCTCATCCGTCCAGAACGTGTGTACACAGTCTTTAACGCAGCTGCTGGAGAACTTGCAGCTGGGAAGACCTGAGGTTGAAGCGCAGTCTCTGAGGCAGGAGCAGTGGCTGAAGGAACAGGCCCCACCTCAGACGGCTCAGCTGAAGTAGAAAGAGCAGCAGCGACAACCTGCTGTGGGGTGTTGCTGCGAAGATGACGACGGTTACGGCGAAACATCACACCCTGTGGAGTTTCCAAGAGGTATGATCTGGGAGTTATACACTCCTTCGAGACGACTGCTGGAGTCGACTAGTTCTTTTCCTGATCCAGCTTGGTAAGAACAGTGTCCCCTGGACGTAGAACAGGAAGAGGCCTGGCGCCATGACGACGGTTGTAGTAGAAAGCTTGTTTAGTCTTTTCCGCAGCGTCTCGTTGGAAAACAGCCTTTCTGTCTGGCCATTTTGGTTGGAGATTCTTCTCCAGGGTGAGAAGTGTTGTGCGGATCTTTCTCCCCATGAGGAGCTCTGCTGGGCTGACTCCTGTACTGGAGCAGGGAGTTGACCTGTAGCACATGAGAGCAATGAGTGGATCCTCCTGCCTGAGAATCTTCTTAGCGGTTTGCACTGCTCTTTCTGCATGTCTGTTTCCTTGAGGGTGGTGAGGACTTGATGTAAGGTGTTGGAAATCCATGTCTTCAGCAAAATCTCTGAATTCTGCACAGGAAAACTGAGGTCCATTGTCACTCACCACTTCGTCTGGAATCCCAAATCTGGCAAATGTGGCTTTTAGTCTCTGAATGACTTGGAAGCTTGTGGTGGATGGCAGATGTAATATTTCCAAGAAACGGGAGTAGTAGTCTGATACTATGAGATAATTGTTCTTGTTGTATTCGCAGAGATCCAGTCCAATTCTTTTCCAGGGACGATCTGGTAGAGGGGTAGAGATGAGTGGTTCTTTCTGTTGCGAACGCTTCTGTTCTTGACAGGTCTGACATTGCATCACTGTGTTCTTTAACTCTGCTGAAAGACCAGGCCACCAAACAGATGAGTTAGCTCTCTCTCTGCATTTTGTGAGCCCTTGGTGTCCTGCATGAATTTTCTTCAGAATCTCCCCCTTTCAGACTTAGGGATGACAATTCTACAGCCACGGATGAGAAGGCCGTTGGTCTCTGACAGCTCGTTTTTTACTTTCATGTACGCTCGGACATTTATAGGAACCTTGTCTTTGTATTCAGGCCAGCCTTTTCTTACCAGCTCGATGACAGTTTGAAGTTCACTGTCTTTGGCTGTGGCTGCTCTGATGCCATCTATACGACTCGGAGAGGCAGGAATGTCTTGAACTACCATGGCTACATAACATTCAATCTCGCTGTGCATATCTGTGGGCTCTCTGGTACGAGCCTGAGGACAACGTGACAGGGTGTCTGCAACGACGAGGGTCTTGCCTGGTACATAGACAGCCTCTGGGTTATACCTCATGAGCCGCATAAGAAGGCGTTGACATCTCAGAGGAACGTCATCTAAGCTACGGCTGTTCACCAGGGGCACTAAAGGTCTGTGGTCGGTCTCTAGCCTGAATCGATCCAGACCTCGCAAGTATTTATCAAACTTTTCACAGGCCCACACGCCGGCTAGACATTCCTTCTCAATTTGAACATATCTAGTCTCAGCCTCTGATAGGCGACGGGAGCAGTAGGCAACTGGCCTCCACTCTTCTCCATGAAGCTGGAGTAGTACAGCGCCCAGCCCATAGCTGCTGGCGTCTGCGGAAACTGCCGTCTGTTTTGTTACATCATAAAAGGTTAGGACCGGGGCTGTTGTTAACATAACCTTGATGTTATCGAACGCTGACTGTTGCGAAGGACCCCAGGTCCATGCATTTTTCGTTCTCAGGAGATCGAAAAGGGGTTGTCCGACCGTTGCTAGTGAAGGGATGTACTTGCCCAAGTAGTTAACCATGCCTAGCACCCGTTTCAGTTCCTGAACGTTTTGAGGTGGGGTTAGCTGGTTAATTGCCTCCACTTTCTCAGGGTCTGGCCTTACTCCTGATTTATCGATCAGGTGACCCAGAAATCTCAGCTGGCTCTGCCTCAAGGAGCATTTCTCTTTGTTGAGTTTAAGGCCTGCTGAGTCAATTCGACGCAGGACCCTTTCCAAACGCGCATCATGTTCTTCAATGGTGGCGCCATGCACCAAGATGTCGTCCATGAAGACTTCGACACCCTCCAAACCTTCCAGAGTTTCCAGCATTTTGCGTTGGAAAATTTCTGGCGCACTGGTGATGCCAAATGGCAGTCTTTTGAAGCAGTACCTGCCAAATGGTGTTATAAAGGTTGTCAACTCGCAGCTATCTGGGTGCAGGGGAATCTGCCAGAACCCACTTGCAGCATCTAGAGATGAGAACACCGTGGCACCACTCAACTTAGACGTTATTTCATCTGATGTTGGAAGGATGTACCGCTCTCTTTGTACCGACTTATTGAGTTTTGTTAGATCAACACAGATCCTGGCTTTGCCTGTATGTTTTTTTAAGACTGGCACCATTGGAGCGCACCATTCTGTCGGTTTTATTACGCGTTTAATAATGTAATTTTGCTCCATCCTTACCAGCTCCTCTTTCGCTTTCTGTAGCATGGGGAATGGTACACGCCTTGCTGTGTGAACTGCGTGTGGCACAGCACCTTCTTTTAATTCAATTTTTACTGGAGCTGTTTTTAAAATACCGTGTTCCCCAAAGGGCTGACTGCCGGTCGTTTGTTCATTTGTAAAGTTTGCGATCTCATCTACTCTTCTCACGAGGTTCATTTCTACAGACAGAGAGCGGCTGAGCAGATTGTTGACTCTATGCCCATGCACTACATATATTTTTGATGTGTAGCTCTTGTTTTTGTAGCTTACTGCAGCATCAAAGTAACCAAGGCAGAACAGTTCTCCTCCGGGACTGTCTAGTGGGAGGTCAGGTGGATGTAACACCTTTCCTGTGTCTAGGGCTTGAAATGTGTCCTCATTTATAATATTGACATCAGCCCCTGTGTCAATCTTAAATTGGACAGGAACAGATTCAACTTGGAGCAACACCGTCCATGCTTCAGACTTTTTTTCTTTTGCATCGCATATGGAGCCGAGAAAGTAGGAGGTCTGCTCCCCTTCCTGTGCTTCAGTGACCTCATTCACTGACCTGCTGCTGCGACATGCTCTGGCCCAATGCCCCATCTTGTGGCAGTTATGGCACTTGGCTTTTGAAGCTGGACATTTCTCTTCCCCTCTGTGTGGCATCCTTCCACATCTTCCGCATTTCTTCGCAGGTTCCCACCATTTACTGTGTGCGTTTGACTTGCCTGGTTTATGCTGTTGTCTCCAGTTTGTGTTTTTATTTCTGTGCCGCACCTCTTGAACCGCCGCCGTGTCTCCTTGCAGACTCACTTGTGCTGCGACCTCTTCTGCTTGCAGTACAGTCTGAACTGTGAGCGCCAAAGTTAAATCCGACATCAACTGTAGCCTGCGTGAGAGCTCTTTATCCTGGATCCCCACCACGATCCGGTCCCGGATGTGCTCCTCTCTGGCTGCTCCGAAGTCACAGTGCTCTGACTGTTCATAGAGTGCTCGGATAAAACTCTCTGCTTTCTCCCCTGTCCGCTGCACGCGCTGGTGAAAGCACGCTCTTTCGTGAATCACATTCCGCCGCGGGAAAAAATAGTCGTCGAACTTTGCTAGGACGACCTCGAGTTTGTCTCTGTCGCCCTCCTCGTTAAATGTAAAAGACTTAAAAATATTCTCCGCTTCAGCGCCCATTGCATAGATGAGGCAGCTCACCTGCACCGTCCCTTCATCCTTGTTGAGTTTCGTGGCGATTCTGTATCGCTCAAAGCGCTGTCTCCAGTCCGGCCATTCAGTCGGCTTATCAAAGGGAAAATTGGCGGGCGGATTAAATTTAGCCATTTCTCTCAGTTCCTTGTCTTCTTACTCCGTATTCGACGTTGGTTCTGTCCAGGTCACTTCTGACACCATGTGGAATGACGAGTGGCAATAGTTCGGGGTCAGCAGCAGACACTTTTATTAACACTCTCCAGACACGCACATCCAACTCGACTGTCGTAGATTGCACTGTCGTAAAACACACTGTCGCACAGTGTCGTGAACAAGCATTCTGAACTACGTCATTCATTACATGACAGTTATCAACTTCCTTAGCCTCAAACTTACCGTGGGAGCAAGCAGAACCTGCTTTCTGGAATACCCCCCAGGCCAGGATGAGAAGTCAGTGTTGTGACACAACCACAAGGGGGCGCTACTGTCGCTGTTTTACACCAACTGTGGTAAAACCTCTGAAAAGAAGAAGGTCCGTCCGGTGTAGGTACCGTGCAATGAGTTCTATCTCATTGACAGAACTCATTGGTACCATGACTATCTGCCTGCAATAACCGTTCGGGGTCCTTCGACTGAGGATGACGTCACACTACGGTAGCCCCACTTGGACAAACTAAATAGCGTCCAGATCTGCTCTGGCTCTGTATTTTCATTTCATGTTTCCTTTTGTAATAGAAGTTATTTTCCCTCATAGGTTGTGTCTGACATTACTCTGTAATGTTTATAGCGAGATTTTACCAGAACCCACTTTGTGCAAAGATCTGTGTCTGTTAGAATGAACCTGCTGCTCCACAGAGAGCCGTGTCTCTGATCAGAGCAGCTGGAGTCTCTTAGCTTCGTGTTTGCTGGCAGGGACGGTGCTTTGGTATAGCGTGCGGTCCGGAGAAGAGTTCAGACCACAGTCCGTTCGGCTGCAATGCACTTAATAATAACCATAACAATAATAACAGCACATTTAGAAGATAATCCCACTCTGTGTTGGAGCTCTGTTTGTTTACAACGGACCGCATTATATCTTCTTCTATGGTGGTACAGTAATTTGTCCAGACCAATCACTGTCTGACACGTCATCGGACCAACGGACAGCCGATCAGTGACATCAGCACCAGTCCCAGGACGCCGAATGGTTATGTTGTATAGCCACAGCAGATGTTGCCGTTCAGGCCGCAAGGGGGCAGCAGTGAGCCATGCTGCAGTTAAGAGTGAAGCTGGACTGGGAGCAGCCAGCAGTTTTGTACACGGCGCACGCCGACCATTCTTGAAGAATAAAGTTGCACTTGAAGAGAACCCCGAACCTGTCATTCCTTCCTAGAAGTTACTACATATGGCGACGAGGATGGGATGTACAACATGAGAGATGTGATTCGTATACCAAAGGAAGATCCTATAAGGACACAGTTGGTTGTAAACGGTAAAAGGGTAACCTATGAAGTAGACACCGGCTGTGGTTACACCATAATGTCAAAAAAATCTTTTGATGGTGTGTTTAAAGACCATAAGAGACCAAAGTTGGTGCCGTGTGGTTTGCAGTTAAGAACTTATGGGGGCCATGCAGTGCCAGTGTTAGGGGCTGCCAAGGTGAAGGTACAACATGGAGGCAGCGTACAACATCTGGCGGTGGTGGTGGTCAAAGGCTCAGGGGCTAGTCTGTTGGGCAGGGGCTGGATTAAAGCTCTCAAAATAGATTGGGAAAAGGTGAACAGAGTGCAGGAGGGGGAGGAGGCACTTCAGGAAGTGTTGGTAAAACATGAAACAGTTTTTAAAGAGGAGCTTGGGAAGTTGAAAGGGTTTTCAGCAAAAATATGTGTGAAAAAGGAAGCAAATCCTCAGTTCTACAAACCACGCTCTGTTCCATTTGCTATGAGACACAAGGTGGAACAAGAATTAGAGAGGCTCTTAAAGGAGAAGATAATTGAGCCAGTGAAATTTTCTGATTGGGCTGCACCTATCGTTCCCATTTTAAAGCCTGATGGTACTGTGAGGATTTGTGGGGACTATAAGTTAACAGTGAACAAAGTATCTGCATTAGAACAGTACCCTATTCCTAGGATGGAGGACTTGATTGCATGCCTGTCAGGAGGAGAAAAATACACCAAGTTAGACATGAGTCATGCATATCAGCAGATAGTGTTAGATGAGGAGGCCAGGAAGTATGTTACAGTGAACACACCTAAAGGTTTGTTCACTTATACAAGGCTTCCTTTTGGAGTGAGTTCTAGCCCTGCCATTTTTCAGAGGACCATGGAGAATGGGTTACAGGGCATTCCAAATGTAGCCGTATATCTGGATGATATTATTTTGACAGGTAGAAGTGAAAAAGAACACATTCAGATTTTGGATCAAGTGCTCCAAAGACTTAAGGAGTCAGGTCTGCGTTTAAAAAGGAGCAAGTGTCAGTTCTTGGAGAAGGAAGTCATTTTTCTGGGTCACAAAGTAGATAAAACAGGGCTTCACCCTCTCCCAGCTAAAGTGAAAGCAGTTCAGGAAGCTCCTTCACCCACGTCAGTGACAGAGTTAAAAGCTTATTTGGGATTGCTACATTTTTACAATCGGTTTTTACCTAATCTGTCTACTCTGTTGGCACCTCTACATAAGCTGCTCAGGAAAGATGAAAAGTAGGTGTGGGGTCCTGACCAAGAACGAGTGTTCAAGCTATCCAAAGAACTGCTGCAGTCAGATCGTGTTTTGGTGCATTATGATGAAGGGAAAGAGCTGATTCTGTCTTGTGATGCGTCTCCCTATGGGGTGGGGGCAGTATTAGCTCACCGCATGCCTGATGGGCAGGGAAAACCTATAGGGTTTGCGTCTCGCACCCTTGGGGCAGCTGAACGAAATTACTCTCAGCTGGATAAGGAAGGGTTGGCTGTGATTTTCGGAGTACAGTATTTCCACAAGTATCTGTACGGGAGGAAGTTTATTATTTGCACAGATCATAAGCCCTTGGTCAGTCTGTTAAATGAGATGAAAGCGGTCCCTCAGATGGCCTCACAGAGGATAATGAGATGGGCAGTTCTGCTGAGGGCATATGAATATGTCATATTGTACCGCGAAGGTAAGAAAAATGCTAATGCAGATGGGTTGAGTCATCTCCCCATATCAGAAGAGTCAGACAAAGAAACACCTGAAGAACATGTATTGATGATGGAGGAAATGCAAGGGCCGTTATTAATGTCAGAGCAAATAATAAAGTGGACAACCAAAGATCCAACTCTTGCTAAAGTACGAGAATACATTCAGAGGGGATGGCCCAACCACAAAAACAGTGAGTTAAAGCCTTTTGAAGTTCGAAAAGAGGAGTTGAGTGTGCAAGACGGTTGTGTTTTGTGGGGAGCAAGAACTGTAATGCCAGCCAGGGCCCAACCTTACATGTTAGAGCAGCTACATCAGGCTCATCCTGGGATGAGCCGGATGAAAGCATTGGCTAGGAGTTATGTATGGTGGCCTCATATGGACTTGGATATAGAAAATAAAGTTTAAACGTGCACGGTGTGTCAGGAACAAAGGAAGGCACCTGAAAACGCTCCCCTCCATCCTTGGGAGTGGCCTGATAAACCCTGGAGGAGACTTCACATTGATTATGCGGGTCCATTCATGGGAAAAATGTTCTTGATCATTGTGGATGCACATTCCAAGTGGTTAGATGTGCATCCTGTGGCATCCACTACCGCTGCAGCTACAGTGGAGAGTTTGAGAAGCAGTTTTAGTACCCATGGTATTCCTGAGATGATCGTATCGGACAATGCTCAATGTTTTGTGAGTGAACGGTTTCAAGAGTTTGTTAGTCGCAATGGCATCACTCATGTGACAGCAGCACCTTATCACCCTTCATCCAACGGGTTGGCTGAAAGAGCAGTACAGACAGTTAAAGAACTCATGAAGAAAAGCAAAGGAGAGACGTTGGAGGCCAAAGTAAACAGGGCTCTGTTTTCTTATCGCATCACCCCTCAAACGACTACGGGTAGGTCTCCAGCAGAGCTGATGATGGGCAGAAAATTGAGGTGTCTGCTGGATTTTGTACATCCAGACTTGAAAGATAGAGTGGCCAGAAGGCAAGCAAAACAGAAAGAACACCATGATAAACATTGCAGAGAGCGCACCTTTGAAGCGGGAGATCTGGTGTACACAAGAAACTATGCCAGTGGTCCACGGTGGATTCCGGGTTTGATTGAGGAGATGACAGGACCTGTGTCCTGCAGAGTTGTTCTGGGCAATAGACAGGTGGTCAGACGCCATGTGGATCAGTTATTCCGGCGGATGGAACCACAAAGTCCTGGGGTGGTAACGGAAGCTGAGATAGAGGATGAGGAATTGCTTCCATCAAGTGAGGGGGAAGTCCCTGAGAGTGGAGGACGCCGCCAGTCAGAACAGAGCCCCGACCTAGACGTGAGACGTTCACAGAGATCCAGGAAGCCCCCAGCGTACATGAAAGATTATGTTACGTGATTTTTTGTTGTTGTGTTGGGGTTATTTGTTTTGGTGTTTATATATATATATATAAATTAAAAAAAAAAACAATGTGACTGTAACGGCGTTCTTTATGATGTTATTGTATGTTTTGGAACCTTGTTTACTTAAGTTGAAGTGGTCCCCTTATGAGGTGTATTTTTAGTCTAAGGGGGGAGAGATTCCGAACTTGGCGTCTTTGTCGTTTTGTGCATGCAGAGGGACAGTGGCTTGTTTCAACTGACAATGAGAAGTTAACAGCAGTGTTGATGGACACCCTTGTCAAAACGCTACATTTTTCAGAGCCGTTTTTAATTCTACCTGATTTTACTGAATGTTGCTAAACAGTACCTTACAACCCTATTCCATATGGTTCCTGTCAACTTAGTTTTTGGCTCCCACCGCATTTCCACCCCTCCCTACTCACTTTTCTGGTAACACAGATGCTTCCTGTCTAAAAAATCTGTATTTTCACAGTTACATCACATTCAACTCAGGTAGTGTTAGCTGAAAACAGTATCATTTGCAGATATTTGCCATACTACAGCCACTTGACTGGTTTCAAACTAAAGCTCACACCTGTATATTTACTCCCCAGTGAGGGCTCTGGCTGCTCGGAGGGGAGGATTCACCATGGACAGTTCCATTAACCACCTTCAAATTTGTCTTCCAACATCTTCATCAATCCCCCCTCATCCATTTATCAGGAAAGAGATTAATACTGTAAAGGGCAAAAAAACAGACGCTCCTGATTCAACTTCGCCCCGATTCGTTTAGCCTCACGTCAGCTTGTATACCTACTAAAGCACTAATCCTTATTGTTGATTTGACATAGTATGTATTCATCAATTTCTAACATTTTTATCCGTCTAGAACAGAGGCTGCAGGCCCTGCAGAGCTGAATTGACCATACGCTTTTTGAAGTTCTCCTGTGTGGAAACTGATGTGGCACATCACCCGTCAAGCAGTGCCAGTGAGCTAAAGGTAAAAGTATCACTGGTTTATAATAATACAAAAGAGGCTTTTTAAGTTAGTCAAAGTGAATTTCAGGAGTAACGTTTCTGTTCTGCAGCCTTTTGGTTTTGAAATATTTTTTTAAACCACTGTTGTCATTTGACAGTGTAGTTAGAACGTCACAAAAATGTATAATGGATATTTTGAATGTAGTGTAATTGTTTATCCTTCACCAGATGCCCCCTAACTATATTAATAGTTTAATTTACATGAATGGCATACCACCTTCACATGATAATTTTTCCAGTAAAGCTTTTTTTAAACAAATGTAATATGTCAAATGAAGCTGGAGCCGGTGTAGGTACCATAACCTGTAGTAACTTGTAGGAAGGAATGACAGGTTCGGGGTTCTCTTCAAGTGCAACTTTATTCTTCAAGAATGGTCGGCGTGCGCCGTACAAAACTGCTGGCTGCTCACAGTCCAGCTTCACTCTTAACTGCGCATGCTCACCTGCTGCCCCCTTGCGGCCTGAAGGCAACATCCTGCTGTGGCTATACC
>CM043706.1:14532693-14712432 GCA_023969325.1 Oryzias curvinotus
GTTTCCAGTCCATATTCTGCACACATGTTCCTGTATATTATTCCAGCCACTTGATTGTGCCGCTCCATGTATGCTTTACCTGCCAGCATCTTACATCCTGCAGTTATGTGCTGGATTGTTTCAGGCGCCTCTTTGCACAGCCTACACCTTGGGTCTTGTCTGGTGTGGTAGATCTGAGCCTCTATCGCTCTGGTGCTCAGGGCTTGTTCCTGAGCTGCCAGGATGAGCGCTTCAGTGCTGTCTTGTAGGCCAGCCCTTTCTAGCCATTGGTAGGACTTCTTGATATCAGCCACTTCAGTTATGGTCCGGTGGTACATGCCATGCAGGGGTTTGTCCTCCCATGAGGGCTCCCTTGAGCTCGATGTATTCATGCATCTTGGATGTTTCATCCTGGATAGTGGCTTCTACGCTCACTAGTCCTCGGCCTCCTTCCTTGCGGCTAGCATACAGTCTCAGAGTGCTGGATTTGGGATGGAACCCTCCATGCATGGTGAGGAGCTTCCGTGTTCTAACATCCATGGTCTGTATCTCTTCCTTTGGCCATCTTATTATTCCTGCAGGGTATCTGATAACTGGCAGTGCATAGCTGTTTATTGCCCGGGTCTTGTTCTTGCCATTGAGCTGGCTTTTCAGGACTTGCCTTACTCGTTGAAGGTACTTAGCTGTTGCAGCTTTCCTTGTTGCCTGCTCCAGGTTGCCATTTGCCTGGGGAATTCCAAGGTACTTGTAACTGTCCTCAATGTCTGCTATTGTTCCTTCTGGGAGTGAGACCCCCCCTGTGTGGACTACCTTGCCTCTCTTTGTCACCATCCGGCTGCATTTCTCGAGCCCGAATGACATCCCAATGTCATTACTGTAGATCCTGGTGGTGTGGATCAGGGAGTCAATGTCACGCTCGTTCTTAGCATATAGCTTGATGTCATCCATGTAGAGGAGGTGACTGATGTTGGCCCCATTTCTGAGTCGGTATCCATAGCCAGTCTTGTTGATTATTTGGCTGAGGGGGTTCAGACCTATGCAGAACAGCAGTGGGGACAGAGCATCGCCTTGGTATATCCCCACATTTGATGGACACTTGTGCAAGTGGTTTCCCCATTGGCTTCAAGGTTGGTTTTCCACAGCTTCATTGAGTTTCTTATGAAGGCTCTTAGAGTCCTGTTGATGTTGTACAGCTCCAAGCATTCAGTGATCCATGTGTGTGGCATTGAGTCATAGGCCTTCTTGTAATCAATCCAGGCTGTGCACAGGTTGGTGTGTCGTGACCTGCAGTCTTGGGCGACTGTTCTGTCGACCAGGAGTTGGTGTTTGGCTCCTCTGGAGTCTCTACCAATGCCCTTCTGTGTGTTATGTGTGTTACTCATGAATTGATCCATGTGCCTATTTATCTTGGTTGCAATGATGCCTGACATGAGCTTCCATGTTGTGGAGAGACAGGTTATTGGCCGGTAGTTGGATGGGACTGCACCCTTTGAGGGATCCTTCTGGATCAGGATCGTTCGCCCTTCCGTTAGCCATTCGGGGTGAGTCCCATCTCTTAGCAGCTGGTTCATTTGTGCTGCCAGGCGTTCGTGGAGTGTGGTAAGCTTCTTTAGCCAGTAGGCATGTATCATGTCAGGGCCCGGTGCTGTCCAGTTTTTCATACCTGAGACTCTTTCTTGGATGTCTGCCACTGTGATGGTTACTGGATTCTGTTCAGGGAGGTTGCTGTGTTCTTTTCTCAGAGAGACCAGCCACTGGGCATTGCTGTTATGTGCTGTCTCTTTCTCCCATATACTTTTCCAGTACTGTTCAGTTTCTGAGCGTACACTTTCGCTGGTTGAGTTGCGAACAGCCTGTTTATTCGTCTGGCTTCATTGTCTCTTGTGTATCTCTTTAGGCGGCTACTCAAGGCTAGGAGCCTTTGTTTGGCAGTTTCCAGGGCTTCAGGTATGGGCATCTGGCTGTATCTCTTCGGTACATGCTTTCTCATTGTACCTCTGTCAGCTTACTCACATCCTTCTGAGTTGCCTTGATTTTGGCCTCTAACCGTTGCTTCCATGGTGGGTATTGTTTTCTTCCATGGTTGCTCTTATAGCCAAGCATCTCAAGGATCACTGCTGCTGAAGTGTAAACCAGTACATTGGTTTCTGTGATGGTTGTGGTAGGAATTGCCCTCAATGCTTCATTCACAGTTTCCAGTAGACTTTCAGGCAGTACATCACTTAACCGTTGTAGCTGGTGTCGGGGTTGCCTAGTGTTCATTGTAGACATTATCTTGTTTTTCAGGTCAGTTGCTGCCTCGCTCAGCGTAACTGTGGTTGTTGGGGCTGTGTACCCAATCTCAGGGTGTGAGTGTGGTATAACCTCCTCTCTGACCTGTTGTTCTGGCTCTCCCGTGGCATTGTATTGTATCACTTCAATCTCAAGTTGTGATAGGAGTTGCCGCTTGTGGATGTTCGAGCATTGGGCAACCAGTTGTTTGGCAGTTAGCCTTGATTGTGGGTTTCGAAGCATCCATTCATTCCACATCCTCTGCATGTAACCCCTCTGGGTTGGATTACTTGAGTAGTAGCATCCTAACAGATCCTTGTTCTCGCATCTAGTCCATTTCCGTCTTGTTCCAGCAGCCCACTTTCCATCAGAGTGCTCTGGTCCCCCAGCACCTGACGCAGACCTTGTTTGGCCGGGCGACGTCTGAGCCGGCATGACATGTGGTTCATTGTCTCTCATATAGTGAGGTAGGCATTAGCGTTAAGGGTCTCGCCCAAGGACCCTCACTGGGTGATGTTAACTGCCCGTCATTGTTATGGCATTTGCCCCATTTCCATTGTTATGGTAATTGCCCCATTCCATGAATCACCGTTAATTGTTCATTCCGCCGTGGGAATCGAACCCGGGTTTCCAGCATGACAGTCCTGCACCTTACCAACCGACCGAGCTACCCAGCCGGTTTTATATATATATATATATATATATATATATATATATATATATATATATATATATATATATATATATATACATATATATATATATATAGAACTCTCATATGCCTAAGTTTGAGCCGGTGAATATGCTAATTTTTAGAACAATGAAAAGGACGGTAAAAAAATGCACGGAGTGCAAAAATTAATTAAAGAATCTCCCATCATTGTACTTGCAGTATAATGTGTAGGGGTGCAATAAAAACTCATCATCATCCTCTCCTTCACTCTCACTCGTGGTGCGGAGACGTAAGCACAGTAGGACAAAATAACTCGGCAAAACTCGGCAACACACAGTAAAACAGCTAAACAACTAAACATATTTAGTCAAAAAGCCACACTTCAACCCAAATCCGTCCAGACAGGCAAAGGGAATGGTATCCCAGAATCCCTTGCAGTGCCGATCTAACAGCAGCACCAAAGTAACACCTACTTATTGAATTAATTTGAATGAAAGGAAAATAACTGTCTGAAAACTATGTGTTATTTTTAAGCTGACTTAACAAAAAAATGATTTATCTTAACTGAAGCAAATAATTAAGTTAGATCAAAGTAAAAAGTTTAATTTTCCAACATCCATATGTGGTCTTATCAGCCTCTCACGGTGAAAAAAGTATTATCTGAGCTTCTTCATCCACTAAATCATCTTCAAATGGACACGCCATGCTGCTGCACCTCTCTGAAAACAAACTAACCTTCAACTAAACCTGCTCCAGACCAGGTTATGTTCAGAGCATGAGTTGCCATGGCAACTGGACATACCCTGAGACATACCTCCATTTCTGGAACCGAAAGCTGAGGTTATTGTAGAATGACGAGTGGCAATAGTTTGGGGTCAGCAGCAGACACTTTTATTAACACTCTCCAGACACGCACATCCAACTCGACTGTCGTAGATTGCACTGTCGTAAAACACACTGTCGCACAGTGTCGTGAACAAACATTCTGAACTACGTCATTCATTACATGACATCTCCCCCTTTTCAAAATAAAATAATTAGTAGAGAACATATTTCAACGTTTATAAAACTTAAACTTAGTCCGTCTTTATCTTCTGTCTTGTCTTCTGCTGGGTCTTCTTCCCCCCTTTTTTTTTTTTTTTCTGAAACGCACCCCCCCAAAGGCCATATTGTGCACATTGCACAGCATAGACTATAAGTCCAGTCTCTTGACAGGTTTGCTCATCCGTCCAGAACGTGTGTACACAGTCTTTAACGCAGCTGCTGGAGAACTTGCAGCTGGGAAGACCTGAGGTTGAAGCGCAGTCTCTGAGGCAGGAGCAGTGGCTGAAGGAACAGGCCCCACCTCAGACGGCTCAGCTGAAGTAGAAAGAGCAGCAGCGACAACCTGCTGTGGGGTGTTGCTGCGAAGATGACGACGGTTACGGCGAAACATCACACCCTGTGGAGTTTCCAAGAGGTATGATCTGGGAGTTATACACTCCTTCGAGACGACTGCTGGAGTCGACTAGTTCTTTTCCTGATCCAGCTTGGTAAGAACAGTGTCCCCTGGACGTAGAACAGGAAGAGGCCTGGCGCCATGACGACGGTTGTAGTAGAAAGCTTGTTTAGTCTTTTCCGCAGCGTCTCGTTGGAAAACAGCCTTTCTGTCTGGCCATTTTGGTTGGAGATTCTTCTCCAGGGTGAGAAGTGTTGTGCGGATCTTTCTCCCCATGAGGAGCTCTGCTGGGCTGACTCCTGTACTGGAGCAGGGAGTTGACCTGTAGCACATGAGAGCAATGAGTGGATCCTCCTGCCTGAGAATCTTCTTAGCGGTTTGCACTGCTCTTTCTGCATGTCCGTTTCCTTGAGGGTGGTGAGGACTTGATGTAAGGTGTTGGAAATCCATGTCTTCAGCAAAATCTCTGAATTCTGCACAGGAAAACTGAGGTCCATTGTCACTCACCACTTCGTCTGGAATCCCAAATCTGGCAAATGTGGCTTTTAGTCTCTGAATGACTTGGAAGCTTGTGGTGGATGGCAGATGTAATATTTCCAAGAAACGGGAGTAGTAGTCTGATACTATGAGATAATTGTTCTTGTTGTATTCGCAGAGATCCAGTCCAATTCTTTTCCAGGGACGATCTGGTAGAGGGGTAGAGATGAGTGGTTCTTTCTGTTGCGAACGCTTCTGTTCTTGACAGGTCTGACATTGCATCACTGTGTTCTTTAACTCTGCTGAAAGACCAGGCCACCAAACAGATGAGTTAGCTCTCTCTCTGCATTTTGTGAGCCCTTGGTGTCCTGCATGAATTTTCTTCAGAATCTTCCCCCTTTCAGACTTAGGGATGACAATTCTACAGCCACGGATGAGAAGGCCGTTGGTCTCTGACAGCTCGTTTTTTACTTTCATGTACGCTCGGACATTTATAGGAACCTTGTCTTTGTATTCAGGCCAGCCTTTTCTTACCAGCTCGATGACAGTTTGAAGTTCACTGTCTTTGGCTGTGGCTGCTCTGATGCCATCTATACGACTCGGAGAGGCAGGAATGTCTTGAACTACCATGGCTACATAACATTCAATCTCGCTGTGCATATCTGTGGGCTCTCTGGTACGAGCCTGAGGACAACGTGACAGGGTGTCTGCAACGACGAGGGTCTTGCCTGGTACATAGACAGCCTCTGGGTTATACCTCATGAGCCGCATAAGAAGGCGTTGACATCTCAGAGGAACGTCATCTAAGCTACGGCTGTTCACCAGGGGCACTAAAGGTCTGTGGTCGGTCTCTAGCCTGAATCGATCCAGACCTCGCAAGTATTTATCAAACTTTTCACAGGCCCACACGCTGGCTAGACATTCCTTCTCAATTTGAACATATCTAGTCTCAGCCTCTGATAGGCGACGGGAGCAGTAGGCAACTGGCCTCCACTCTTCTCCATGAAGCTGGAGTAGTACAGCGCCCAGCCCATAGCTGCTGGCGTCTGCGGAAACTGCCGTCTGTTTTGTTACATCATAAAAGGTTAGGACCGGGGCTGTTGTTAACATAACCTTGATGTTATCGAACGCTGACTGTTGCGAAGGACCCCAGGTCCATGCATTTTTCGTTCTCAGGAGATCGAAAAGGGGTTGTCCGACCGTTGCTAGTGAAGGGATGTACTTGCCCAAGTAGTTAACCATGCCTAGCACCCGTTTCAGTTCCTGAACGTTTTGAGGTGGGGTTAGCTGGTTAATTGCCTCCACTTTCTCAGGGTCTGGCCTTACTCCTGATTTATCGATCAGGTGACCCAGAAATCTCAGCTGGCTCTGCCTCAAGGAGCATTTCTCTTTGTTGAGTTTAAGGCCTGCTGAGTCAATTCGACGCAGGACCCTTTCCAAACGCATCATGTTCTTCAATGGTGGCGCCATGCACCAAGATGTCGTCCATGAAGACTTCGACACCCTCCAAACCTTCCAGAGTTTCCAGCATTTTGCGTTGGAAAATTTCTGGCGCACTGGTGATGCCAAATGGCAGTCTTTTGAAGCAGTACCTGCCAAATGGTGTTATAAAGGTTGTCAACTCGCAGCTATCTGGGTGCAGGGGAATCTGCCAGAACCCACTTGCAGCATCTAGAGATGAGAACACCGTGGCACCACTCAACTTAGACGTTATTTCATCTGATGTTGGAAGGATGTACCGCTCTCTTTTTACCGACTTATTGAGTTTTGTTAGATCAACACAGATCCTGGCTTTGCCTGTATGTTTTTTTAAGACTGGCACCATTGGAGCGCACCATTCTGTCGGTTTTATTACGCGTTTAATAATGTCATTTTGCTCCATCCTTACCAGCTCCTCTTTCGCTTTCTGTAGCATGGGGAATGGTACACGCCTTGCTGTGTGAACTGCGTGTGGCACAGCACCTTCTTTTAATTCAATTTTTACTGGAGCTGTTTTTAAAATACCGTGTTCCCCAAAGGGCTGACTGCCGGTCGTTTGTTCATTTGTAAAGTTTGCGATCTCATCTACTCTTCTCACGAGGTTCATTTCTACAGACAGAGAGCGGCTGAGCAGATTGTTGACTCTATGCCCATGCACTACATATATTTTTGATGTGTAGCTCTTGTTTTTGTAGCTTACTGCAGCATCAAAGTAACCAAGGCAGAACAGTTCTCCTCCGGGACTGTCTAGTGGG
Organism: Oryzias curvinotus; assembly: GCA_023969325.1. NCBI lineage: Eukaryota > Metazoa > Chordata > Actinopteri > Beloniformes > Adrianichthyidae > Oryzias > Oryzias curvinotus. The sequence goes on from CM043706.1 coordinate 14,539,766, forward strand.
AGGTCAGGTGGATGTAACACCTTTCCTGTGTCTAGGGCTTGAAATGTGTCCTCATTTATAATATTGACATCAGCCCCTGTGTCAATCTTAAATTGGACAGGAACAGATTCAACTTGGAGCAACACCGTCCATGCTTCAGACTTTTTTTCTTTTGCATCGCATATGGAGCCGAGAAAGTAGGAGGTCTGCTCCCCTTCCTGTGCTTCAGTGACCTCATTCACTGACCTGCTGCTGCGACATGCTCTGGCCCAATGCCCCATCTTGTGGCAGTTATGGCACTTGGCTTTTGAAGCTGGACATTTCTCTTCCCCTCTGTGTGGCATCCTTCCACATCTTCCGCATTTCTTCGCAGGTTCCCACCATTTACTGTGTGCGTTTGACTTGCCTGGTTTATGCTGTTGTCTCCAGTTTGTGTTTTTATTTCTGTGCCGCACCTCTTGAACCGCCGCCGTGTCCCCTTGCAGACTCACTTGTGCTGCAACCTCTTCTGCTTGCCGTACAGTCTGAACTGTGAGCGCCAAAGTTAAATCCGACATCAACTGTAGCCTGCGTGAGAGCTCTTTATCCTGGATCCCCACCACGATCCGGTCCCGGATGTGCTCCTCTCTGGCTGCTCCGAAGTCACAGTGCTCTGACTGTTCATAGAGTGCTCGGATAAAACTCTCTGCTTTCTCCCCTGTCCGCTGCACGCGCTGGTGAAAGCACGCTCTTTCGTGAATCACATTCCGCCGCGGGAAAAAATAGTCGTCGAACTTTGCTAGGACGACCTCGAGTTTATCTCTGTCGCCCTCCTCGTTAAATGTAAAAGACTTAAAAATATTCTCCGCTTCAGCGCCCATTGCATAGATGAGGCAGCTCACCTGCACCGTCCCTTCATCCTTGTTGAGTTTCGTGGCGATTCTGTATCGCTCAAAGCGCTGTCTCCAGTCCGGCCATTCAGTCGGCTTATCAAAGGGAAAATTGGCGGGCAGATTAAATTTAGCCATTTCTCTCAGTTCTTTGTCTTCTTACTCCGTATTCGACGTTGGTTCTGTCCAGGTCACTTCTGACACCATGTGGAATGACGAGTGGCAATAGTTCGGGGTCAGCAGCAGACACTTTTATTAACACTCTCCAGACACGCACATCCAACTCGACTGTCGTAGATTGCACTGTCGTAAAACACACTGTCGCACAGTGTCGTGAACAAGCATTCTAAACTACGTCATTCATTACATGACAGTTATCAACTTCCTTAGCCTCAAACTTACCGTGGGAGCAAGCAGAACCTGCTTTCTGGAATACCCCCCAGGCCAGGATGAGAAGTCAGTGTTGTGACACAACCACAAGGGGGCGCTACTGTCGCTGTTTTACACCAACTGTGGTAAAACCTCTGAAAAGAAGAAGGTCCGTCCGGTGTAGGTACCGTGCAATGAGTTCTATCTCATTGACAGAACTCATTGGTACCATGACTATCTGCCTGCAATAACCGTTCGGGGTCCTTCGACTGAGGATGACGTCACACTACGGTAGCCCCACTTGGACAAACTAAATAGCGTCCAGATCTGCTCTGGCTCTGTATTTTCATTTCATGTTTCCTTTTGTAATAGAAGTTATTTTCCCTCATAGGTTGTGTCTGACATTACTCTGTAATGTTTATAGAGAGATTTTACCAGAACCCACTTTGTGCAAAGATCTGTGTCTGTTAGAATGAACCTGCTGCTCCACAGAGAGCCGTGTCTCTGATCAGAGCAGCTGGAGTCTCTTAGCTTCGTGTTTGCTGGCAGGGACGGTGCTTTGGTATAGCGTGCGGTCCGGAGAAGAGTTCAGACCACAGTTCGTTCGGCTGCAATGCACCTTAATAATAACCATAACAATAATAACAGCACATTTAGAAGATAATCCCACTCTGTGTTGGAGCTCTACATGAAAGATTATGTAACGTGATTTTTTTTTGTTGTGTTGGGGTTATTTGTTTTGGTGTTTATATATATATATAAAAATTTAAAAAAAAAACAATGTGACTGTAACGGCGTTCTTTATGATGTTATTGTATGTTTTGGAACCTTGTTTACTTAAGTTGAAGTGGTCCCCTTATGAGGTGTATTTTTAGTCTAAGGGGGGAGAGATGTATAGCCACAGCAGATGTTGCCGTTCAGGCCGCAAGGGGGCAGCAGTGAGCCATGCTGCAGTTAAGAGTGAAGCTGGACTGTGAGCAGCCAGCAGTTTTGTACACGGCGCACGCCGACCATTCTTGAAGAATAAAGTTGCACTTGAAGAGAACCCCGAACCTGTCATTCCTTCCTACAAGTTACTACAGGTTATGGTACCTACACCGGCTCCAGCTTCATTTGACATATTTATAAAAGTCACTTAATCCTGTTTTCTGTCAGAAATGATTAATTTATTCTTTTGACGCGTTTTTTTTATTCCTAATGAAAACAGCATCTTTTTAATCGCACCAGACAGTTGGAGGGGATGTGAGCATAAATAAACGGTTTATTGTTTTGTTTTTTTTTTTACCAATGTAATTAAGTTTAAATCCTGTGTTACAGTTTCCAAACGTGATTATGCTGCTCAGTTACTGAACAGCACGGTACGTTTTGATCAGTTGTACTTTAAAGCTGGAAATAAAGTCCTAATCAGAAGGTTTTCCCTTTTCCTTCTCCCGCGTGCTTCCCGGGAAAGTTAACAAAGCAGAAGCGCCCCGCGGCGGGAATGTTTGCGGTGCGCCTCCCCTTCCGACAGTCCTGTGGCCCGCAGCGGTTTCTGCTGTCTGTTACCCACCGACAGTCAAAGAGTGTTTCAGGCTGAGATGAAGACAACCCACGACCACGCACGGTAAAGATCCACACTAACGAACGACAACACGTGTACACAACGCACAGACGGGAATAGGCGGCTTCATCAGACCACAGCTGGCACGAGACAACAGGCCGGAGACTGATCGGTGTTTGTCACCGTGTCCTGAACGTTAAGACGGCACGGCGGCGATGCTAGCGCCGGTAATGCTAGCAGCGGCGATGCTAACGCCGGTGATGCTAGCGTTAGCTGTGATGCTAAAGCTAGCATCACAGCTAACGCTAGCAGTTACCGCTGTGCTGAGTCCGAGGCTTTATCCACGAAAACGGCGCCGTGACGCAAACCAAAGAGTGAAAAAGAACCGTCGCGGCTGCGTCAGTGTGCGGGTCACCGCGAAAAGGCTCAAGCTGCACCTGAAGCTAACGTCACTCGTTCCGCAGACAGACAGATTCTTCTGCGGCTCCGTGTCGTGTGGGGAGATGGATCCTAGTGGGATGTTGGTCTTCTCTGACGAGGACCTGGACTTTGATCGATCCATTCAAATCAACCTTCTACTTTTATCTGACCTGAAAAATAAAAACTCATCTTCACTGATCATCTGTCATTTAACAAAGTTAAATGGGTTAACCCTCACCCAGGTTTCTGTCTGGTTCCAGCTCCAGTTTGGAACCGGACTGCTTCGTTTTGAAAGATTGTTCACTTCAGGAGAACCAGCCCGTGGTTCATTATTGCCAGAACATCTGGTTTGGTTCTTTCTGCTACTAACTCCCGGTAAATGAATACAGAAAGCATGAAGTAAAGTCTTTGTTAAAGATCATCCCTCCTTCAGAACCCCTTTAGGGCTGCTGGAGCTTCTGTCAACTGCTGTTGGCTGAAGGTGAGCCTGACCCCAAACGGGCCGCCTGACCCCAAACGGGCCGCCTGACCCCAAACGGGCCGCCTGACCCCAAACGGGCCGCCTGACCCCAAACGGGCCGCCTGACCCCAAACGGGCCGCCTGACCCCAAACGGGCCGCCTGTCTGTTACAGGGAAGCTCGCACACTCACATGCACTCCTAGGGGTCATTTAGAGACACCAATAAACCAGTGAGTCCTGTTTTTTTTGGACTGAAACCAGAGAAACAGGAAACCAGAAAAAACCCACACGTGCATGAAGAGAACATGCAAACTCCACATAGAAGGAACCCAGCTGGGATTTGAACTGGGGTCTATGTGCTGTGGGGTTAGAGCGCCAGCCACTACACCACAGTGTAGTTATCTGGTTCGCTTTTGTTTTGATTGGCTCCTTCTTTTTCTTAAAAGTTGTGATAACAGTCAAACACAAAAACAAAGCCTAATGGTATTCTTTTTTTTTTAAACAAATTTAATTTTAAATGTTTTTTTGTTATGTTTGTAGTAGAAAGACTGTAAGCAGCTGTTTGAGTCAGAAACACCGGAGTCTGGTTGTTCATGATTCCTTTGTCCAACACTAACCTTTAAGGAGAAATGAACTGTTTACCAGATTTCATCAAGAAGAACCTGTAGAACAGACAAAGGATGTTTGAGTCTCTTCTTGACAGTTAACAGCTGTAAGGCAGGGGGGTCAAAGTCATTTTCACTGAGGGCCACATCAGCATAAAGCTGTCCTCAAAGGGCCAGATAGAACTTATACATGTAACTAAATGTAATGAAAGATAAATGTAACTACTCCATAATGTTAAATTACTCATTATTTATGTACTTCTTAAAGTGACAATTACAGTTGCATAAAAAACATACATACATATATATATATATATATATATATGTATGTATGTATATATATATATATATATATATATATATATATATATATACATATATATATATATATATATATATACATACATATATATATATATACATATATATATATATATATATATATATATACATACATATCTATATCTATCTATGTATATCTATATATATCTATATATATGTATGTATATATATATATATATATATATATATATATCGCTTTATATCGCTGAATCTTGACTGCAGCGGTGGTGCGGCGCGATGCGGACATTTGGCCCACGGGCCTTGAGTTTGACAAGTCCTGTAAGGGATGCTGTCACGTTAACCCAATGAATCATGGGAGACAGACAGACTCGCGTCTTTACGTTTATTTCAGTCAGACAAAACTCTTGCAGTAGATACATTTATTTTCACATACTTAATTTACATCTTAGTTGGCATTCACAAACTTTGATTGCCATAAGGCTCCGTACAATTCCATGACATAACTTCCATAAACTTTAGGGTAAAAACCCCGAACGTAGCCCACAGGTGGAAGCCGGGGAGGAGGGTGGGGCGACGAATGCGGCGCTGCGGTAAAAAGAGAATGAACGGCTGCACACCTGGACTTAAATAGGACGCTGAACAGGTGAGTTAATTACCTACCGCCCTAGGGGGGACAGCCACTGCCGAGTTTTGGTGCCCGAAATGCGAATATCATTCGCTATTTTTATTCACTTTTTACACGGTCTAACACGGATCCTGTGGGAAGCTGCTCATGCCAAACATGACCTTAAGCTGTGGTTTGTTTTGTGTTTGAAACTTTTTTAGCCATTTCAGCAGGAAGTGAGGATGTGAACCACATCTGATTGGTTAGATTAGTGACTTATATGATTAAGCGTCCAAGAATGATTGGCAGAGACAGTTTAAGGGTTGGACTTTTTCCAAAAACAGAACTATCTGTCATATTCCAGACTGTTTTGTGTGAAGCCGGGTCCAGAGCTGACATCCTGCAGATCCACGGCTCATTGAGGCTGTGGGAACCAGTCTTTCTAGCACTGCTTGACCAACGCTGCACATCTGACCGTTTGTGGTCAACAGATGTGACCTGTAGTAAGTGTAGCATCGTGTGCTTCATGCAGTGTTCTGATGAGAGGATGGCGTGTGAGCTGTGACCTTCAGGCAGACGCTACAGACCCATTAACACGAGGACCGACTCAAACAGTGTTTCTCCAAGCTGCTATGAAATGAACTTTATGCTGATTCATGACAGAGAATGGTGTGGGTGCATGTCTGTCTGTGATGGTCTGTAGGTATGCTAATGTTCATGACTTGTATTTACTACACATGTATTTTATTCCTATTTTACTTTAAACTCTTCTTTTTTTAGAAACAGAACGATAGAGGTACTTTTGCTTTTTCAGTTTGGCTGTGTGTGAAGATGACTTTAATAGATCTATTATAACTGGCCCCACAGACTAGAAATGCCACATTATTTGGTGTGTTTGCATGTTCACATGCGTCACTTAGGGATTTTTTCATGCTTGGTTCGTTTATCCTCAGGTGTGACTGGAGCTCCTTGTTGTGGTCTCTAAATGAGGGATTTTTTGGACATAGACAGTACCGTTCCTGTTGGGACCTTGTAGGGCGTGTCGGCATGAACACTGTGTGCTTTGTTATGACGCCGTTTGCATCTGTGCTTCAAAGTTTTTTTTGTCAAATGTAAGGACATGAGTCAGAGGAGGAACCGCTTTCAGAATGACCGTCTAGAGGAGAATACTAGTTCACCTATTCCAAAAGAATTCTTCGCTTTTATGAATTTGCCGTTTAGTGTTTCTCTTACAGAGGTATTTTAGGATTTAAATCTTAGACTGGGTAAAGTTTTTCTGAAATAATTTGTTTTGTCTTTAGTGACCCAGTCGCAGCGACAGTATTAGCCAAAGGCCTACAAACCCCAAACAATGATGATATCAAACTATTGTTAAGGTGCAGCCTTTGTCGTCTATTCTGTCCATTAAAGGCATCTGGGTGGAACCAGGATAGAGGCGTCCTATGAAGGAGCAGGACTGTTTACAGAGTTCATAGTCCGATTGTTGTTTGCACTTGTTCTTATCGGATCAGATTAACATTTAAATGATGCTGGTTGGGCTCGATGGTGGCCGGTCTGCATTCTCTCCTCAACAGGATGTCAGGTGTCTGAACAGGTGAGAGCCGTTTACCCAGTGTGCTTTGCTTTTCTTAGTCAATATGCAGAGTTGCTGCCATGCCCTCATGTCAAACATAGACGAGCGCTGGGCCATGAAGACAGTCTAAAGCAGGGGGGTCCAAATCCAGGCCTCAAGGGCCGGCAACCTGCTGTTTTTCCAGAAACCCTGCCTCATCTGCTGCTGATTACCTGGATCAGGTGTGTTTAACCAATAAGGAGCTTCAACTGCAGGTTGATTGGAAAACATATAGGACACCGGCCCTTGAGGCCTGGAATTGGACACCCCTGGTCTAAAGGCTGTTTTCAGGCTGGATTTTATCATCATTTCATTTTCCAGATAGATTTGGTTTTTTACAAAGTAGTCACTTGAGCATTTTGATTGAAAGAATGTGAAGCAGGAAGTCTTCATTGCACAAAAGTCAACCATAGAACCTGTTTTTTTGGGACCCATCTTTTTTTTCTGTCATTGGGTTTTTCTGCTGTCGGTTCAGCCAATCAGGAGCTGTCTCCTAAATGGTTTCAGCTCTGGTCACGCAGAGCTCCTCCCCCAGTCTGTGTCCCCGCCTTTCTCTCTGCTTTCTCTCGGGCTGCCTCCAGTGTGTGGAATAAAAGGACTGGAGGCAGGAGGTTGTCCGCTCGGAGCCTGTAGTCCTCGCCTGAACCATGGAATCTGCGTTTCTGTTCAGAAATCCTCACGTGAGTCCCACTCCTCGGTTGTTTCCCCCCCCATCTTCCACGGCTGCTGTGTCATCGGTCTGTCTGCCTCCTGCCCCCCATGCCCTACTGCCGGCTGCTGATGCTGTCTTGTGATGCTTGTGTGGAGGGGGGTGGGGGCGTTGTGTGTTTGTGTGTACATGTGAAGTAGGGACGCCACAGTTGTGGGTTTGAAACCCATGTTTCTGCATAGACGTGCGTGGTTTCATTGGTGCTGTGAGGGTTTGTGTGGAGGAACGGGGTTTCTCTGGTTATTGCAGATTCAGATGTGGGGTAGATGAGGGGTAGATGTGGGGTAGATGAGGGGTAGATGTGGGGTAGATGTGGGGTAGATGAGGGGTAGATGTGGGGTAGATGAGGGGTAGATGTGGGGTAGATGAGGGGTAGATGTGGGGGGTAGATGTGGGGGGTAGATGAGGGGTAGATGTGGGGTAGATGAGGGGTAGATGTGAGGGGTAGATGTGGGGGGTAGATGTGGGGGGTCTTTGTAGAGTTCCGTCCAGCGACCACAGCTAACTGAACAAAGTAAAGGCCTCGTCTCTCGTTGGCGCCTCGTCTCTCGTTGGCGCCTCGTCTCTCGTTGGCGCCTCGTCTCTCGTTGGCGCCTCGTCTCTCGTTGGCGCCTCGTCTCTCGTTGGCGCCTCGTCTTCACGTTCTTCCTTGTAAAAGTGAACTGGCTCTTATTTATCGATGTGCATTTGCCCTTCATCTGTTGGTGTCGAGGAGACCTGCTTATTCTTTGACCGTCTCTTTTTAGCAACATTTTTCTCAACACTAAAGTTATAATAATAACTTTTCATTATTGGTCGGCGTTGGCGTGATGCACAAGGTCAAAAATAACCCCCAGATTTCCAGAGTTTAGAAGCTGATGAATCGTTCTCGTTTCTTTCGTTTGCTTCTACAGCAAAAAAAAAAACGTTAAAAACAGGATCTTTTTCAATGTCCATGTTTCTCTACAAACACACCTGAAAATTTCAAAAGACATCAAATATTGATCGTCTGTGTTGTGGAAGGCTCCTCTGATTAGATTAGACCACTGACTGGATGTGAGAACTGGACTGAGTGGGATCCACAGAAAACTATTCACGTCCACCTCCAACCACATGAAGTCAATTCAGTCGCCATTTTTTTCCCGTACGGACGCCACCATGTTGGAGCCAGGTTTGTTAGTACATTGGTTGGCCTGAGTTGATGTTTCTATAGCAACCACTCTAGCCAATCAGGAGAGCGCTTGTTGAAGGGCCACACCCCTATCTGTTAGTCAAAGGTTATGAACATTGAAGCAGGCTCCACCTACTTTTATTGATACATCTGATTGGTCAGTTTATATTTTGAATAGCTTGAACTACAGAAAAATATCATGAAAAAATGAGGAGTATTAATACGTCTGGGTATCACCAATTATTTCCAGATTTGATTCACCAGAGCCTGGATCGATTTGATTTCTAGATTTTTTTCAATTCTTTCGATCCACTTGATTCGATTCAATTCAATTCTGAATTTACAGTATTCTCCCCATGTTCGCAGAGGTGAAGGGGAGAATGTCAGACACCGATCCTCACTCATCACAAACCCTTCTGAAACATTTATAGTTTATTCAACATTTGGAATATTGCTCAACATCAGGTTTCTTTATTCAGAGCAGTAGACTGTACCATAGGGCCCTTTGTGTCTCTCTGGGCCTTAAAACCAGGAGTTCTTCCTCCCTCATCAGTTTAGAGCCACAGGTCATCTTCCTCCAGAAGAGGCCACTTTCCTTCATATTAAACTCCTGCTCCAGATGATAATTATTCTCCACCGTTATCTTCTTCAGCGTTTCAGGAGATTTTCCAGCTGCTTCTGAGTCCGCTGGTTTCTCCGTGCAGGTGCACAAACTTTGGCTATAGCCAATCAGGAACTGGACCCAGCTGTGAAATATTCCTTAGCAGCCGGCGAGGAAGCTGACGGGCCGGCGTGCTCTTCATCTCTGCTCCCCTCCTCCCCCGCAGCACCTCAAAAGTCTCATACAAGCGTCTTGAGTTTTTGTGATGAACCGGAGTGTTAGTGAAACGCCAATAAGCGGGGAAACGCTGCACACCTTCAGACATGTCTGTATAGAAATACATTAATAATCTATAGATGTTTTGAACATATTCCTATTAATCTGTTCATATACAGTAAATATTATCAGTGCAGTAATAATCCAGTGAGTTTAACAGCATACAGTGTTACATGGTTTCTCTAAAGGAGAAATTGTACCGATCATTAACACTGTAAAGACTCCAAAGTGACTCCATTACAAAAGAAATGTTCAGCGTCTCCTGGAGGCGTTTCAGTTTGACCACTAGGTGGAGCTCTCACCATAGCTCTCACTATAGCGTTACACGTTATTCCAAAAGATGGAGCAAAAACGCTGCTTTAGACCACGAATGGTAAATGGCGTAAACTTGTATAGCGCTTTTCTACCTACAAGGACAAAGCGCTTTACAGTCACACACACATTCACCCATTCACACACACATTCACACACTGGTGGCCGCTCCGCTGCCAAACACAGGCGCCCGCCTGCCACCAGAGGCAAGGTGGGGTTCAGTGTCTTGCCCAAGGACACTTCGACTCATGGGCGTGCAAGGCGGGAGTCGAACCTGCAATCTTACGATCATGGGTCGACCGCCGTACTGTGCACCACGGCCGCCCCAGTGGTCACTTTAAAAACAAGTTTCCTCAAAAGAGTATTCTAAAATTCCTGCCTGTGAGTCTATAAACATGTTCATTTAGTCATCCATGTATGTTTAGGTCAACCGAGCGTTAGCATTAGCTGTCCTATGGGAAATTCCATTATACGTTAGCATCAAGCTAGCAGACTTTGGCTTTACTGCTGTTAGGTCACCGGAAAGGAAAGGCATAAAAGATGGATCTCTACTTTTACAGATCAATTATTGACTTTTAAGCTTTAATTGATTCAGATTGATTAATCCATTTTATGAATCCAGCCCTAATTATCAAGATGTTTAAAAAGGAATCGGAGCCAGAACGGTTTTCTGACCAGTAGACTGAGCAACAGCTGTTTATTTCTCTAAAGACGTCTGTGGGATTTTGGCTTTTTGGAACCAGCAGGTACTTCCTGTTTGGAACAGAGGGGGCGGGGCCACTCAGCCCAGTTCTTATTTACAGTCAATGGTACAGATTCATAATCTACAGACTTTTCAGGACAGTGTCCATGGATTACCCGTCTGGAACTCTGGGGTTTTCTGCAGAGTTGCCTAGGTTGAGCAGTTTTTTCTGCTTCGTGGTTTAATGGTCCCTACCTAAAAGGCAGATTGGAGGTTCTTGAACTGTCGACTTTCCTCAGCGATCTTCAAAAATCTTTTTTTTTTTGCTGCACACGGGTAGAGATGGCAGGAAGAATCTTAATCCGTAGATTGGGAAAGACTGTTGCTTCCGGACTAACGTGTGGTGACCAGAATAAATGATTTACGTGAGCATTTCCTGTCCATCCATCACCAATAAATGCAGACTGATTGCTGCAACAGCTCCACACACAGAACTCCATCCTGTTTGCTCAGCTACACTCTTGGGATTTGGCTGCATCACATTTTTCAATGTTAAGCTTTGACAGATGTGGTCGAGTCTCAGCTTTGATGTCATTGGAAGTTTGTGGTTTGTCAGCATTTCTACATAATATGGCTCCTTCTCTGTCATCGGATTCTGACGAACCAGAAACAGACCTGAAGGTTCAGATCCCACTAACGGCTGCTAGGAGGGAGGGGTTAGCGGCTGCTGCTTGGTCTGCAGGATGAAGCATGTTTGGGCCAGCAGCTGCCACATGAATCAAAGCACAGCCTTTATCAGACCCCTGATAGATGTGTGGAACCTGCATCTTCATTTGCTGCATGCCCACCACTTCAAACATGTTTGTACCATGTTCTCAGTGTGAACCTGATAACATTTTAGTGTTGTTTTGTTGTGTTTTCATGCTTCAGACTCTGAATACTTTAAGGCGTCAAGTGAGTATGTTTAGATTTGAAAGCATCCAAAGCCTTTGGCGACAGTAAAGAGAGCGATCTCTGCTGCTTCCAGGAGCTGTACTCTCTGACGATGCAACGAAGCAGAGAAAAGATGGAGCGGGTCAAGACGGAGCTGCACCTGAGCCAGGTATGCACCTCATCAGAGCCGGGTCTGGACCTCATCAGAGCCGGGTCTGGACCTCATCAGAGCCGGGTCTGGACCTCATCAGAGCCGGGTCTGGACCTCATCAGAGCCGGGTCTGGACCTCATCAGAGCCGGGTCTGGAGTCCGTCCTCTGCTGCAGTGACAGTGGCAGCAGCAGTCTGGAATGGGTCTGTTGGTCACGTTTGTGCGGTTTAAGTCTGCAGGAACTGAAGACTCGTCTCTGTGGCTCAGCTGTGAACATGAGTGTGAAGAGGATTATAACCTCTCACAGGGAAATGTCTCATTTATTCAGTGAAGAGTGAACAATATTGTGTGCAGAATTGTGTTTCTTGTGTGCCTTTGTGTAACCCCTGAAGGACTTGTGGTTTCTGTGCATGTCTGCCTGTCCTGGTGTGTTTGCTGAAGTTCAAGAGGAAGCTGAGGGTCTGTGTGGCAACATGCAACCGAGCAGATTACTCCAAGCTGGCCCCCATCATGTTTGGCATCAAAGCCCACTCTGATGAGTTTGAGCTGGAGGTGGTGGTGCTCGGTTCTCACCTCATCGATGACTACGGGTGAGATCTGCCGTCTTTCCTTAGCGGCTGCAGTAAAACCAGCCAGAAATGCCGTGGGTTTAGACTCAGTCTCAGCGGAAACGCCTACTTGCCACATGTACGCCACGCTCTCATGGTGTTTTTTGGTCTGCAGGAACACTTTCCGGATGATTGAGCAGGATGACTTTGGCATCGACTCTAAGCTCCACACTATAGTCAGAGGAGAAGACGAGGCGGCCATGGTGGAGAGCGTTGGTTTGGCGCTTGTGAAGCTGCCCGACGTCCTGCAGAGACTGCGCCCGGATATCCTGATTGTACACGGCGATCGTTTTGACGCCCTTGCTTTGGCAACTGCCGCAGCCCTGATGAACATCCGAATCCTTCACCTGGAGGGGGGAGAGGTTAGCTTCTGCCAGATCCACTTTGGTGGACTGAGAAACTCTTAGTCAAGAGAAAGGACGGCCTCCTGATTTTGGACACAAGACGCCCAACTTTATAGCAGAATGTGAAATTATAATCAGTGATCAAATTCCATTTGTAACTGTTCTTTTGTTCCAGGTTAGCGGGACGATCGACGATTCAATCCGCCATGCCATAAGTAAACTGGCCCATTATCACGCGTGCTGCACACGCATGGCAGAGCAGCACCTGATCGCCATGTGTGAGGACCACTCTCGCATCCTCCTGGCTGGATGTCCTTCATATGACAAGCTGCTTCTGACTCACCGCAAAGACGACTACATGGACATCATCAAGAGCTGGCTTGGTATGTTCTTTTGTCAGAACGGCAGACACCCGAGGCTGTTCTTCAGGATGACCCCTGAACCCACAGGAATGCCGTTTGAACTTTTGAGTGTTGAAACAAGAACATCCTGTGTAGATTTTGTTCAGCGTGACTCGAGTAATTGCACGGCCGTTGAAATAATGACATGTTCATCATGTGAAGAATGCTGAGACCTGGCAGGGCGTGTGCTGCAGAAAGTTCCAACAGTTCACCCAATATGAGTGTACAGAAACGTTTCCATGCGTTGCTGTAGTTCCTTGAGGTGAACAGGTTTGTCCTCAGTGTCATCCCAGAGCTGCTCATGAACTCTAAACTGAGCTGTCACACTTACGTAGAAGTCGGGTTTGTTCGTTAGCCTCCGGGGTCTCTAACACGAGTCAATCGGGCAGAAAACATGGAGTCTGTCCTCAGCCAGAGCGTTCTCATGTGTTTCCTGTATTTGTTACTGCTTCAGGAGGGACGGGGTTAGAACGATGCCAGAATACAGAGAGGCTTCGCTCTCAGCTAAGGATGAACCTGTGCTTGCTCTTTCACTGTGCAGGTGATAAGGTCCAGGACCGGGACTACATCGTGGCTCTGCAGCACCCCGTCACCACAGACATCCAGCATTCCATTAAGATCTATGGCTTGATGCTTGATGCTCTGCTCTCCTTCAACAAGACCACCCTCATCCTGTTTCCTAACATCGATGCCGGTTTGTTTCTGGAGATGGTATTTCCTGAAGACTTGCTGGATGAGCGCTGGCGGTGACTCTGCCTTTGGTTTGGGAACAGGAAGTAAGGAGATGGTGCGCGTGATGAGGAAAAAGGGCATCGAGCAGCATCCAAACTTTCGGGCAGTTAAGCACATTCCTTTTGAGCAGTTTATCCAGCTCGTCTGCCACGCTGGCTGCATGATTGGAAACAGCAGCTGTGGGGTCCGGGAGGCCGGGGCCTTCGGCACGCCGGTCATCAACCTGGGAACCAGGCAGACGGGCAGAGAAACCGGTAACAGCTGCCTTCTCCTCCATTCCTGGGCTTTTTCTGTTGCTGTGATTCATGTTGGGAATAATTCTCCTTATCAGGTGAAAATGTTCTGCATGTCAGAGACGCAGACACTCACAATAAGATCTACCACGCTCTGGAGCTGCAGTTTGGGAAGAGATATCCCTGGTAAGCGCCGTCTGCCAGCATGGCTCTCACTTAAGATCTTCCAGGCTGTGAATGTGGGTTTGGGGTTAGAATATCAGAGACGGAAGGAATGTGTGAGAAACCACTCACACATTTTAGAGACAAAGGTTTAAAAAACGTCTCTGGATCATCACAGGACAAAAACAAGACTTTAGATTTTAATATTTATACACTCTGAACTGCATTCTTCTGCTTCTGTTGTATTTTGCAGAGTTGTTGAGTTTAATGATGTGATTCATGACTTTGGATGAGGATGTGTGTCTAAAAGAGAAACGTTTTCCAGCTCTAAGATCTACGGGGATGGAAGCGCGGTCCCTCGGATCCTGAAGTTTCTACGCAGCATTGACCTGGATGAACCTCTGCAGAAGACCTTCTGCTTCCCTCCAGTGAAGGAGTCCATCTCCCAGGACATCGATCACATTCTGGAGACCCAGAGTGCCCTGGCTGTCGACCTGGGAGGGACCAACCTCAGAGTGGCCATCGTCTGCATGAGAGTAGGTCTCGTTGATGTGACACAAGGAAAAACTGTTATGTCCCCGTCTTCAGGATGAGCGCAGATCCCTGATACAGGAAAAGGTCCAATGATGTGTTTTTGGAGGTCCGTTCTGACGCGTCGGGTCGTGTTTGTCTGCAGGGAAAGATTCTGAAGAAATACACGGAGAACAATCCGAGAACCTTTGAGGACAGGATGGACCTGATATTAAAGATGTGTAAGGATGCCGTTCAGGATGCTGTATCCATCAACTGTAGAATACTTGGTGTTGGTAAGACCCAGTTACCGTTCCTTCAGGACTGACGGTTGACATACAGAAGCTTATGTTCTAAACTCTCGTACTACATTTACCTGCAGGAGTCTCCACAGGTGGACGAGTAAACCCACAGGAAGGCGTGGTTCTGCACTCCACCAAGCTGATCCAGGAGTGGAGCTGTGTCAACCTGAGGACGCCCATCTCTGATGCCTTACACCTTCCGGTTTGGGTGGATAACGATGGAAACTGTGCGGCGTTGGCTGAGAAGAAGTTTGGTCACGGCAAAGGAGTGGAGAACTTTGTCACCGTCATCACAGGGACAGGTACGAGTGCAGGGTTCCACCCAAACGATGGCAGAGCCAGCAGGACGAGTGCTGCAGTCATCTCCTGCCTAAAGGGGTCGCACTTGTTTGGTAACCTTGGGGAGTGGTCTCTCTCAGAGGCAGTTTGCTGGTTTGAATCTCCAAACAATCCTTCACCCCTCCCATCTCCAGGAAACGCTCTCTGTGGCTCTTTGGAATAAAGAAAGAAGCAAGTGTTGTTTTTTTATCCTGGAATTTAAAGTCTCACTACATCATCTTCTGATCTGTGTCCAAAGTCTTCCTAATGGTCTTTTCTTGGTGATGACGCCGATTTTTAGACCAAATTTAAAAACATGAGTGGTTTTCTAGGACAGTTTCTGCAGAGCAGCAGGAGTTCGCTAGAAATTCACCTCTGAGTTGTGGGCGGGACTGTTGGTGTATAATGAGCCTGCCTTGATTTCCCATCATTCCTTTATTTACACACCCTCCCACAGCCCCTCACCCCCCCAACCCAACGTTAGCGGTGCAACAGAAACGGCAGCAGCATCAGATCCATCCAGTTCTGTTCCAGATTCCAGCTCAGACCAGGAAAACAAAGACCTTCATGGATCTGTCTGTCTACTTCAGAAAGGGGCGGAGTCTGGAGACTTTGGCCCCGCCCATCATCTTTTCTATGTCTCAAATATGATCTTTTTCGAACAGCATAGTTTTTGTCTGCTTCTGATTCCCAGTAATCGGATAAAGAAAAACTCCAAAATGCATTTTTAATCTTAATTTTCTTTCAATCATCATCAGAATAATTCTACAAGAACATGATAAAAACAACAAAACAGGATTTTTGACAATTCTTGACATTTTGCTGTGAGTAAACACTGAAGTTATCCTTTTTTCTGGTGTCTTTTAGCTAAGTACAGCTACTCACATAGATGATCAAGATGGAAGCAGTGTTTACTGTCACGGCTTTTTCCAGTTTCCCCGTTTGAAACGCTTCCTTCTGTTGTGAGGGAACCCGTGCATGCACCGGAGCCGTTTCTGAACCTCCCCCGTTCAGGGATCCTGTGCTCAGATCAATGCTGCCATGGTTTATGGGAGAGGTGTCTCTGCAGGGATTGGAGGAGGGATTATCCATCACCACGAGCTGATCCACGGCAGCACCTTCTGCGCCGCTGAACTGGGCCACATCATGGTTTCGCTGGAGGGCCCCGAGTGTTCCTGCGGCAGCCGCGGCTGCATCGAGGCCTACGCCTCTGGGATGGCTCTGCAGAGAGAGGCCAAGATGCTGCACGATGGTGAGCAGTCCTGACCTGCTTCTGAGGTTTCCAGAAAACGAGAGTCGCTTTCTTTGTAGCGGGAGAAGGAGGTGAAAACCAAACTCGGCTAAAGTCCGTAGAGTAGCAATGACATCAAGAAGATTGTTCATCCTTTGGGAGTCCCCTGACCAGTGAAACTGCTTTGCAGAGGACCTGCTGAAGGTGGAGGGGATGGACATGAAGATCTGTGAGCCAATCACAGCAGCTCATCTGATCAGTGCAGCCAGAATGGGAAACTCCAGAGCTGCAGCCGTCCTCCACAAAGGTGAGAAGAAGACGACGCATGTCAAGTGGAGGATTCAAACTAACGTCTTTACATGAGGAATGAGTGTAAACTCTTTCAGCTGGACAGCTTCTCTCCTAACATTTAGGGATGAGTGGTTTACTTTGGAGACCCATTCTGATGCAAATGGTGCTTTAACATGTTCTTGTAGCATTTTTCTCATGTTAATACATGTATGAAGAAAATTCCATGGGTGAAATGTGGAGAAGAATTTCCCTATTTTGGGATAAATACAGTAAATTATTATTAATTATTATTACTTTGGAATAGATCAGAAGGTGACTTTAAGTTGCAGATAAAAGACATGAAATATTAAAGACTTTCTGCTTTCTGTGCCTTTTCCCACCCTAGCATCCACAGCACTGGGGGTGGGGATGGTCAACATCCTCCACATCGTCAACCCCTCCCTGGTGGTTCTGTCCGGAGTCTTGGGTTCCTTCTATCAGGAACCGGTCCAGCAGGTCATCAGTCAGAGAGCGCTCACATCTGCTCAGAGCATCCGGGTCGTCACGTCGCACTTGGAAGAGCCTGCTCTGCTGGGAGCTGCTAGCATGGTGTTGGACTACGCCACCAGGAGAACATATTAACACGTCTGTTTGTTTCTGGGATAAGACCAAAATCAGTGGTTTTATTGATATCACAGCTGTTTTAAAACACATTTTTGGTATGGTTCAATGAAGAAATGCGTGGGGAATGTTTTTCCTTGTTTTAACTTTTTGTTTTAATTTGGGCTTCGTTGTAAAACCACGTTGTCACCGATGACTGCAGAGATCCTGGTTTAGCAGCAGAAGTGAGGGAAGGTGGGACGCCTGACGGTGCTGATGTCTTCATCTTCTCATGACGCTTTGTGCCAATTTCTTCCGTTTAGCTGCATATGAGCTGACTCTTCATCACCTAAATGAATCAGCCTGTTTTTCTGGTCTGAGCAGCCCATACAATCATACTACCTCCTCCTGGCCAGCTCAGCTGGATGTTATGCAGAATATGGTTTTTACAGCTGTGTAAAACCGTCATTCCACAAGCCGGTCAAGTGTTATTGCAGTTGGTCTGTGTTTACGACTGTTTCCAACAAGTGAATGTGTAAGTGGAGGATGTTGCTGTCCATGCAGAGAATGCCTGTTTCTTCTTTTCACAGCCAAAGTTATGATTTGACAATCCCACTTTAAAAGAGACCAAACATTCAAGTTTAGTGTTGTGTAGTAAAGGATGATTTGTGACATAAAGGACTCATTCTGATCTGTGCAGGTCTGATGAGGTACGAAGTTTTTTGAGGGTTTTTTGGTTTACATATGAAGTAGAACGTTCATGGGGGGGGCAGTGGTGGCAGCTAATTTAGTTTCTACAGTAATAAAATGTCGAGGCGACAGCTTTTCATTTTGGCCTTATAGCTGCTATTATGTCATGAAAACTTGTGATAGTTTTGCCTAATTTCATGGTTCCGTGTGTAAAACAGCTGACCTTATTAAAGTGTTCCATTGTGGACCTCATTCAGATCTGCTGTGTTTATTTCAGGTTCTTCAGTTCTGTCGTGTTTGAACTGAGAACAGGACTCCGTCTAATGCCTGGAACGCGGTCTTGTTTTGATGACGGTTCTGTTGAATGTTGCTTTGGTTCTTTGTATTCGTAGCTGTCTGCTGATTCTTTCATTTGAGCCTCTGAGGCTGGTGTGTGTTAATAATTCACCATGAGGACATTCAACCTGCCTGGACCTGAACCGGACACACCTCACCAGAACTGCAATGACAAAACCCGAACCTTGAACGGAAAGAATTCACCGACAATATTCTTACGGAACCTTTTCTGTTTAAATTTTAATGGACTCACCAAAACAGTCGGTAAATAAATGATGAGCGTAGATCAGAACTGCAGAGGGTTTTAAAACAGTTTTGTGCCTTTACGTAGCATGTCATGGGACCCACGCGCACAAACTAGGGAATCCCATTGGCCCATTTTTGAGTCATCCGTCGCACTATTGGCTGTAAGGACTGTCAGTCATCCTTCCTGCTCTGTGATTGGTCAGAGTGTGACTTCCGCTTGGCTAAATCCACGTCTTCTCCCCCGCCGTCCGCCCCGCTGAGCGTCTCCGTGTACGGATACACCTGCTCGCCGTTTCTGACGTTTCTCCGTTCCCAGACTCCACCGGTATGGATGACTTTGACTTGCTCAACGCGCCCGCCGCCGGGAACGGCGTCGGCTCGGAGGAGGACCCCGCCGCCGCCTTCCTGGCCCAGCAGGAGAGCGAAATCGCGGGGATTGAAAACGACGAAGGCTTCAGCATCCTGGACGGAGGAGAGGTGCCCCCCTCCCTGGGAGACTCCGGCGGTGAGCCCCCGTCGTCAAAAACACCAATGTTCTCTGTGTCGGCGGGAATTTGACGATGTAACTGCGGAGAGGCGCGCGGAGCTCCGTAACGGTCTCGTGAGCGCAAAGGGTCATTTGAGACCCGTGGCGGTCCGCTGGTGGCTAATGCTAGCTCTGCTAGCGGGTTCGGCGCGTTCTAGAGCGGTGTCATTCATTCCGTGGTGTTCTGGTGGACACTGATCCACAGCCTTTGGCCCTGGCGGCTCCTCCATGCTGGGAAGGCTCGGCTAATGCTAATGCTAGCATTTTGATCGCGCGACAGTTTGATCAAGAGAACATTTCTGTACTTTAGTGTCGGATGTTCCCGCTTAACCGTCCTCCTTTGTTCCTCTGCAGATGGGGTTATCAACGGAGACATCCACGGGGTAAAGCCTCATTTCCCATCATCCCCTTCACTTCCTGCTGTTCGGATCAGTCAGTCCACCAAAAACTACATTTCCCAGAGCCCCAGCCCTTCACATTTGCATCTTTGAAAATCCCAAATGCCCTCTGTAGACACCAAAAGGAGTTATCAGCAGGAAGCAGTGCTGTGGGGTAATTCAGGCCGGTGCTGGTGGTCAGGAGGGCATCTGTGTACGGTGAGATAAATGTCATCTAGAATGAGAGCCGGCTGGAATCTGTGTGGATTAGGGAATCACTGTCTGCTGTCAGTAAACAAACGATCCTCTGAGAAGGTTTGTGGGGGGGTGAGTGTGATTCAGCTGAATCTTCGCAGAACTGAAGCCCACTGCAGGTTGGTCCTGAGCTCCTCAAACTGTGCATGAGGACGTTTTCCTCTAGTCATAAACGGAGGTGTGCAGTTGTGCTGCTGCTGTGTCTCTCCAGGCCTTTAAGTTGTAAAGTCCAGAGTTCTGCTGAGCTGCATGTTTGCGGCCGGCTGCTGATGACTTCACCTTCCTCTTCCTGTGCTGCTGTTGCAACATTTTCTCTCTGCACAGTCAGGACTTCTCCCAACAACAAAGTTTAACTTCTTAAATGAATATCCTGCTAGCCTTATGAAAACCGGAAAAGCAAAATTTTCTCAGCAGGAAGTGGAGAACGTGATGGCACGTCTATAACTGCTCTAGCAAAGCTGCAAACTCTGTGAAGTGACAGTTTTATGTTTGGCAGGAAAGCAACGGCCCATCTGATGCGTATGCAGCCATTTCTACTGCAGACCGGCTGCAGGCTGAACCTGAAAGTCTGCGCAAATGGAGGGAGGAGCAAAGAGAGAGGCTGGAGGTACTAGGTAGGTCTCATTTTAGGAGCAGGTCATCCACCGCTGCCGTCCTGTCGCCTCTAACCCATCCAGCCTCTTCACTGTTGAAGGCCGCTCCAACCATCTGTTCATTGTTGCTCTGTGGAGCTGGCGGGGATCGGCTAGACGCTTTCGTGTTGTACGAACAATATGAACATGCATCTTTGGGAGAAACGCAGACGTGCTGCCGAGGATGACGTCGTGAAATGGGCGGCTCCCGAACAAAGATGTTCATAGATCGATTAGTTTGCACCAGAAAGGGGCGGAGCAGAGAGACTTTGGCCCCGCCCAGTGAATTTTCTACCTCACAAATCTGATCTTTTTAAAAGGGCGTTTTTTCATCTGCTCCTGATTCACAATGATTTGAATAAAGAAATACTCTGAAATATACATTTGAGCTTAACTTTCTGCATGAATTCATAAAAATGCTACAAGAACCAGTTAAGAACAGCACTTTCATGGGAGGGGGGCTTTGAGGTCTGAGGTCATTGCTACTGTTGCCGTCCGTCGTCTTCACGTTCCCACCATTGTCGGCTTTGCTGCGTCTCCACAGATGCTAACTCGCGTAAGCAGGAGTCGGAGTGGAAGGAGAAGGCCAAGCTGGAGCTGGAGGAGTGGCACGCCAGGCAGAACGAGCAGCTGGAGAAGACCAAGACCAACAACAGGTTGGGGGGTGCATGTGTAGAACAGCATGGACGAAGGTTAAATAATGATCCAAGTGTGGGTGAGGCTGACAGCGATTGAAATGCGCTGCTTTTACCAGAACAGAAGCATCTTCCTTCCAGACGTGTCCACCGGGGGTTTGGACGACATCTGCATGTGGTTTTAGCCGTGTGTAAAGACGACAGGCGTGTCTGCATGTGGTTTTAGCCGTGTGTAAAGACGCATGTTCTCAGCTCAGACTCTGGTTCTGTCTTTTCCCTCTCCTCTGAGCTGCTGGCAGGCGTAGACGTCCTTCTTGATGATCAAATGTTTCACTGTGTGCTGACTGACCATGCTGTGTTTCAATCTTCTCCCTTTACCTGCTGCTGCTCTGCTTCCTGATGTCTGTCCAGGGTTCTGGATGAAGACTTCTACAAGCAGCCCTTCTCTGAGCTCATTGGTTATGTGTATGTGGCTCCACTAACATCCTCCCTTCATTCCCATCCGTTCTGCTTCTGTCTGCTCCATGCCATCAGTCCTTCAATAGTCAGGCTCCTGTTAGTGCTGGTTGGTGTGTGGACTTTAGCTTCAGCCCCACGTCTGCATGGACCAGCCTCCCCAGAGGTAGACCGATCCTTTTGGAGGGTTTTAGTGATACTCCAGCACAAGGCCTGCTGTGGTCCAGACTGAATTCAGGCCTTTGGTGGGATTCTGCAGCTAATCTGACTGCAGAAACTAATTGGCCTCTTTTTTTTCAAGCAGCAATGAATATATATTTAGGATTTTCTCATTTGTGCTGAGCGTTTCTGTAAATTCTTCTGTTTTTCTCCGTGATCACACAGCGACTCATCAAGCTCCAATGCAAACGATGACGATGTCTAATTTCTGGAGCAACAGCAAATAAAGAGCAGGAATAGCAAAGGGGAGCATTATAGCTCTAATTCAAAGGGAAATTCTCTGTTTCGTGTTCAGCTTGATCATTTCATAAAATTATTAGAAAGCAAAACACAAACCAAATCTGATCTGAGATTAGGATTACAATCCTGGGCCAGATGACGGTCTGTTCCAGCATCCCCCGTCGGTCTACTTCCCCTCATTTCCATGCTAGTCCTTCACTCTCTCCATGCGTCCTTGTTTTCTGGTGTTGATGGTCCAAACCCTCCAAATGCATTTGCAAATGTCAGGCAGTCTGAAGCGACTGAAACCTGCTGCATGACGTTTAGATGGGTTTGGAGCAGTTGTGTCAAACATTCCCGCTTCGTTTCTGCAGGACGACCGTTTTCCTGAATCTGTAGGAAGTTTTTCTGTTTGTGCTCAGCTGCTCAAACATTCAGACGCCGCTTTGAGACGCAGATGGCATGTCTGCTGCCATCCCTGCAGAGCACAGCTGGATAGCGTGTGTGGCTGCGTGTCTGTGTGTGTGCATGTGTGTACTGCTGGCTGTGAAAACACAACTGCTTCAAACTGCTGCTCAGCTTAGTGGGCGTTGTAGCATCTGGTCAGTGTGGGGGCGTGGCATGCTAACGTGCTGAGCTCGTCAGCTGGTCAGTTTGGGGGCGTGGCATGCTAACGTGCTGAGCTCGTCAGCTGGGCAGTTTGGGGGCGTGGCATGCTAACGTGCTGAGCTCGTCAGCTGGTCAGTTTGGGGGCGTGGCATGCTAACGTGCTGAGCTCGTCAGCTGGGCAGTTTGGGGGCGTGGCATGCTAACGTGCTGAGCTCGTCAGCTGGGCAGTTTGGGGGCGTGGCATGCTAACGTGCTGAGCTCGTCAGCTGGTCAGTTTGGGGGCGTGGCATGCTAACGTGCTGAGCTCGTCAGCTGGGCAGTGTGGGGGCGTGGCATGCTAACGTGCTGAGCTCGTCAGCTGGTCAGTTTGGGGGCGTGGCATGCTAACGTGCTGAGCTCGTCAGCTGGGCAGTTTGGGGGCGTGGCATGCTAACGTGCTGAGCTCGTCAGCTGGTCAGTTTGGGGGCGTGGCATGCTAACGTGCTGAGCTCGTCAGCTGGAAGCGTGCAGCCTTTGTGGTGAACCTCCATCCGGTCCGTTCTGACCTTTAAGCAGAACCACATGCAGGGATGTGGTTCTGGTGGCGGAGTGACGCTCAGCCGGGCGTCTCCCATTCTTCTCCATCTGACCTTTGACCCCCTCGTGGGTCTGTGGAACCGTCCCTTCACTCTGGGCTCTGCAGTCACGGCTGAAGCTGCAGAGGCTTCAAGCAGAATGACGTTTCAAAGCAAAGGCTGCACGCCGCCCACTCTTCCAGAGGGGCGGAGCTGCACGCTGCCCACTCTTCCAGAGGGGCGGAGCTGCACTTGCATGTCGTCTTCGGCACATTTGTTTGTCTGCTCTGACTTTTCTTTCCCATCTTCTGTCTTGATCTGAATTCTGACGGTGAAACTGTTTCTCCTTGTTTTTCCCTCTGCACCTTAAGCACACACATAAACCATCCTTGCTACCGCCTAGACCAGTTAAGTAACCACAGAAACCCAGAACCTCCAGATTCTGGTTTGATTCTGTCATTCTTATCCAGTATAGATGGAGTTTGGTGAGTGTGTCGGTGTATTTCTCCTGGTTTCCCTCCCTGTGGGGTAAATCTTGTCAGTAGACGTTTGTTGTCTACCCCTTGATGTTGCCCCCCCTCAGTTCCTTGTGTATTTGTTGTGGGTTGGCCCATTGTTGTGTGTGCCCTGTCTTAGTTTGTAGTTGGGTTTATTCAGAAGCAGGCTGGGAAATTCCAAAAAGAAAATAGAAATGCAGGAGGGAGGTTTGGGTTTGTGGGTGGGCTGTTGTGGGAGCAGACCTGCGGTTCCCGGTGTCGCTGGTTTGATCCCCTTGTCAGAAAAGTGGATCGGTGACTCGCTCAGACCTAATTTTGTTTTTTGTTTTTCTCGCTCCGCTCTTTTGCCACAGCATGCATGGCTCAGGTCCGGCAATGCTTCCTGCTTATTTGGCTTAAAAACACAAAAACGAGATGAGCTCATCATGTCAATACTTGGTTCTAGACCAGATCCAGACCCGGCAGCAGCCGTCGGGTCGGGTCCCATTTCTACCAAGCAAAGAAAGCTTTACCTTTGTTGGCGTTCTAAGTGTTGTTTGTGTAGTGGTGTGTGTACGTCAGGGTGGGGGCGGAGTCGGGTGCTGCAGGTCGTGGCGGTTGTTGAGCGAGGTCTCCGTGGTGACGGAGATTGCCGCCCTGAGAAGGTCTCTGCTGAGTTCTAAACTCAGACTGCCGTCGTCCTGGCGCTGAACCAACATTTCATGGTGTTGGTTCTGACCAGACCGTTGAGCAGAACCTGCGTTGGTGCTCAGCAGAGGTTCTCCTGGCCGTTCTGTGTCCGTCCTCCGGCCGTCCCTCCGCTGACGGCTTTTCTCCCCCGTGTGACCTTCAGGGCGGCCGAGGAAGCCATGATATCAGACCTGGACGAGAACAACCCCGGCACCGAGTGGGAGCGGGTGGCCCGGCTCTGCGACTTCAACCCCAAGTCCAGTAAGCAGGCCAAGGACGTGTCCCGCATGCGCTCCGTCCTCATTTCCCTGAAGCAGTCCCCCCTGGTCCGCTAGCCGCCCAGAGGTTCTGGGAGGCCGTCTTCCATCCTCCTCCCTCCACACATCCATCTGCTTACATCAAGAGAGCGGGGGGGTTCTCTTCTGTCACATCCATTTGGTCCCCCCCACCCACACACTTTAACCCGTTCGGCCCGGTTCTGTGGTTTCACTGTAGATTTGGTGTCGGGACACTAAAAGGGAAGGTTCACGTTTGTTTGTGCTACACTTGTAACAGCAAAAGCCCCCAAAGCGTTTTCTATGTGTAGTGATGTCAGAGCCAGCCGGGGGGGTCCTTCACTCACCTGTCCGGTTTACCCTCTTTAAAAAGCTGTCCAAAGTGGTGTTCTTGTTCTCTGAGGACCAAACTCCAGCAAAACTCCAAACTCTGTGTGTACTTTGTGTGTAGTAGCAGTGTGTGGCATGTTGTTCCAATCTATGCATTTGAATAGTGAAGCCTCTGTTCCCCCGTCACAACTGAACAAAGTCCAGCCATTACATGTTTGTGTGTGTTAAAACCTGAGTAGTGTGTACTTTATGAGTGTACCTATGTACATATGCAGAATATATACAGTATATAGAACATGTCACTGAAGGCCAGACTGACCATAGTGTTCATCGTCCGTTTGATTTCAATCTCTGAATGAAGTAAACTGCTGTACTGTTCAGCGTTTTGGTCTTTTCTTACCTTTTTGCTCTGAAAACCTTTTGATTTCTAAGATTTTGGGTCGAAGAAAAATGTCCTTCTGGCTCCAACCGGATGTGCACGGCTCACGGATGTGCACGGCTCCATCCAGATGACCTACCCTTTCTCCCAGCCCGGCCTTCATCCGCCGTGTTCTTCTTCGCTGTGAACTAAACACTGACATGTAGATTCAGACGAATGTCATTTTAGGGAAAAGCTGGGATTGGACTGTTGGGTCTCCATCTCCGGGCAACCGTTTTTACTCCAGAATTCTAAATCTAAATGTTTCAAAGCAGAATCAAAGCTCTGACAGGATAGAAAGCTGGACGTCACACGGAACCATCCCAGTGGTCCCTGATTTTAGGGCCGTAACGATTCATTTACATAATGAGGTCATTCTGATCGATCCGATTGGATCCAGATCCTCTGGATCCAAACTTCCAGCAGTGAGACTCAGACAGAAATTCCTGCTACTGAACAGTGAAGTTTTCCAGATTCTTGGATTTCTTCCAGATCATCAAGTTAAATGAAATCTGTGTCCAAACAAACAAGTCAACTAGAATGAATGTCAGATCCATTCACATGGTAGTTTCCTAAAGTTCACCACTGTTGTTTTTCCACATCCAGAGAATCCAAAGGGAACATTCTAGAACATTCTAGACACTGGATGGTCACATGACTTTATTCACAGTCTGTCCACACATTGGACTGGAATGATGGATGATCCGTGTTCATGACATCACACGTGTGTTGATGCTGTGATTGGTCGGTTTACCTTATAGTAAAACAAACCTATTGAACCTCAGTCCAGTATTCCAGTATTGATTATTGGTTTGTCTCATTTCAAAATGATTTATTACGTATTAAGTTTTGACAAACAAGTCACATCAATCTGGTTGGATGAATCCATTCATTGATTAATCGTTACATCCAAGTTATTTAGTATCTAAACACTTAAAATAACATCAAGGTCCGTTTTCCAGGTCTTCAAAAAGTCTTGAAGGATTTTTAAAGTTTCACTCTGATCATCTTCTGATGTTTTCAAATCAGTTCCAGCGGTCTCTTCGTTATGATTCTGTCGTTTTAATAATAATAATTAAATGTATCTGTGCTTTTCCAGACGCTCAAAGCCCTTCCAGTGTGTCCATCATTCATTCATTCTTGGTGATGGTAACTACTGATGTAGCCACAGCTGCCCTGGGGCAGACTGACAGAGGCGTGGCTGCCAGTTCGCGCCTACGGCCCCCCCTCTGACCATCACCAGGATCATTCATGCACATCCACACACCAGTGGAGCCACACTGGAGGCAAGGAGGGTGAAGTGTCTTGCCCAAGGACACGACATTTGGCTGGGGAGAGCGGGGATCGAACCGCTGACCCTTCGATCGTTGGACAACCCGCTCAACTGCCTGAGCCACTGTCGCCC
Organism: Oryzias curvinotus; assembly: GCA_023969325.1. Lineage (NCBI taxonomy): Eukaryota > Metazoa > Chordata > Actinopteri > Beloniformes > Adrianichthyidae > Oryzias > Oryzias curvinotus. The sequence goes on from CM043706.1 coordinate 14,566,400, forward strand.
AACATAGTTTCTGAGGAGCAGCAGTTCATCAAAAATTAGCCTTTGAGTTGTGGGCGGGACTGTTGCAACCCCGCCCCCACTTCCTCTCCCCATTGCCCAGAGCAGGGAGCTTGTGGCCCCGCCCACCATATTTTCCATGTCACAAATATGATCTTTTTCAGGCATGTTTTCATCTGCCCACAACAATTGAAATAAGGAAATCCTCAGATATGCAGTTTTATTCTTAATTTTCCTTCTACATGTCCTCCATCATGGAAAAATGCTGCAAGAAGATGTTAAAAACAACAGGATTTTCATGGCAGTGGGTGTTTAAACAGAGATGAGGATGCCCTGGAAACTGCATCTGCCTGAAGGAGATGGTACAGTCCAGGATGAGCATCAAGGCCAGGATGTGTCTGCTCTGAACACAAACATGTCTTTTCTCACAGTGTGAAGGTTCAGATGTGTCTTATCACAGTCCCACGGAACAGGAGACATCTCCAAAAGCCTCAACACGTCTGCTGCAGCTGCTTCAACTTTGAAATAACTAGAGTATTTTTCCATGTTTGTCATGAGGTTAGTCTGATGGAGGGTGGGGGTCGTAGCATGCTGAAGACTTCTGACTTGTTTGATTTCTCAAAGGAAAAGAAAGGAAGAACTGTGGTCTAGATCTTATCGAGACGTTTGAGGATCTGGCTTCACTTTGGAAGGTAAAAGGTCCCAACATGACCCAAAGCCCCAAACGGTCTGTTACTTCCCAAACTGTATTTATTGATAAGGAAAACACTGGACAGCTGCTGTGAAGGATGTACGGAAAGAAGAATTTACCTAGAAAGGTCTTCAAAGAGCCCTCCCGGTTCCCTGTCCCCCCCCCTGAAGGACTGACTGCAGACTCATCAGGAATGGCAGCTTTAGGACTGTACGACTCCTGCATCCATGGTGACACAGAGAAAATCTCTGCTCAGGACAACAGAATGTTTCCTAGTCTCATGTCAGAGTTTAGTCTACCCTTACTTAACGTACTGCAGTACTGCGTCAGGATGCACCTTAACTGGATACTTACACAAATTCATGTTTCTTGAATTGTGAGAATTGCAACTTTCTCCAATGGAATTCACACACTGCACCTTTAATTAATAACTTGAAGATATGAGACATTTATGATATTAATGTGCTCCTGGCCTGTACATTTGTAGATGGTGCTCCACTATACCAGTTGGCCTTCTCACATAAATTGTTATTTTACGTTCAATCACCAAATTCACTACCATTCAACGTGACAGGCTCCTAAATTTTCTATAAGATACACTATAATGCCAAAAGTATTCAGTCACCCATCCAAATGATCAGAACCAGGTTCTGCCCACAGGTGGATCAAATCATCAGTCAGACATGCAGACTGTTTTTACAAACATTTGTGACAGAATGTTCCGCTCTCAGTGAATTCCAGCGTGGAACAGTCATAGGGCGCCACCTGGACAACAAACCAGAGGTGAAATTTCCTCGCTCCTAAATCTCCCACAGTCAGCTGTCAGCTCTATCAGAACAACATGGAGGAATTTGGGAACAGCAGCAACTCAGTCACCAAGTGGTAGACCACTATACTGATGGAGAGGGTCAGAGGATGCTGAAGGTCAAAGAGGTCACAGACTTTCTGCAATCAGATGCTACAGAGCTCCAAAGGTCATGTGACCTTCAGATTAGACCAAGTCCAGCACACAGTTTCATTGTTTTCCATGGCCGAGCAGCTGCATCCAAGCCACAGGATACCAGGTGGATGGATGGATGGCTGATGGGTGGATGCATGATGGATGGATGGATGGATAAATGGATGAATGGATGGATGAAAGGATGTATGGATGGATGGTTGGATGGATGGATGAATGAAAAGGAGGATGGATGGATGGATGAATGGATGGATGAAAGGATGGATGGATGGATGGATGGTTGGTTGGATGGATGAAAAGGAGGATGGATGGATGGATGGATGGATGGATGGGTGGATGGATGATGGATGATGTGATGGTGGAGGGATGGATGGATGATGGATGGATATGGATGGTGGGTGGATTGATGGATGGATGATGGATGGATGGATAAAAGGTGGATGGATGCTGGATGGTGATGGTTGGATGGATAAATGGGTTGGATTGATGGTGATGGATGGAATGAATAAATGTGCTTTCTTTGCTGGATGGTTTGATGGGTGGATGGATGATGAATGGGATGGATGGATGGTGGATGGTGATGGATGGATGTGGATGAAAGGATGGATGGATGATGGTATTGGGGATGATGGGTGGTGGTAGGATGGGTGATGGTGGGATGGATGTGTGGATGGATTGGATGGCTGTGATGCTGGATGATGGCTATATGAATGGAGATGGATGGATGAATGGATGGATGAAAGGATGGATGGATGATAGATGGATGATGGATGAATGAATGAAAGGATGGATGGATGATGGATGGATGCATGGATGATGGATGGATGAATGATGGATGGATGAATGAAAAGGAGGATGGATGGATGAATGATTGAAAGGATGGATGGATGGAGGATGGATGGATGAAAGGATGGATGGATGATAGATGGATGATGGATGAATGAATGAAAGGATGGATGGATGGATGGATGATGGATGGATGATGGATGGGTGGATGGATGGATGGATGATGGATGAAAGGATGGATGGATGGATGGATGGATGAATGAAAAGGAGGATGGATGGAGGATGATGGATGGATGAATGATGGATGGATGGATGCATGGATATATGATGGATGGATGATGGATGGATGGATGATGGATGGATGCATGATGGATGGGTGGATGATGAATGATGGATGGATAGGTGGGTGGATGGATGATGGATGGATGGATGATGGATGGATGGGTGGATGGATGGATGGATGGATGGATGGATGGATGGATAGGTGGGGATGATGGGATGGATGGATGGGGGGTGGATGGTGATGGATGATGTGGATGGATGGTGATGGCAGGGTGGATGATGGTGGATGGTGGATGATTGGGTGAGTGGATGGATGGATGGATGGATGGATGGATGACTGTGGGTTTCTTGATAATTGCTTTCTACTTTTCTTTGGTTCAGTTTTGTCACATTTCTGTTATTCAGTATAAAGATAATCACCAGTGAACGTCTGAATTTATTAGCAGCAAAGGGAATCAAACCTTCAACATCTGTCCTTGTCAGCTGTTTTTTCTATGATTTTGACAGTATTTGTGTATGATGATATGGTTTTCTTATTACACTGCTGTTATAGTACTTTTATATAATAGTAGCTGTGGGGGTCACTTAGGGTTAATTCAGGGGTGGAGCTGGCAAGAAAAAGCTTCCCTCCCCAATTGAATCCAATTTTTGCCTTAATATTAGTATCATGATTGACAGCAAAGATCAAGAAATCATCAATACAATCGTCTTTAATCATTGGAAATGCTGAAAGAAACATCAAATTAAAAATGGTTCTAGACTTTTGATCCGTTCATTCCTACAACTCAAATTGGTCATGTGGCTCAGACTCAGGCTTTCCTTTTCCATGTCCCAGCATTAGAATCCCACGTGTTCATGAGTTCAGACGTTTCTGAGGAGCTGGACTGACTCCTCACAGCTGTTAGGCTGCAGTGAACATCTCCACTCTATGCTGTTCGTTTGCTGCCGTTTTAAGTTACATTTGGCACTTTGTCTTGAATTTGTAATTCAGCAAACATCACTTCCTGTCCTCACCGTGACCTTTTTACTGCTGATGCCTGCAGTTTTTAATCTTGTCTTTTAGACAGACAGACAGACAGACAGACAGACAGACAGACAGACAGACAGACAGACAGAGTACTTTATTAATCCCGGGGGAACTTGCATATCCATCCATTACTGTTCAAATACACAAACATTCAATAGAAATTAAAAAATAGTAGTTGAGCAATAAATATTCATAAAATCATAAGAACTCACACTCACTAAAAACAGATTAAAAAGAAAAAAGTATAAGAGCGATAAAAATAAAATAAAAGTGGTATAAAAGTAGTTGCCCGTTTAGTGACTCCTCCTCATGCCCCCTCCCCTCCCAGCGGCATTGAACACTCTGTGCTAAGGACTTCCTGAGTCTTCCTGTGGCAGAGAGCATTAATTAAAAGTTCAAATTAAAAGTTTGTGAAAACTTCAAATAATGAATCTCTCTGTTTCATTTTATTTTTTGGGTTTATAAAATCAGAAAATGCTGTGTTTGTAGTGTGTGAATTGACCTGTCAAAGAGTTTCGGCCTTTTGCTGAACACGCGCGCGCGCGCGCACGCCGTGTAGCTCTGTCACCGGGTTCATCGGTGACACAGGAACAGGAGAGTTGATGCTTTTATTGTGAAAAGAGGACATCCGGGTTCACGTAGCAAAGGCGGAAGTCGTGTCGCGTGGCGGAGGCGCAGCGCGGTACTCTGACGTCAGCCCGCCGCTCTTTCTCCTCCAGTCTCTGCCCGCTTCCCTCCGCACCATGGCGTCCGTCTTCGAGCTCTGTCCCGGCCGGAAGATCGGCGGGGACCATCCGTGCTTCATCATCGCGGAGATCGGACAGAACCACCAGGGGGACATGGAAACCGCCAAGAAGATGATCCGAGTGGCGAAGGTGATCCATCCGGACGGTCTCCTCTGGACGGGGGGGCGTCTCTGCTCCAGGGTTCTCTTCAGTCACATTCAGCTGAAGACATAAAGCGGGTTCTCTTTGGCGGGTTTTTATCATTCAGGGACTTTTGTGTTTGTCTTTTGTGTACCTGTGTGAGAGGTGTGCAGTGTGTCTCCACCTGTCCTGGCTGTTTCCTCTTGCTGGAACACACCTGCAAGGCAGAGAGGACCGGGGTGCTAGACGCTACTCCACAGCCATTCCTGACACACCAGACCTCGTGTACTGACTGCCCTGAGCAAAAAGTACTCTAAGTGTACAAGTACACTAAGTCTGTACTCGGAGTGAGCCAGTAACTCCACTTCTAGATACCATCTATATTTTGTAAAGGTCCAACGTTCCAGTGTAATCTGAAGAAGTACTAAGTTACTACGCTTTCTACTGAGTAGTAACTTAGAAAGGAACTATTTCAAAAGCTTCAATCACGTCTGGATGTTTTTATGTTTCATGTAAAGATTTAGAGAATAGTTTCAGACGTTTCATGTGAACGTTCTCCTTGAAGAATTTACAATTATGTATAAAATGCTTTGAAATCACAATCAATACGTTGATCAGAAAGTCCAGGTTTGTATCAATGAATCGTAGATGGATGTTGATGACATTCCGATATAAAGACCCAAACGGTTTCTATGCAGACGACCACACAAACCATCCATGTTCCCACAAATGATTGGACGGTTAATATTCAAGATTTAAAGGTCCCTTCTGCTTTGTGAGGGACAGGATATGATGTCATTATCAAATCCTTCTAGCGTCTGTGTTGCTGTAATTCTGCTAAAGATTCTTTCTTTTTATTGACCTTCATAACCCCCCCCCCTTCAGGACGCCGGGGCAGATTGTGCCAAATTCCAGAAGAGCGAGTTGGAGCACAAGTTCAACAAGCGGGCGTTGGAGCGGCCATACAACTCCAAGAACTCCTGGGGGAAAACCTACGGGGAACACAAGCGCCACCTGGAGTTCAGCCATGAGCAGTACAGGGAGCTGCAGAGATTCGCCGCAGACGTGGGGATCTTCTTCACGGCCTCAGGGATGGACGAGGTAAACGTGTCCTCCTCTGGGGTCGGGGGGCTCTCGGCGGACTCAGTCTGACCCGGTGTCTTCTGACAGATGGCGGTGGAGTTCCTCCATGAGATCAACGTGCCGTTCTTTAAAGTGGGCTCTGGAGACACCAACAACTTCCCTTACCTGGAAAAAACCGCTAAGAAAGGTAGGGAGCTCCGCCCCCTTTAGACTTTAGTGAATCAGGTTAATACTGGGAAAGGAAACGACTCCTTTCAATATCTGTAACAGGTTACAGGTCATGTGGTTCCTAGTTCTTCCTGTTCCTGTGGTTCCTAGTTCTTTTTGTTCATGTGGTTCCTTGCTGTTCTGTTCATGTGGTTCCTGGCTGTTCCTGTCAGGTCGTCCCATGGTGGTGTCCAGCGGCATGCAGTCCATGGAGACGATGCGTCGTGTCTACAGAACCGTGAAGGAACACAACCCAAACTTTGCCATCCTTCAGTGTACCAGTGCGTACCCTTTGGAACCAGAAGATGTCAACCTGAGAGTGATCACTGTGAGTGGAACGCGTCTTCATGCTGGTGGTTAGCAGGTCTGGAATGATCATCTGAACACCGTCTCCACCATTTAAGAGGCTAACTTCATCATCAGTCTCTTCTCCATCCAGATTTATCCTGATGTGCGTCTGATATGGAAGCGATTCTGTAGTATAATTAAAAATAAAAGTCAAAACCAGAAATGCTTTTTAATTTTCAAAATGAAGCTGCATTTTTTGACTCAGAATTCAAATGAAAAATCAGTCCACCAAAATGCTTTTTCATTTTCTTCTTCTTCCTCAACACAGCTTTTTCTGTCACTTAACTTAAATCATAAAGAAAATGGTATTTGATATTTCATTTTCTAAAAGTTCTTTGGTAAATGTGTATAATAATTCATTTAGAAATGTCTAATTTGATCATTAAAATGGATTAAGAGAAATGCTTTTTCATTTTCAAAATGTAACTGCATCAAATGACTGGATTCAAATGAAAAATCAACTCTTATCAATTCTTTTTCATTTTCTACTTAAAAACTGCGTATTCTGTCATAATGAAAAGAAAAATGCATAGAGGGGATTGCTTTTGTATTTGTACATCCACCCTGGTGGATTATTCAATTTGAATGAGCATTTCCAGAGGGGGGGCGGGGCGATGACATCACTGCTGTCTCCGTGTGTCCGGCTGCTAACGGACACACCAGGAGCAGCTTTGTGACGGTTGTGTTCTCCTGATGATTGTGCACAGCTGCTCAGGACTACGTAGCAGCATTTCCGCCTTCTGCTGTCCTTCAGACGCACCGCGGTTCGTTGAAACCCCCCCCCCCCCCGGACAAATGCTTTGTCTTCTGACCGGCAGCCGCCTTCGCATAGCTGAGCGCGAAGCCCCGCAATGCCAAGACCCACTGCTGCTACACAGATCGGAGAAACCAAACCATCATATGAATTTGTGTTTCCAGAACAAAATACAGGATGATGTCATTCCCACATATTTACATCCAACATGCTCATTGCTGCATTGCCAGCACAGAGTTTTAAGTACCTCCACGGCCAATATCTTTAGCACATATTAGCCTAATGCTAACCCGTCTTTTGGGTCCTTGCAATAAAGAAAAAAGCACTGGCAGCACGGATTTAAAAAACATGAGCGAGCAGGTCCTTAATAATAATCATAACTGTATTAAAAGCCCATTTAGAAGGTAGTCTCCTGCAGCTTCCCGCCGAGAGTGTGTGTTGGTCCAACCAGCAAACGTTAGCATGGCGAAATCTGCTACAGCTGTGGATGGGGCTGGTATCGAACAGCTAAATCAGCATCCAAGATGCAGCAATGAGCATGTTGGATTTGAGTTTTCATTTGAATTTTGAGTCAAAAAATGCAGCTTCACTTTGAAAATGAAAAATCATTTCTGGTTTTGACTTTTATTTTTAATTATGCTACAGAATGGCTTCCATAGTCTAAGGCTTTGTAATGCCAGAGTTTCTGCTTGACTTCATCAGTGACTGAACTGCTCTTCTGCAGGAATACCAGAAGGAGTTTCCTGATATTCCCATTGGCTACTCTGGCCACGAGTCTGGAATCAGCATTTCGGTGGCGGCTGTAGCTCTTGGAGCCAAGGTCCTCGAGCGTCACATAACCTTGGACAAAACCTTGAAAGGAAGTGACCATGAAGCCTCCCTGGAGCCCTCTGAACTGGCCGAGCTGGTTCGTTCGGTCCGGTTAGTGGAGAGGGCCCTAGGAAGCGGCATCAAGCAGATGCTGGCCTCTGAGAAGGCCTGCCATGATAAGGTCAGTGATGTCTGCTGGACGTCCACTGAACGTCTCAGCCGTTCTGCTTGAACATCGTTCTCCTGTCTGTTCTCTAGTTGGGAAAGTCGGTGGTGGCCAAAGTCCGGATCCCCAAAGGTTCTGTGCTGACGCTGGACATGCTGGCGGTGAAGGTGGCCGAGCCCATGGGCTTCCCAGCTGAAGACATCTTCCAGCTGGTTGGGAGAAAAGTGAAAGAGGACATAGAAGAGGACGAGAGCATCACATGTGAGCTGGTGGACAACTACGGCAAGAAGGCCAAGTGCTGAGACCTGATCTGCACAGGCAGAAGATGGGAGGATGGGGGGTGATTCTCTGGGGGTGGTGCAGGTTTCTGATGGCTAATTGGTGATACATGATTGGACAAAGAGTCCTGGTTCTGTTTCTTTCCTTCACTTCAGAACATCCTCACATTTTCTAAAAGCGGCTGTTCGTTCTGACCGGTTCTGGTCTTTGTCAGTCCAGTACTGAATGCATGGATGGTCTCCATGCAGACCTGTCTGTGACCTCATGCGTGTTTGAATCAAACCGAGGAAAATGTCCGCGTTCAGATCTAAGGTTTGACACCTTCTGGGAAAAAAAGATTTTCAATAAAGATTTTTGCAAATGTTGCTGATCTTTCTCTGAGAGAAGCGAGTGAACATTGATTGATCACCACATTGTTCAGCTGATGCACACTACCCCGATTAGTTAGGGATAATGTTATTTACATGACCGCTTTACTTATTTGCTCTGAATCTGAGTGAAATACGTCAGTTTCCTTCGATATTATTAATAAGGAATGAGTAGAAACCCCATTTTCACTGGCTTGCTAATTATTTCCCCACTTCCTGCAGTCCAGCTGTGACGGTTCTGGCAGCGTGTGGTGGAGCATCATCATCCATGAACAGGAAGTTGGGGGGGTTCTGGTGGAATTGGAGATGATGGTTCTATGATCTCTGAGGTCAGAACCTGGACCGTCTGCAATACCCTCCAACCTTCATGGACTTCATGATGTGTCCCTGAACGTCAAAGTGGACGCTAACTTTAGCTGCGTCCAACTTTTAATGACGGATAAATAAAGCAAAACAAAAGGACAACCATCGTAAAACTTTCTACATATGAATCCATCATGTCTGTAACTTTATTATCTACGTGTGAAACTTTCAAGTCAGTCGCTGCTTAACATGCAAAGATGGATAGATGGATAGAGTACTTTATTAATCTCAAAGGATCTTGCATATCCATCCATTGCTCCTCAAATACACAAACATTCAATAGAAATTTAAAAAGTAGTTGAGTAATAAATAGTCATAAAAACATAAATTAACTCACTTAAAAAAAGGGTAAAGAGAATAAAAGTTTAACCCTTGTGCTATCTTGGATGACCCCACCCTTACTTTGACGTGTTCTCCTACCATGACAAAGGTGGATAAAGGTGGACAAATTTCATGTAATCCATTGAACCAGTGAAGATCACAAAAAAATAAAAATAAAAAAGGTTCAGAGCTCTGTCTAGTGAATCTAGATGACCCAACTCCCAACGGTAAAGTGCCTAGGATAGCACAAGGGTTAAGAGCAATAAAAATAAAATAAGTCAAAGTATAAAAGTGGTAGTTGCCTGTTTAGTGACTCCTCCTCATGCCCCTCCCCTCCCAGCAGCACTGAACAGTCTAATTGCACTTCCTGAGTTTCTGTGGAGCATGGCAGAGAGCGAAGGCGGTCGCTGGATGTGCTCCTCTGGTCACTGAAGAGTCCCTGTAGGGGATGAGCCATGTTCTTCAGGATGCTGTCCGCTCTGCCACCCCCTCCACTGTCTTCAGGCTCCGCCCCACCACACAGCCTGTCCTCCTGATCAGACGGTTCAGTTTCTTCATGTCCTTTTTGTTTGCCCACCCCCCCAACACACCACCGCATAGGACAGGGCACTCAAAACAACAGACTGATAAAACATCAGAAGGAGATCTGAGCAGACATTGAAAGAGGCGAGTCTTTTTACAAAGTACAACCTGCTCTGCCCCTTCCTGTATATGGAGTCCATGTTTACCGACCAGTTCAGCTTCTTGTCCAGGAGGACTCCGAGGTGTCTGTAGCTGTCCACCACCTCCACCTCTGCTCCACCAATGAGGATGGGCTGAACCGCAGCAGGTGTTCGACAGAAGTCCAGCACCATCTCCTTAGTCTTGGTGGTGTTTAGGTGGAGGCAGTTTTGTTGGCTCCAATGCACAAAGTCCTCCACCAGCTGTCTGTACTCCCCCTCCTCACCCTCCTTGATACATGCCACAATTGCTGTGTCATCCGACTTCTGCATGTGGCATGCATCAGAGATGTAGTGGAAGTCAGTGGTGTAGAGGCTAAAGGGGAGGGGTGAGAGCCCTGTGCTCTGTGGAGCCCCCGTGCTGCCAGTCAGCATGGAGGAACTGCAACCCCCCATTCTGACAAATTGTGGCCTGTTGGTCAGATGGTCTGTTATCCATGACACCAGTTGGAAGTTCACACCAAAGGAGAGGAGCTTCTGCTGGAGAAGGAGGGGCTGGATTGTATTAAAAGCGCTGGAGAAGTCAAAAAAGAGCATTCTCAGCACAGCCCCCGGTGTCCAGGTAGGAGAGGGCCCGATGTCCGTCCTCAACTCCTACCTTTGGTTGGTAGGCGAACTGGAGAGGGTCCTCATCCCCCTGCACCTGGGGTCGCAGAAGCTGCGAGACCAGCCGCTTCAGCGTCTTCATGACATGAGAGGTGAGGGCGACCGGCCTGTAGTCGTTCAGCTCACTGGGGCGACTCCTCTTGGGCACAGGAACAATGCATGACGTTTTCCACAGCGATGGGACCTTCCCCAGCTGCAGGCTCAGGTTCTAAACCTGCTGTAGGGGGGCTTCTGGTCCGTGAGAACAACCGTCTCCATAAATCTGAATTTGGGGGAAAACTGGTTTCATCTGGAAACAGCAGCTTTCTGTTTCTGTGAAGTGGAAGACTCTTCATTTCCTCCCCGACTCTTTTCTCCCCAAAGAAACTTTCCAAATACGTTTTTTTCCTGGTGTTTATGAGCGTTTTAGCTTTGGGCTACTAACTTCCGAGCAGCAACTCAAGGTCAGTTTCCTGGTGTGGGTGGAGTCACCTGCAGCGGTCGACTGTCATTCCAGTCAAAGCTGTGGAGTCGGTTCTGAATGATTAGTCTGGAGCTTTGAGACAGGTTCACCTGAAACACTTGACCATCTACTACCAACCATTGACTGTATATAGACACTGGACAGAGTGACTCCTCCCCCAGCGTTCCAAACAGCTGTGACTTAGTCAGAAGAACTGTCTTGGATCTGAAGCCTTTTTTTAAACATCTGGATAATCCTGTTGTTTTTTTCAAGATATTTTTTTCTTTATTAAAGTTGTTCAGTTATAAATTGACCAATCAGATGCCTAAGGTAACCCTGGTCTATCCTAGGCACGTTAACATTAGGAGCTGGGTCATCCAGACCCACTAGACAGTGGGGTCATCTAGACCCACTAGACAGAGCTCTGAACCTTTGTTCTTCAATGATTTGTGATCTTCACTGGTGTCAATGGATTACATGAAATCCTCTCCACCTTTATCCACCTTTGTCATGGTAGGAGAACACCTCAATGGAAGGGGGGGGGGGGGGGTCATAGGATAGCACAAGGTTTAAAGCATGTGGCACCCGCTGGCCCCCACCTCCGCTTTCAGTAGTTTCCGTAGAAACGTGACTCAGACCGACTCAGACCAGTCAGTAGCCGCGGTTACCGGAGCAGAATATCTTGATGGGATCAATGGTCGGGTTAAAATTCACCCGTGCACATGGGCCCAGAAAACCTTTTTCCCATTAGAACAAACGTTCCCAAAAGCCAGATTCCATGATCGGGGTTTGGGCCGCCGAGGCACCTGCCCCCGACTGCCACCCAAACCACAATGCACCGGCCCCTTTTGAGATCTCCTACGGGTGGTGGGCCCATAGGAGAGTGGCCCCACGTCGCTCCTTCGGGCTGAGCCCGACCGATTTACCAGTCGATCTACGTTCCAGTACTCACCTATGGTCATGAGCTATGGGTCATGACCGAAAGAACGAGGTCCCGAATACAAGCGGCTGAAATGAGCTTCCTCCGTAGGGTGGCTGGGCGCTCCCTTAGAGATAGGGTGAGAAGCTCGGTCACCCGTGGAGAGCTCGGAGTAGAACCGCTTCTCCTCCACATCGAAAGGAGCCAGTTGAGGTGGCTCGGGCATCTAGTCCGGATGCCTCCTGGACGCCTCCCTGGAGAGGTGTTCCGGGCATGTCCCACTGGGCGGAGGCCCCGGGGAAGACCCAGGACACGCTGGAGAGACTACGTCTCTCGGCTGGCCTGGGAACGTCTCGGGGTCCCCCAGAGGAGCTGGAGGAAGTGGCTGGGGTGAGGGAAGTCTGGGCATCTCTGCTCAGTCTGCTGCCCCCGCGACCCGGTCCCGGATAAGCGGAGGAAGATGGATGGATGGACAAACGTTCCCATGGGTCACACTTTCGGTTGGGATGAATCATTTGGGCATGCGCAGTAGTGGTAAAAATCCAGGAAGAGGAAATGCGTCCCGTTGTAAACAACCCTTTGCTGTCACATACATTTATGCAGCAGCTCAGTAATATACGAGATGATCTTCCAAACGTGTTTTATTAATGTTATGAATATTATGAAGCGCCTGTTCACTCATCGTTTTATATAATCCGTGTGGTCACTGCTCTTTCTGTGGAAGAACAGGGCTGGAAGAAGGGTTAGGACAGGCTATAAACACGGGCTAACAACATTAGCCTGATGGACACAAAATCCAGGACCATGTGAGAAATTCTGCAATCTGCATCCTGGCTGCACGTAAATATGTGGGAATAACATCAGTCTTTATTTTGTTGGGAGACAACTGGAAACACAAATCCACATGATTGTTTGAACATTTTCTAAGGACTGAGCGACATTTATTTCTGCTCTGAAAAGTTCACACACCGCCCCAAAGCCGCTCTGTGAGCTGGAGGCCAAAGCTCTGCTCGAACACGGTTCCTCCTGAGTCCTGCAGCCGCTAACCCAGAGCGGCGGGACGGCTCGCAGTCTGAATTCTCCCACACATAACAAAACAACAAAACGCACACGTAACTAAGCACCCCTCTTCCCCTCACACACAAAGTTATCCGGCTGCTCTGCTCACTCAGTCCACTGGCACCTGCAGTGGACCGAAGCGCTGCTGCCCTGCATCCCCCTCGTGAGGGGTGAAAGAGAGGGGAGAGGCAGAGAGCCAGCAGGGCGAGAGCGGGGCGGCGCTTTTCACGGGGCCCCGCAGAGCAGCCGGTCGGTCCCATATGAGCTCCAAAGCTTTCTCTCAGTGAAACACCATCTATGCATGACGTAAACCAGAGCAGTAGTGACACACGATCGGATAAACCATCGGTATAACCACCTATCTCCATCAGAAAGAAAGTTTTGATCAGAACGAGTCTGACCGGGGCAGAGTATTCTGAACGGCGCGTTTACATGACGCGTTTTCTTTCCGATTACTTTTGCCCATGGAAACGCAGCTACTGTTGAGCGGCCCCAACATGGCGATGTCCATATCACGGAAAAACGACAGCTTTATTACGCTGAGCCAGAAGTAGGGCATTTTCTATGGGTGACATCACACTTGCTCAGTCCAGTTCTCTCTTTTTACAGTCCATGCTACCAGCTCATGGCTATGGCCAGGTGGAGCTGCTCGTGTGTTCATGGCCGTTTCAACCAATGTCTTACTGACTAAATCAGCTTTTTTCTCCCCACAGACTGCTGACACTGATGAAACATGCAAAGGTTTTTCTTTTAGAATTTCCTGGTTCTGGCTCCAATAAGTCCAGCTCACTGAGCACAGTGAGGCCAGCATGTGGAAAACCCCGAATGAGGTCCAGAGACTGGCTGGACCACACCATGACCTTGATATGCTTCTTCTTCTATCGTTGCTGAATGTCATGGGTGAAACACATTTGTTCTCCAATAGTAAATGTATGTCTAGGCTATAGGATCCCTCCCTGGTGATGTAACATCATTGGACAGAGGAGGGCGCTCTCCTGTCTCATGTCAGAACGGTGATGGATGTCAGGCTCTTGACCCCAGAGCTGCAGACCGGACGGCTGTAGTGTGGCTACAACATCAACACGGGATTGTATGTTCGTGTTGTATGTTCTGCGCGAGTTTGACTTTGGTCCAATTCCACTCATTCTTTGACACAAATGAATGGGTAACATTTAACCCTGCAAATCTACATGTTTAATGAAATCCTTTAAAGGTTTGATGTTTGGTGACCCATGAATAAATCAGGACAATGTCCTCTGTGGTCTCTCTGGTTACCTCAGGGATCCTTTTTCTTAAATACTGGTCTCTGCCTTTTATAACCCAGTTCTATTTCAAGCAGCAGCTTTGGCACTAAGCCTCCAATGATCCCTGCTTCACCAGCGAACACGGTTACTGCCCGTAACCCCAACAAAATCACATCCGTGCAGTGCATTTGTGATTTGGACAGAGTTTCCTCCCTTTGGTGAGGGTCGCACATTTGAAAGTTGTTCCGATCCGGTTTCTGTCTGGGGGGAGATGTCCTGGGAATCCAGAGAGGAGCAGATCCAAAGCCGGTTCAGGATTCTCTGCACCTGTCAGTCCTTCATCCTGAGATGCCCTTCACCCACAAGCAGAATGACAGAAGGTTTTCTTGGTTACGTAACCCGTCCTGTTCTTTCAGAGCGTTGCATGGCTCCTTTTATAGCATCAGCGCACAGACCTGATTGGTTACTAAGGTCATTAGTGAGGTCAAACTCTTCTCCTTCTGCTCAGAACCAAGAGTCTCCTGAGGTCCAATTGTTGCTTCTTTTTTGACCACATTACAAAGACACATAAGAAAAAACACGCAGACTTGTCTACAAACATCTAGTGGAACGGTCTGATCCTCCAAACATGGTTTTGTACACGAGACAAACTAACTTCCAGACAGGGAACAGCGTTTCATTCTCAGATTCTTGTCATTTTGTTGAATTTAAATGTCTCAAACGTTTTTCTTTCCTGTCCCCCCTTTCTGACACATTTCCCATGATGCTTGTACCTCCCACACAACACACCCATAGACCACATCAACCTTCAGGCTGCCCAGGATTACAGCTGCCACGTGGAAATCCTACCCTGAAGAGCGCTCATGCAGCGTGTACCTGAAGCAAAAGCACATGCAGCATATGGCCAAAGATTTATGAGACCACGTTGCAAAAATCAGGATCTGGATCGATCCTGAGCTGGTCTCCTGACAGATCCTGACTGAAACCTGTTGGGTTCAGGGGTGTGGTAGTTTGCTGGGAGTTCATTTGTCCAGGGTTTCTCCTCAGGCTTGTTGGTTGGCTAATATCAATGAGTGTTTGAATAGAAATGGGTTGTGCTACGCTTTGCTAAGCTGAAAATAACAGCTTTGAGCTTTCCGAAGGCTGCTTTGGGAAACATTCTCAGGAATTTCAGAGGATTCTGTTTTGACAGCAGCATGTCCCGTTCACCTGGAGTTCACCTGGCAGTTCAAAACTCCATCAATTCACAGTGAATTTATGGTTTATATAGATCCAACCCATTGACTGTATCGGAGAACTGGACCGAGTGAGTGAGAGCGACTTACTGGCTCTGGTGAAATGAAGTCAATTCAGTTGCCATTTTTCCACGATACAGACGCCCCCATGTTGGAGCCAGACGGCAGTGATTGGTCTGAGTCAGTCTGAGTCAATGTTTCTATGGCAACCACTCCCACCAATCAGGAGAAAGCTTTTTCGAAATCTAAAAGGCTCTCGTGAAAAAAATGAGGATTATCAAGAAGATGTTCAAAACGTATCAAATCAAGAACGTCTCTTCTGACCAATAGAATGAGTGCACAAAGATTTCCTCTCTGTGGTTCACTGAACGGTATTTTACCCTTATGTTTTGAGTGGGTAACCTGTGTGACCCACTCAAGTTTGACCATTTACCACCCGTGTTCACCCGTGTCCCCCCGTAAGGACAGCTGGGACTAAAGCTTCAGAAGCTGCTTCTACGTTCTCAGTCTTGGTCCATTTTGTTCTGGTGCTTCCAGCTCTGGTTCCAGTGAACTTTTTAGACTTTTGTGTTTTCTTTGTAGTTTCATATTTTGTGTGTTTTCTGAACACATTTAGTGTGAATGAATACTGTCTGGCCTTTGTTGTGTTTGTCCCTGCTCCTCGGTTTCCTCCTGCTATTCCGTCCGTAGCACATCTACTTTCATCCGGGAATCTTTGAGTGGGAGGATCTTTATTTCCTGTGTTAGAAGGAAACAGACTGAGGTTCATCTCAACCCCCCCTCGTCTGAAACCAGCTGTTTTGGATGATTCCACCTTTGCTCATTCAGGTCTCATCCTTTGTTAGAATCTGTCAAAGTGTGAGAGCTGCTGTGGTCGGCGTGCACGGAAACACAGTTTGGTCTTCAGTCTGCAGAGAAAGCTGCAGGTTTGCTTGCAGGGAAAGTTCTCAGTGCAGAACGGGATCACGAAACCTCAAAGCAGCTGTTTGACAAGAAGATACAAGACTTAAACGAGAGAAAGACCCAAAGAGAAGGACAGAAGCTCAGTCTTGAACACAGTGATGGAGGAGAAGGGCGGAGACAGCGTCTGAGAGGAGGAGCCTATGGGAGGACCATGGTGAGGGAAGGAGTGGCCCAGTTTGAACCAGCAACTCTGAGCTCCTCCTCGGATCAGGGAAGAAAATCCAACTGTGGATTTACTGTCAGGATCTTCTCTGTGATGATTTGTCGCTCTGGATTCTTTTACTTCCAGAACCAATCCCTTGGAATATAACGCCAGCATCTCTGGATCTCCAGCAGGAGAACTTCAGATCAAGAAACATCCAGCGTGGTATGAGACAGAAAGTCTGCTTTGTTTTCTCAATAGTCCTAAAAGTCTTCAGAATGCCTCATTAAGACAGACGTCAGTGAGTTTTTACATTTGGAACTGATGACAAACTGGATTTCACGTTGAGATTTCAGCATCTTTATCATTTTCCAGATATTGTCTCTAGAAGTTCTGAACTGTTCTGTAAGTTAGACATGAATGCTTTTATTTACAGACATCAACAGAAGGATGGACTTGATGTTTGGTTTTTGACTTTGAGAGCAGCTGTACTGAGCAGGACCTGAGGCTAATCTAAGAATATCTCCTCAGGGATTATTCTACAGCCTAATGAGCTTTCTCTAAACTACAGGCTTCAGCAGAGCAGAGCTCTCTGTGAAGCACCAGAGGGCTCTGTGTCTCCAAACATGTAGACGACTAGAAATACTGCAGCATAAAATGCTCTGTTCTGAGTTCTGCAGTTGAAAAAGTCGTTGTTTTTTTCTACTTTGAAGGTTTCCAGCACTGTTCCTGCTTTCTGTAAAGGTTTTTCTGTCTCCTGCTCAGAAGAAAAGCCGTTAGTGAACCGTGAGAACAAATCATCGGACAGAAACGTGTTTCCTCTGGCTTCAGCTAGAGCCCGAACCGTGCGTTCAGGAAATAAATACTGAATGAGAGAGATGTGCTGCAAAATAAGAGAACTCTTTCTGGTTCTGAGGGAACAGCAGGTTCTAAAGTTCTGAGGGAACAGCCAGTTCTGAGGGAACAGCAGGTTCTGCTGGAACAGCAGGTTCTAAAGTTCTGAGGGAACAGTCGGTTCTGAGGGAACAACAGGTTCTGAGGTCCTGAAGGTTCAGTTCAGAGATCTGGACCTGGGTGAGGCCCGTTCAGCAGCTGGTTCCAGCAAAGAGATCACCTGAGATCACAGCCAGAGTTCTGCGCTCCGTCTGACCTGTACGTAATCTTTTCATCCTGATTAGAACCCAGATGACAGTCTGACATGAGAACCTCCAGAATGAAAAGGTTCTTGAACGCGTTTCCTCTATCCTTAGTTCTCCCAATGGCTGTACATCCTCCATCTTTATTCTCATGCAGAGTTTTCTGATGAGTTTCAGACTGCTGGTAGGACCACCTTTGCAGGCAAATGCACCTCTGTGGTCTTTTTTGGTGATGCTGCTGGAACCAGCTGTGGTGGAGCGGTTTTGGGTGACAGTGGCTCTTGGTCTGCAGGTCTTTGTGAATTTCAGACTTGTTTGGAGTTTTTCAGTGAAAAACACCAAGATTGTGTTGAAAACAGCCTGAACTGCAGTTTCACTGATGTTTCCTTTTTTGCAGAGAGTAATATGAGGAAGCCTTTGAACATGTGGGATTCTGGAACAGGACTGGGCCTCCACTGTTCTTAGACCTGGAAGCAGCATGCAAACTCACCGGTGAGCCGCCACGGCCTGTCAAACCCCCGCCCCAGTAGCCACCGGCACCACCTGTCCAGCCCTGGGGGGAACTTCAGACCCTTCCACTCTACCCGATAGCCAATCACCATGGATTTCACGTTACCCATAAGAAGTCAAGACATGATAGCTGCGTCCTGCTCAGATCCTCTGCTGGGTCCCTGCGGCAGCAGGAGCGCTCGCGCCCACTACCAGGGGGTCCGGAGGAAGCTGCGTCCTGGACGGGTTTTGGGCTTTGTCGTCAGCCTGGTGGCTGTCTGCACCGTCTGTTCACTGAGTGCCTTTTCGTTAGCCACAGCTGTGGCCTCGGGGCTGGAAGCGGCTGCCGATGCCACGGTTCCACAAAGAACTCTTCTGCAGCACCGCAACCTCTCCGCAGCCCCAGAAGACACCCCAGTGGCCATGAAGTCCTCAGACCTGGAGCTGAACCAAGGGGATTATCCAACAGACTATTTCAGCGTGGCGGACAGGCGGCAGGGCTTCGTGGTGCTTCATATGTTTGGAATGTTGTACATGTTCATAGCCTTAGCCATAGTCTGCGATGAGTTCTTCGTCCCAGCACTCACTGTCATCACGGAGAAGCTGGAGATTTCTGACGATGTTGCTGGAGCCACCTTCATGGCCGCGGGGGGCTCAGCCCCGGAGCTCTTCACTTCGGTCATTGGCGTGTTCGTCTCACACAGCAACGTCGGCATCGGTACCATCGTGGGGTCGGCCGTCTTCAACATCCTCTTTGTGATCGGGATGTGCGCCCTGTTTTCCAAAGAGGTGCTGAACCTCACCTGGTGGCCTCTGTTCAGGGACGTCTCCTTCTACATCATTGGCCTGCTCATGCTCATCTACTTCTTTCTGGATAATCAAATCACAATGAGCGAAAGCATCAGTCTGCTGCTGTGCTACTCCTGCTACGTGACCTTCATGAAGTACAACGCCAAGGTCGAGTTCTTCATCAAAAACAAGCTGGGCAGCAACCAGGTGGATGAGCTAGAGGCTTCCCCCAGGGTAAGTCTGGTTCCACCATCCGTCCCTTCCTTCATCCATCCATCTATCCATCCATCCATCCATCCATCCATCCAACCACCCATCTATCAACAAGTTGGGGACTTTAAAGTTCTTTACATGATGTATTCACACAGGAAGTGGCTAGGTGGTTCAGTGGACTGCGTTTAGTACTGATACATAGCAAACCAGGGTTTGATTCCCAGATTGTGCAATGAGCTTCATCCAGTGAGGGTCTTTGGGCAAGGCCCATCACGCTGCTGCCTAACTATGTGGCTACAAGGGGGCCTGAGTCTGGGTCTCCCTGTGCCTTTCCCCAGCCCGGATAAAATACAGGTTTGTGTCAGACTCTAATACAGGAAGGACATCTGATGTAAAAATCTCTGCCTGTGAGAATCCCTGAAAGCTGATTGGCTGTAAAGGGATACACAGAAAAAAGAACAACAAAACTGGTTTGGAGTATAATGGCACTCTGGTTCTAAATTCAGAAAAAAACATCAAATCAGAGAAGGAGACGAACCCATTCAGGGTTTTTGGCTATCCATCCATTTTAAGGGTCACAGAAGTGCTGTGCTGGTCATCCTCAGGCTCTGGTTCCGACCAGAACCTGTCAAGAATTCAGAACAGCAGCGATGTCATCGTTCTGGGTTAACCGTCTCAACTAGAAGTGCTTTGTTAGGTAATGCTGGAGGTAAGAAGACCAGATTAATCTGACATGGATAATCTGTGGTGATAAAAACCAGGAAGTGAAAAAACTCTTCCTATGAAGCCCAGAGGTGAGGGTCTACTTCAGATATCATCAGTTTAAAACTCTCATCATCCTATTGGCATTTTGAAAACGTGTTTTATAAAAACAAGAGGACCCCCCCAGCCTTCTGGTAATTTTGGAAAACTACCTTCATATTATTCCCAAACAGGGGGGCAAACATCCAAGCTTTCAGTAGACCCACATGGAGATGCCTTGGTCCCTGCTGCAGACTCAGACCTGACCAGGACTAGTCCTGAGTCTGCAAAAGCAAAACTACACAGAAAGTGTCTCCACTGAGAAACAGGGAGACTCACAGAAAGAGACTCATCCAGTTGACATTGAATTCAAAAATGACTGATCTACTGTTACACTAGTGACTCTGCAGTTTTACACCACAATTCTGTTTTAATTTCACTGTCATGAAATGATGAACCTATGTTTTCAAAAACATGAAACCAGAACTCATAAAAGTCCATAGTCTTCTTTAACCCTAACCCTAACCCAAACCAAAACTAGTTTTGTTGGACGGCGGACCTCACATTTCCTAAGGGTGTGAATGCTGGATGGATGGATGGATGGATGG
This sequence comes from Oryzias curvinotus, assembly GCA_023969325.1. Lineage (NCBI taxonomy): Eukaryota > Metazoa > Chordata > Actinopteri > Beloniformes > Adrianichthyidae > Oryzias > Oryzias curvinotus. Next base: position 14,587,011 of record CM043706.1, read on the forward strand.
ATGGATGCTTGGATGATAGATGGATGGATGATGGATAGATGGATGGATGCATGGATGCTTGGATGATGGATGGATGGATGGATGGATGGATGATGGATGGATGGATGGATGATGGATGGATGGATGGATGATGGATGGATGGATGGATGGATGATGGATAGATGGATGATGGATGGATAAATGGATGATAGATGGATGATGGATGGATGGATGGATGATAGATGGATGATGGATGGATGGCTGATGGATAGATGGATGATGGATGGATGGATGGATGATGAATGGATGATGGGTGATGAATGGATGATGGATGGATGCATGGATGCTTGGATGATGGATGGATGGATGGATGGATGATGGATGGATGCATTGATGCTTGGATGATGGATGGATAAAGGATGGATGGATGGATGGATGGATGATGGATAGATGGATGGATGGATGCATGGATGGATGATGGATGGATAGATGATGGATAGATGGATGATGGATGGATGGATGGATGATAGATGGATGATGGATGGATGATGAATGGATGATAGATGGATGCATGGATGCTTGGATGATGGATGGATGGATGATGGATGGATGGATGGATGATGGATGGATGGATTGGATGGATGATGGATGGATAAATGGATGATAGATGGATGATGGATGGATGGATGATGGATGGATGGATGATGAATGGATGATGGATGGATGCATGGATGCTTGGATGATGGATGGATGGATGGATGATGGATGGATGGATGGATTGGATGGATGATGGATGGATGGATGGATGGATGAAGGATAGATGGATGGATGGATGATATATGGATGATGGATGAATGATGGATAGATGGATGATGGATGGATGGATGGATGGATGGATGGAATGATGGATGGATGAATGATGGATAGATGGATGATGGATGGATGGATGGATGGATGGATGATGGATAGATGGATGAAAGATGGATGATGGATGATATATGGATGATGGATGGATGGATGGATGGAATGATGGATGGATGGATGATGGATGGATGGATGGAATGATGGATGGATGGATGATGGATGATGGATGGATGGATGGATGGATGATGGATGATGGATGATAGATGGATGATGGATGATATATGGATGATGGATGCATGGATGGATGATGGATGGATGGATGGATGATAGATGCATGGATGGATGGATGGATGGATGATGGATGGATGGATGGATGATGGATGGATGGATGGATGGAATGATGGATGGATGGATGATGGATGGATGGATGGATGGATGGATGGAGGGTTGATGGATGGATGGATGGATGGATGGATGATGGATGATGGATGGATGGATGATGGATGCATGGATGGATGGATGGATGGATGGAATGATGGATGGATGATGGATGATGGATGCATGGATGATAGATGCATGGATGGATGGATGGATGGATGATGGATGGATGGATGGATGATGGATGGATGGATGGATGGATGGAATGATGGATGGATGATGGATGGATGGATGGATGGATGATATATGGATAATGGATGCATGGATGGATGATGGATGGATGATGGATGGATGATGGATGGATGGATGGATGATATATGGATAATGGATGCATGGATGGATGATGGATGGATGAATGATGGATGGATGGATGGATGGATGGATGATATATGGATAATGGATGCATGGATGGATGATATATGGATAATGGATGCATGGATGGATGATGGATGGATGAATGATGGATGGATGGATGGATGGATGGATGGATGTGGAGCTCAGGTTCTGCTGACACAGCAGATAATGTTTTCTGCTGTTAGTCGGCATATCTTGTTGTGAGGAGACTCTTCATCACCTCCTCACAGATCTGTGGGGAGGTGATGAAGAGTCAGTGTCATGGCTACAGAACACTTTCGAACCCAGATGCTGGAACCCAGAAGAAACACAGCGAGAGGCGAGCGTGAAAGGTTGGAGATTTAATCGGAGGTCATTAGCCAACAGAGCAAGAGCAGGGCTGCAAGGCGTTATTCCAGACGGTAGACAGAAGATGACAGCGTCACTGGTGGATTCCTCTGTTGGCGGAGGTTGGCGAAGGACGGGATGCTCCAAAGGCAGAGGCTCGTGGTGAGACCGCTGGAGAGAACCAAATGAAGAGTCCGGCTGGAGCTGATTCGGGCGACCACTCGTGGGATTGGTTTCCTGAAGGTGAGTAAAGAGAGAGTATATTTAGTCGCAGGCTAGACGTAGCGAGACAAACAATAGCTTGACGTAGAGACCAACTATGCACCATCAGGGGCAACGGACTGGCGAAGACTGATGTTCCTGGAGCTCCTTAAGAAGACGGATGAGGTGATGAGGTAAGTGGTCGCAGGTGGGGAGAATCAGCAGCCAAGCGGAGAGTGGGGGAGGAGTCTGACAGAGGCACCATAACAGTACCCCCCCCGCAACGACCGCCTCCAGGCGGTCAAGGGCGACGATCAGGGTGGGCACGGAAGAAATCCTCAATGAGCGAGGGGTCCAAGATAAACGAGCGGGGAACCCAGGAGCGCTCCTCCGGACCGTAACCCACCCAGTCGACCAGGAACTGGAACCCACGACCCCGACGGCGGACATCCAGAACCCGGCTGACGTCGTAGGCAGGAGCGCCGTCAATGACCCGGGCGGGCGGTGGGGAAGCGGACGGCGGGCACAGAGGACTGTCCTGGACCGGCTTGATCTGGGAGATGTGAAATGACGGGTGGACCTTCAGGGCTTTGGGCAGACGGAGACGGACACAGGTAGGATTGATGAGTTTGTCAATGACGTAAGGCCCGATGAAACGTGGAGCCAGTTTCTTGGAGGAAGCCTGAATGGGTATATTACGGGTGGAGAGCCAAACCTTCTGCCCAGGTTGATAGTCGGGTCCCACCACCCTGCGACGGTTAGCGATCCGGCAGTTGCTCTCCTTGGTGCGGAGGAGAGCAGCCTTCGTCTGAGACCAAACGCGTTGGCAACGCTGCAGGTGATGGTGGACGGAAGGCACTGCCAGATCCAATTCCTGTGACGGAAACAGAGGTGGTGAGTAACCGAGGGCGGCCTCGAACGGAGAGATCCCAGTGGCGGATGAAGGATGAGCATTATGGGCATACTCTATCCAAACCAGGAAGGTGGACCAGTCCTTTTCATTCTGTGCCGCCAGGCAGCGGAGAGCTGCCTCCAGTTCCTGATTCGCTCTCTCCGCTTGGCCATTGGACTGGGGATGGTAGCCGGATGTGAGACTGACCGTGGCGCCCAAAGCCGAGCAGAAGGCCTTCCAGACTTGTGACGTAAATTGGGGGCCACGGTCGGAAACAATGTCCATAGGGATGCCATGGTGGCGAAACACGTGGTTGACCATAAGGTCAGCAGTCTCAGTGGCCGTGGGGAGTTGAGGAAGGGGAATGAAGTGAGCCATCTTCGAGAAACGATCAACAACAGTGAGGATGACTGTGTTACCGTGAGACGGGGGAAGACCGGTGACGAAGTCCATGGCCAGATGGGACCAGGGTCGATTGGGAGTGGGAAGAGGATGAAGCAGACCAGCAGGAGATGAGGATGAGGACTTAGAACGAGCACACGTTGAGCAGGCTGCGACGTACTCCCGTACGTCTTTTTCCATGGTCGGCCAATGGAACCTTTTGCGGATGAGAGTTAGTGTCCGGTGAACCCCCCCGTGACAGGCCAAACGGGACGTATGCCCCCAGGTGATGACCTCGGATCGGAGGTCAGCGGGAACGAACAAGGTACCTCTGGGGACAGGAGGGTGGTCGTTATTGGTTCTCAGGGCTCGGAGTACCTTGGTCTCAATGTCCCATGTGAGGGCTCCGATGATGCAGGTGGAGGGAAGGATAGTGGCTGGGGTGCGCTCAGAAGGGCTGTATTGTCGGGACAGGGCATCAGGCTTGATGTTACGAGACCCAGGTCTGTAAGTGATCACAAAATTGAAGCGGTCAAAAAATAGACACCAACGAGCTTGCCTAGCATTAATCCGTTTGGCTGAGCGGAGATAGGCCAGGTTCTTGTGATCGGTCCACACGATGAATGGATGCTCTGCTCCCTCCAACCAGTGACGCCATTCCTCTAATGCCAGCTTGATGGCGAGTAGTTCCCGGTTGCCGACATCATAATTCTGTTCCGCTGGAGATAATTTACGGGAAAAAAAGGCACAAGGTTTCAATTTGCCAGAGGTGACTTCTTTTTGGGAGAGGACGGCCCCCACACCGGTATCAGAAGCGTCCACCTCGACAATAAATTGGCGAGATGGATCAGGTTGAATGAGGATAGGTGCGGATACGAAAAGGTTCTTAAGTTTGTCAAAGGCTTGTTGGGCTTCGGTGGACCAGACAAAGGGATGATTGGTGGAGGTAAGGCGGGTGAGGGGAGAAGCGATGCTGCTGTAATTCCGGATGAAACGTCTGTAAAAATTGGCGAAACCTAAGAATTGTTGAAGTTTTTTCCGAGTGTCTGGAGGAGCCCAGTGAGTGACTGCCTCTATCTTGGATGGATCAGGTCGGATGCAACCGGCCTCAATGATATAACCCAAAAACTGCACTGTAGGAACATGGAACTCGCATTTCTCAAATTTTACATAGAGTTGGTTTTCTAGTAATCTCTCAAGAACGAGACGTACATGATGTTCGTGTTGGGCCTGATTGTGAGAATAGATGAGAATGTCATCCAGGTAAACGAAGACAAACCGATTAAGGAAGTCCCGGAGTATGTCGTTAACCAACCTCTGGAAGACTGCAGGGGCGTTGGTGAGGCCAAAGGGCATGACCAAATATTCGTAGTGCCCTAAAGGGGTTTTGAATGCAGTCTTCCACTCGTCGCCGTCTTTTATGCGAACCAAATGGTACGCATTGCGGAGGTCTAATTTTGTGAAGATGCGAGCCTGTTGAACGGAGTCAAAAACGGATGAGATTAACGGTAGGGAGTATTTATCTTTAACAGTGATCCGATTAAGTTCGCGGTAGTCAATGCAAGGTCTGAGCGTCTTATCTTTTTTCTCCACAAAGAAAAATCCAGCCCCCACAGGAGAGGAAGAGGGACGTATGTGACCTAGCGAAAGCGCTTCCTGGATGTACTGTTCCATGGCGTTCCTTTCGGGACCCGACAGGTTGAATAGCCGGCCCTTAGGTAGAGGAGCACCAGGAAGGAGGGTAATAGCGCAGTCGTAAGGTCTATGCGGGGGAAGGGCGCTAGCCTTAGTTTTACTGAAAACAGCTTTCAGGTCGTGATAACAAGACGGGATTGAGGCAAGATCAATCGTGACAGGATTCTCGGTATCTATGGAGGCCACCCGGGGAACTGCAGACAGTAAGCAGTTAGCTAGACAATACGAACTCCATTGAGTGACAGATCCCTGAGCCCAGTTAAATTGTGGATTATGTAATTTAAGCCAGGAAAACCCTAACACTACGGGAGTATGAGCGGACTGGGTGACGAAAAACTGTATGGATTCCCGGTGGTTACCTGACGTGACGAGCAGAATGGGCTTGGTACGGTGGGTGATGCGGGACAAGTGTTGTCCCCCAAGGCCGGAGGCTTCAATGGGGGTTTCCAGGGGCTCTGTAGGAATAGACAGACGGTTAACTACGTGGAAATCGATGAGGCTCTGTTCTGCCCCAGAATCGATGAGGGCCCTAAGATCATGAACCTGGAGGTCGAGGCATAACTTGACAGGCAAAAACAAAAATTCCTTACCAGAATCTGTGGAAATTAAACCCCCTCGCGGCCTGTCGTCTAGCGAGGGGCTGGGGAGTTTAAACGTAATGGACACCCCGAGACTTGATGGCCCTTGGCCCCACAGTAAAAACAGGCTCCAGTTTCGCGTCTTTTGCGACGCTCCTCTTCTGATAGCCTTGAGTGGCCGATCTGCATGGGCTCATCCATTGTCTTGGGGGGGACAGGAAACTCTGTGTTGGAGCCTGGATCGATCGGTATCGCGTGGACAGACTTAGTCGGGAGACGTGGAGGTGGATGGCTTCGCTCCCTTTGACGCTCTCGCAGTCTGATGTCCGACCTGAGCGCCGCGGAGACTAACTCCTCAAACGAGCGAGCTTCGGGTTGCGAACAAAGATGGTCTTTTATCTGCTCATTCAAAGATTGGTAGAAAATACCTTTCAGCGCCAAGTCAGGCCAACCTGCTTCCACCGCTAAGATTCGGAAGTCCACGACATGGTCGCTAACCGGTCGGTTCCGCTGTTTGAGAGCGAGTAATCGCCGGGTCGCCTCTTCCTGTTTACGAGGCTGGTCAAAGATGAGGCGGAACTCGCTGAGGAACCGTTCATAAGTAAGGTGAGTGATAGGATTAGCAGAGAGAAAGGCTTGGGCCCACTGGAGAGCTTTACTCCTTAGAGAGTTCACGACGAGAGTTATCTTACTGTGGTCCGTTTGATAGTATCTGGGGGCTTGTTGACATATCAACTGGCACTGCAGCAAAAACCCTCCGCAGGCTTCAACGTCTCCGAAGAAAGGTTCCGGTTGAAGCCGGATGTTTTCGGGTGCGGACGGCGAACCGGAAGTTGTCGAGTCAATGGGAACCTGGGCTGTGGCGGGAGAAACACGAGAAAATTGTCCAGTTAAATCCAGTAAGGTCTGTGTTAAGCCTTCCAAGCGGCGAAAGAGGTCCTGCTGGGCCACTGCCATTTGAGATAGGGCGTCCGCCTGGCGTCCAAGCAAAATGCCTTGTTGAGTAACGGCAAATCTGAGTCCTTCCGGGTCAGCTGGGTCGGGAGCTTGGCCAGTCCGTTCTGTCATGGCTACAGAACACTTTCGAACCCAGATGCTGGAACCCAGAAGAAACACAGCGAGAGGCGAGCGTGAAAGGTTGGAGATTTAATCGGAGGTTATTAGCCAACAGAGCAAGAGCAGGGCTGCAAGGCGTTATTCCAGACGGTAGACAGAAGATGACAGCGTCACTGGTGGATTCCTCTGTTGGCGGAGGTTGGCGAAGGACGGGATGCTCCAAAGGCAGAGGCTCGTGGTGAGACCGCTGGAGAGAACCAAATGAAGAGTCCGGCTGGAGCTGATTCGGGCGACCACTCGTGGGATTGGTTTCCTGAAGGTGAGTAAAGAGAGAGTATATTTAGTCGCAGGCTAGACGTAGCGAGACAAACAATAGCTTGACGTAGAGACCAACTATGCACCATCAGGGGCAACGGACTGGCGAAGACTGATGTTCCTGGAGCTCCTTAAGAAGACGGATGAGGTGATGAGGTAAGTGGTCGCAGGTGGGGAGAATCAGCAGCCAAGCGGAGAGTGGGGGAGGAGTCTGACAGAGGCACCATAACAGTCAGATCTGTGCTTCATTCAGTAGCTCAGTTTCTCTGAAAATGCTCATCTGCTGATCTTGATGCGTCTCTCAGTGGTTCCAAGTATGACAGCAGGAAGTCCAGAACCACGTGACCCCGGTGGGTTCTTCTAGAAATGAAGGAGCAGGCTGAGTTCCATCATTTGGACCTCCTGCTGAAACAGGCCCGTTGCATAAAATCAGCTGTTCTCTGGGCTCTTCTGCCTCCAGAGCGGCTTTGCTCCTCCTGTTGTCCAGCACTCCGTGTCCAGCTGCCTTGCCCTCATGTGTCAGTAGCTGCTCAGTAATCCTTGGGCTAATGCCGCCCAATCTCATTACCGGTTCTAAGAATAGTCCGATGCTCTCAGAGGGAGCAGGAATCAGCAGATCCCAAAGGTTCAATCACTCATGGAGTTCACCACTTCACTTTTGCACAACATCACAACTCTGTCTCTGCTGCAGCTTCTGCCCCGGGGCTTCTTCTGCTCTTGTTTGCTGCCTGGAAATGGCGAGATGTGGAGGTTTGCCCTCTGGTGACCATTACCTCAGCAATCCTCTCTTATCCCATGATCCTCTGCTTACCTGCAGTGACGACAGCGCGACACTCTGTCATTGTGGACCGCTGGAGCACTGCTCCCACTCTGCTGTCCAGGAGAAACAGTCTGAGTTTATCAGAAATGTGTTGTATGAAGAAAGTCTCATGATTGGAAACAGAAGCGTGTTTCACATGTTTATATTCCACCAAAAGAACATTGCATAGATTCTACACTCATACGAGCAAAGAAAAGGGTCATTGTGGGCGAGTTTTGGGGTTTTTGGGTCCAGCAAAGCCTGAAGCAGGTCCAGGTGGAAACATTTTATGGAGCTGACACGCAGGCCTCAACATAACCAATCTAAAAGTGGAGATCTCTGCTGATTAATCCCAGATTAGTCCCTCAGTTTGGACTGTCAGGTGGATGGGAGGAAGAGCAGCGCAGGCGAGAAAGTCGATCTGATTGTGACCTGATGACAGGGGGGTACGTGGACTAAGTGGAGGTCTGGTGTAACTCTGCTGACCCCAGGTCAGCACTTTTCACGCTGGCATTTTTATTATCCTTTTGGGCTGAAAGCCCCCCCCCCCCACACACCTCTACTGCTTAATGTCATAAAAAAAAACCTGTGAAAAAAGAGATGTGCTCATCTAGAAAAGACAATGGTTATCTCATAAACTGGTGAATGGAAATGAGAGACAAGAAGAAAACGTTTGGAAAGCCAGCTGAGGAAGTCTTTCAGACCCCAAGAATGGATTTTTCTTTAAGGACCACAGCTTTGAGCTTCCATGAACACAAAGCCACAGGAGCCCCTCAGAAACTCAAGATGTGAGTTTAAAGTTACCCAACCAACAGAAAACAAACATTAATCAGGTCATGTGATCTGCTCTGTTTATCCTTTGGTTTGAAGATTCCTGCATTTCTCCGGTCAGGACGCTCACTGACACCAAATTAAAGTTAAATTACAGTTATTTAAAAAAAAAGGATTTAAAAACATAGTAAGCTGAGAAACAAGAAGAAGTTCCAGAAAGATTCTGTGATATTTCAGGCTTAAATGTGCTGGAATAGCAGCTCTGAGATGTGACTCCTCCCACATGACCCTTTCTGGTGAACATGTGACAGACAGACCATAAAAACATCATATTTAACCCTTTCAGGTGCCGCTGCTCTCAGGAACTTCAACCTCCACCTCGCACTTCCTTCATGAGTTTGGCTGGATTTTTGCCTCAACAGTTACTTGTTTTGTCTCAACTAATGATTTTCCCAAAAGATTATATTCTGGTTTATACAAAATAAAAAATGGTTGCCACAAAACTAAGTTTAAGGGAAAAACTAACATAACAAAAAGATCCAGCTTATTTAAGACGAGTGAAGGAAACAGGCAATGAAAGATTGAAGACAAATTTTTAAAACGTGTCAAAGCTACAAACCTCTGCAATACATAAACGGATAATAATGCACGACGAGGGCTTCATCCTACATGCACGTTGGCATGTTTCAGTCTGGAGGAAATCTTTCAATATTACTTATGACAGTTTTGTGTTTCATCTAAAACTGCTGTCCTTGTCTTTTCAACATAACTTTGAGATTAGCTGCAAAGTGAAAAGGGACAAATGTCTTGGGAAAACCTGCACAGCTGTGATAAGTACATGTCCCTGTGAGGATCATTATTATGAAGGTGATGCAAATGGATGCAATTGACCTGGATTTGTATTGTGTGTTTGTCATTAGAAGCTGGTAAAGGGACATTTGTTCACTTTCAGGTTGCAGTTTTAGTTTTAAGGTTCTTGGATCTATTTTTCAAACAACAATTGAAGGTAAACCAAGCTGAGCGGTTCAGTAATTCAGAGCAGGAAAACTGCTCACATCTGATGACCACAGAGGTCTATGTCCGTGGGATTAATCAGGATTTTTGTGCTAAACTTTGTGCAGGTAAACGAGCAAAGATGAGTTAAAAATCTCCAGTTTCAGATCCAACTTCAACAAATCGTCCCTAACCAGACCCTAACCCTAACCAGAACCTAACCCTAACCAGACCCTAATCCTAACCAAACCTTAACCAGACCCTAACCAGACTATAACCAGACCCTTCCATAATCATCCTCCTACCCTCCCAGCATCCCTCTCTCTTCCTTCCATCAGAGTGTTAATGGGTGAATGGGTTTGGGAATGTAAAGCGCTTTGTGCCGTCAGGAAGGTAGAATAGCACTAAATAAGTATACGCCATTTACCATTTATTCAAATATACCTCTGGTGTGTCCGAAGATTCATAACCCTGTGTTTTAACAGTAAAATCTGTCCAACACAAGAGGCCTTCGGCTCTCATCTGTTTGCTCAGCTGTTCGACAGGACAGAAGGAGGAGCTTGGTTGACCTTTTATGTGAACATATAAAACTTAAAGGGGTGAAGAAAAAGAAAAAAGTAAAGAACGGTTCCCAGCCAACCGCCAATCGATTCCCATCTGGCGGTTCACGTTTATGAGTCCTTTACGAGATTTGATTCGTTTGCGAACGTCGCATCACTACTGGAGATAGAACTCCTGCGTAAAGCTTGGGTTGAGGTGCGAAGGGACGGACGTAGACTGCAGACATGACCGAGGCGATGTAAACATTCAGATTGATCAATGAACGTTCTATTTTTAGCGTCAACACAACAGAGACACAACGCAGACGGACTAGAGGAAATCCGCCGTTAACTTACCATTGCTGTGAGCAAAAATGACCAAATCACCCAACGGATCATTAATGATCTCATAACACATGTTGTTGCCCTTTGGGCACATCCCCTCTGGATCAGCTTTCACGGGTTCTCACAGGTGATTTGTTTGGCAGAGATTTTTTCGTCTGACCTTCTTCCTGTCACTACTCTGTATTTCACCCGGGCTGGGGACCGGCACAGGGGGACCCAGACTTGGACCCCTTGTGGCTACATAGTTAGGCGGTATCATGAAAGGTCAAACCATTGATTGCCATGCGCTGTTCCTACACCCAGCCCACTGAGGCATCCAGCCACTAGAAACAAAGATATATTTATTACAAATTCCTTTTTATTAAAGCTTGAAATATATATTTGTTTAAAACAAAGACTTTCTGTCAAATCTTTGATGGAGTGAATTTTATCAGGATTACTCCAAGACATGAAGTCGAGATGTTGCAAGTTCAACCGCCCAAAAAAAAAGTCTGCAGTCAAATTTGACAGAATTAAAGCCTTGGCATTTATGGTGTGTTTTTTTGTGGAGCTGTTTGTTTGTTGTTTTTTGTGGAGCTGTTTGTTGTGTGTTGTCATTTTGTGGAGTTGTTTGTGTGTTGTTGTTTTGTGGATCAGTTATTCGGCAGAATTGTGTCTGTTTGGGGAAATGAAAGGTAGAGTTTGGGCTGCAGGAAATGTTTCTGTGGTTTACGATTTTATTGTGTTCACAGATAAACAGAAAACAGTTGATTATTCCTGCAATAAAAAATAATATTTGAACAAATATTGCAAAGCAAGTTCACATAAGAAGAGACAAGTTTACGACTTTAGCTAAATTTAAAGAATTTAAAGGTGAAGGAAGATGCCTCCGTCCTGATGGGACTCAGCTGTTCTTTGGCCTGACGGTTCTACTGTGGAGAATGCAAAGTAGACCCTGAACAGTCAAAAGACTCACACAAACCATGAGAACTGAGTGAGTTCATTGCAGAACAGAAAAGGAATCCTGAAATTTTCTGCAAACCAAAGTCTTCTAAAATAAGATGTGAGGCCAAAAGTCCAGAGGTTTGACCAACCATGAAACATGAAACCATGAAACCAAGAAACAATGAAGCCATGAAACCATGAAACCACGAAACCGATAAACAATGAAGACCTGAAGCCACGTAACAATGAAGCCATGAAACCACGAAACCATGAAACCACGAAACCAAGAAACAACGAAGACCTGAAACCACGAAGCCACGTAACCATGAAACCATGAAACCAAGAAGCCTGAAGCCATTAAACCATGAAACCTGAAACCACGAAACAATGAACCCATGAAGCCATGAAACCATGAAACTTGAAACCATGAAACCAATAAAAAATGAAACCCGAAACCATGAAACCATTAAACCAAGCAACAATGAAGCCATGAAGCCATGAAGCCATGAAACAATGAAACCATGAAACCACAAAGCAACGAAGCCTGAAACCATGAAACAACGAAGCCATGAAGCCATGAAACAATGAAACCATGAAACCTGAAACCATATAACCAAGAAACAATGAAGCCGTGAAACCATGAAATTTGAAACCATGAAACCATGAAACCAAGACACAATGAAGCCATGAAACCATGAAACTTGAAACCATGAAATCATGAAACCAAGACACAATGAAGCCATGAAACCATTAAACCTGAAACAATGAAACCAATTAACAATGAAACCATAAAACCATGAAAGCAAGCAACAATGAAACCATGAAACATGAAGCCATGAAACCATGAAACCAAGATAAAATGAAGCCATTAAACCATTAAACCTGAAACATTGAAACAAAAAAAAAATGAAACCTGAAACCATTAAACCACGAAGCCACAAAACCACGAAGCCTGAAACCATGAAACCATGAAGCCATGAAACCATGAAGCCATGAAACAATGAAACCATGAAACCATGAAACCAATGAAGCCTGAAACCATGAAACCAGTAAACCAAGAAACAATGAAGCCATGAAACCATGAAACTTAAAACCATGAAACCACGAAACCAAGAAACAACGAAGACCTGAAACCATGAAACCATAAAAACCATGAAACCACGAAGCCTGAAGCCATGAAACCATGAAACCACAAAACCACGAAGCCACAAAACCACGAATCCTGAAACCATGAAACCACAAAACCAATAAACAATGAAGCCATGAACCCATGAAACCATGAAACCTGAAACCATGAAACCACAAAACCAATAAACAATGAAGCCATGAACCCATGAAACCATGAAACCTGAAACCATGAAACTAAAAAACCATGAAAGCAAGCAACAATAAAGCCATGAAACCATGAAACAATGAAACCATTAAATCATGAAACGACAAAAAAATGAAACCTGAAACCATGAAGCCAAGAAACAATGAAGCCATTAAACTAGGAAACCTGAAACCATGAAACCAATAAAAAATGAAACCTGAAACCATGAAACCATGAAACCAAGAAACAATGAAACCATGAAACATTGAAACCATGAAACCATGAAACCATGAAGCCACGAAACTACGAAGCCTGAAACCACGAAGCCTGAAACCATGAAACCATGAAGCCATGAAACCAAGAAACAATGAAACCATGAAACCATGAAACCATGAAACCATGAAACCAAGAAACAATGAAACCATGAAACATTGAAACCATGAAACCATGAAACCATGAAGCCACGAAACTACGAAGCCTGAAACCACGAAGCCTGAAACCATGAAACCATGAAGCCATGAAACCAAGAAACAACGAAGCCATGAAACCATGAAACCTGAAACCATGAAGCCATGAAACCATGAAGCCATGAAACCATGAAACATGAAACCATGAAGCCATTAAACCAAGAAACAAAGGAAGCCATGAAGCCAAGAAACCATGAAACCTGAAACCATGAAACCACAAAACCAAGAAACAAACGAAGCCATGAAACCATGAAACCATGAAGCCACGAAACCATGAAGCCATGAAACCATGAAACCATGAAACCATGAAACCATGAAACATGAAACCATGAAGCCATGAAACCATGAAGCCTGAAACCATGAAGCCATGAAACCATGAAGCCTGAAACCATGAAGCCACGAAACCATGAAACATGAAACCATGAAGCCACGAAACCATGAAACATGAAACCATGAAGCCACGAAACCATGAAACATGAAACCATGAAACCACGAAACCATGAAACATGAAACCATGAAGCCATGAAACCATGAAGCCTGAAACCATGAAGCCATGAAACCATGAAGCCTGAAACCATGAAGCCACGAAACCATGAAACATGAAACCATGAAGCCATGAGACCATAAAACCATGAAACCATGAAGCCATGAAACCATGAAACATGAAACCATGAAGCCATGATACCATAAAACCATGAAACCATGAAGCCATGAAACCATAAAACCATGAAACCATGAAGCCATGAAACCATGAAGCCTGAAACCATGAAGCCATGAAACCATGAAGCCTGAAACCATGAAGCCATGAGACCATAAAACCATGAAGCCATGAAACCATGAAGCCTGAAACCATGAAGCCATGAAACCATAAAACCATGAAACCATGAAGCCATGAAACCATGAAGCCTGAAACCATGAAGCCATGAAACCATGAAGCCTGAAACCATGAAGCCATGAAACCATGAAGCCTGAAACCATGAAGCCACGAAACCATGAAACATGAAACCATGAAGCCATGAGACCATAAAACCATGAAACCATGAAGCCATGAAACCATAAAACCATGAAACCATGAAGCCATGAAACCATGAAGCCTGAAACCATGAAACATGAAACCATGAAGCCACGAAACCATGAAACATGAAACCATGAAGCCATGAAACCATGAAGATAAGATAAAGATGAAGATAAAGATACTTTATTGATCCCAGCTTGGGAAATTCAGTTGTTGCAGCGTCGGCGTTAGGCTCAAGATACAAACTTACACACAATAGATGACAGAGAACCAGAACAATCAATCGGAAAGAAACATCAGTGAATTTGAACAGTTGTATTGCGTGCCACATCAGGGGAGAGAAAATAGACGGACCATAAATGACTTTATCTATTGCACCTGGATGACAAGTTATAGAGTCCAATGGAGTGAGGAATGAAAGATCTCCTGAAGCGGTTTGTATGACAGCGAAGCTGCCTTAGTCTGTTGGAGAAGGAGCTCCGCTGACCATCCAGTACAGGATGGAGAGGATGCTCAGGATTATCCATGATGGATACAAGTTTATTTAAAGTCCTCCTCTCCATCACAGATTCAAACGTGTCCATTTTGCAACCAATTACAGAGCCAGCTCTTCGGATCAGTTTGTTCAGTCTATTGCTGTCCCTAGCAGGTATGCTGCCCCCCCAGGAGACCACCGAGAAGAACAGAGTGCTGGCCATAACAGACTGGTAGAATATTTCAAGCATTTTGCTGCACACGTTGAAGGACCTCAGCCTCCTCAGGAAATGGAGTCTGCTGCTGGCCTTCTTATACACAGCAGTGCTGTTGCTGAAGCCTGAAACCATGAAACCATGAAGCCACGAAACCATGAAACATGAAACCATGAAACCATGAAACCATGAAACCACGAAACCATGAAGCCACGAAACCATGAAGCCACGAAGCCATGAATCATGAAACCATGAAGCCATGAAACCATGAAGCCACGAAACCATGAAACCATGAAGCCACGAAACCATGAAGCCACGAAACCATGAAGCCACAAAACCATAAAACATAAATCCATGAAGCCATGAAACCATGAAGCCTGAAACCATGAAGCCATGAAACCATGAAGCCACGAAACCATGAAGCCACGAAACCATGAAGCCACGAAACCATGAAACCATGAAGCCACGAAACCATGAAGCCACGAAACCATGAAGCCACAAAACCATAAAACATAAATCCATGAAGCCATGAAACCATGAAGCCTGAAACCATGAAGCCACGAAGCCATGAAGCCTGAAACCATGAAGCCATGAAACATCAAACCATGAAGCCACGAAACCATGAAACATGAAGCCATGAAGCCACGAAACCATGAAACATGAAGCCATGAAACCATGAAGCCTGAAACCATGAAGCCACGAAACCATGAAACATGAAGCCATGAAACCATGAAGCCATGAAACCATGAAGCCATGAAACCACGAAACCATGAAGCCACGAAACCATGAAGCCACGAAGCCATGAATCATGAAACCATGAAGCCATGAAACCATGAAGCCACGAAACCATGAAACCATGAAGCCACGAAACCATGAAGCCACGAAACCATGAAGCCACAAAACCATAAAACATAAATCCATGAAGCCATGAAACCATGAAGCCTGAAACCATGAAGCCATGAAACCATGAAGCCACGAAACCATGAAGCCACGAAACCATGAAGCCACGAAACCATGAAACCATGAAGCCACGAAACCATGAAGCCACGAAACCATGAAGCCACAAAACCATAAAACATAAATCCATGAAGCCATGAAACCATGAAGCCTGAAACCATGAAGCCACGAAGCCATGAAGCCTGAAACCATGAAGCCATGAAACATGAAACCATGAAGCCACGAAACCATGAAACATGAAGCCATGAAACCATGAAGCCTGAAACCATGAAGCCACGAAACCATGAAACATGAAGCCATGAAACCATGAAGCCTGAAACCATGAAGCCATGAAACCACGAAACCATGAAGCCACGAAACCATGAAGCCACGAAGCCATGAATCATGAAACCATGAAGCCATGAAACCATGAAGCCACGAAACCATGAAACCATGAAGCCACGAAACCATGAAGCCACAAAACCATAAAACATAAATCCATGAAGCCATGAAACCATGAAGCCTGAAACCATGAAGCCATGAAACCATGAAGCCACGAAACCATGAAACCATGAAGCCACGAAGCCATGAAGCCTGAAACCATGAAGCCATGAAACATGAAACCATGAAGCCACGAAACCATGAAACATGAAGCCTGAAACCATGAAGCCATGAAACATGAAACCATGAAGCCACGAAACCATGAAACATGAAGCCATGAAACCATGAAACCACGAAACCATGAAGCCACAAAACCATAAAACATAAATCCATGAAGCCATGAAACCATGAAGCCTGAAACCATGAAGCCATGAAACCATGAAGCCACGAAACCATGAAGCCACGAAACCATGAAGCCACGAAACCATGAAACCATGAAGCCACGAAGCCATGAAGCCTGAAACCATGAAGCCATGAAACATGAAACCATGAAGCCACGAAACCATGAAACATGAAGCCTGAAACCATGAAGCCATGAAACATGAAACCATGAAGCCACGAAACCATGAAACATGAAGCCATGAAACCATGAAGCCTGAAACCATGAAGCCATGAAACATGAAACCATGAAGCTACGAAACCATGAAACCATGAAGCCACGAAACATTGAAACCATGAAGCCACGAAGCCATGAAGCCTGAAACCATGAAGCCATGAAACATGAAACCATGAAGCCATGAAACATGAAACCATGAAGCCACGAAACCATGAAACATGAAGCCATGAAACCATGAAGCCACGAAACCATGAAACATGAAGCCATGAAACCATGAAGCCACGAAACCATGAAGCCACGAAACCATGAAACATGAAACCATGAAGCCACGAAACCATGAAACATGAAGCCATGAAACCATGAAGCCACGAAGCCATGAAGCCTGAAACCATGAAGCCATGAAACATGAAACCATGAAGCCACGAAACCATGAAACATGAAGCCATGAAACCATGAAGCCTGAAACCATGAAGCCACGAAACCATGAAACATGAAGCCATGAAACCATGAAGCCTGAAACCATGAAGCCATGAAACCACGAAACCATGAAGCCACGAAACCATGAAGCCACGAAGCCATGAATCATGAAACCATGAAGCCATGAAACCATGAAGCCACGAAACCATGAAACCATGAAGCCACGAAACCATGAAGCCACGAAACCATGAAGCCACAAAACCATAAAACATAAATCCATGAAGCCATGAAACCATGAAGCCTGAAACCATGAAGCCATGAAACCATGAACCCACGAAACCATGAAGCCACGAAACCATGAAGCCACGAAACCATGAAACCATGAAGCCACGAAGCCATGAAGCCATGAAGCCATGAAACGAACCATGAACCACGAACCATGACATGAACCTGAAACCATGAAGCCATTACAGACACCATGAAGCCACGAAACCATGAACACGAAGCCATGAAACCATGAAGCCTGAAACCATGAAGCCATGAAACATGAAACCATGAAGACGAACATGAAACCATGAACCACGAAACCAATGAACCAGAAGCCACGAAGCCATGTGAAACCATGAAGCCACGTAACATGAAACAGAAGCATGAAACATGAAATGAGAACCTAAGACGAACATGAAAATAGACACTAACCTAAAGGAGGAACATGAACATATAAGAACATGCCACCGCTGGTCAAACCCAACAAAGGGCTGTTCCCTCATTCATGATGCGTCTTTTTTATATACATATTCAGTTAGAACGGAACAAAAAGTGTCTGTCAGTCACAGATTCTGCAAGTTATCCCACTAAAAAATGACTTTGGTCTGGAATGAATCTTGATGCTTTTCACCTCTGAGAAACAAAACAAAACGAACGATAAAGGAAACTACATCCTATGATTTGAGAGATTTTCTTTGCTTAACCTGAAGGTTCTCGTTTTTGCACCTGTTCTTCTGTTATTCTCCTGATGATGGACATTTATAAAGAAGATTAAGATGAAAACTGTGTCTCTGAGAATTTCTTTATTCAGATTGATGTGAATCAGGAGCAGAGGAAAAATGCAGCTGGAAAAAGCTTGTAGCAGTGATGCAGCTGCTATAGTGGGCGGGGTCAAAGTCTCCCAGCTCCGCCCCTTCTGATGCAGACAAACAGATCCATGAACGTCTTTGTTTTCCTGGTGTGAGCAGAATCTGGATCAGAACTAGACGGATGGATAGATCTGATACTGCTGCTATATTTGTTGCTCCTGTAATGATAATAATAATGTAATGATGTTTTGGGGTCGTGAGGGGCTGTAAGCTAGCAGGAGAGCATGTAAACAAATGGATGATGGGAAGTCAGCACAGGCTTACTCCATGCCATCAGACCTGCCCACAACTCAGAGGTGAATTTCTGATGAACTCCTGCTGCTCTGCAGAAACTATGTCCTAAAACCACACAGGTTTTTAGATTTTGACTAATCATAATTAAAAGATCACTGGGAACACTGAAAATCGATTAGTAGACGATTAGAGTGGGACAATAAACATGATTAATTCCTGGATTCTATGTTTCTGCCTCTCACAGGGAAAATATTTCCATGATGAATGTTACCGACATCTCTGATCTCTTTGAGTGGGACCTTTTGACATTCTACAGTATATGTTATATAACATGTTAGGATCGGGTTGTAACCTGATGCTTTTAGCTAAATTCCTGCCTTCCTTGGTGTGTTTGTTAATATCTGAACTGTGAATGTTCTTCGTCTTTTGTCAAAGGTGACTGCCTCTGCAGACGATGAGAACAAGCTAACGGTGAGTTTAAAATGTCCTCAATCCAGAATCATCAAGCAAACGTTTCACTGAAGTAAAAGTCCTTCAATGGTTGAAAACTAAACCTGTGTTGCATAAATACAAATTTGTCAGTTTTAGTTATAAATGTGTGTGGATGAATAATGTCATATTTGCAATAAAACCAATCTTTTGTGTTTTTTTGGTGTTTGGTAGGCCAGGCCCAGACTGCAGAGGGAAGGCAGCTGTGCCTCCCTTCACAACTCTCTGATGAGAAACAGCATCTTCCAGCTCATGATCCACACTCTGGACCCCCTCAGCGATGAAGGTGTGGCTCTCAAAGTATCTGGTCACACCACACCTTTTAGCCTGGACTCATTCCCCCTCGCTCATCCTTTGGCGACATTTGCATCCGGCTTGAACAGCTGTCTGTTTCTGTGACTGCAGGAGGGTTCAAAGAGAAGGCATCAATTCTTCACAGGATGGCCAAGAAGAAGTGCAAGGACGACGGGGTCACAGCCAACGGTGTAGGTGTGTAACCGCACTTTCATGACACCTTTCATGCATCTCTTAGGAACTCTACATCCATGGATCATGATGCAAACACTGTTCATGGTGGAACAAGACCATACTTTGTGTTTGATTGGACCCTTTTTTTCTGTCGTTTTTGTGGAGTTTAGCTTAATCTGCATGCTGTTCAGTCTACCAGTTAGTTAATAAATGATGTATAATTCAGCCTGTTTTACTAGCTTCAATGGGGTTTATTTTGTACTTTGACAAGAAATTGTCACTAAAATCTGGTAACTGTTCAAAAGAAACTATTGCTTGGTTTTTGTTCTCTAGTTTTCTAGTCGATATCAACCTTATTTTTGTTAAAGTTGTTTTAAAAAGAGGCAATATGATAATGGTCATTATTTCTGTACCCTTTCTGTGCCCAAGTGGAGAAAAACACCTCCAATAGCTCAAATGTTGCAGTTGAAGTCACTCCACCCATGAATGGAGTCGCTGGAGGAGACCAGGTAGGACGTTCCCAGAGGTTCTTCTCTCTTCCATGTTCTTTAAAGCAGTGTTTTTCAACCTTTTTTGAGTCACGGCACACTTTAGCCTTGACAAAAAATCCCGCGGCACACCAGCATCCAAAAAAAAAAAAAAAAGCAAAAACTCAGTCTGGATTGATCGACAGCCGCCCCCCCCGCAATCTCACGGGCATTTTCATGATAATTGTGGCAGAAAAAGCTGGAAGCTGCAGCTGTTTTTTTCTAAAAGTTGTATTAAAAGTTAAGTTAAAAGATTCAAAAACTGTTTGATGTGTGTTCCTTGTTTAAAGACGTTAAGAGGAGAGGCTCATTGTTAGCTAAGACAGTCGTTCTAACCCAATGCATCATGGGAGATGTAGTGCCGTAAATCCGCCGACCGCAGAAAGACCAGCTTCTCTGAGCTTCATGGTTTTGTTCTCTTGTTCCACGGTCTGACACCGGATTCTGTGGAAAGCTACACCGCTAAAGACGAGCTTTAGCTGGTATTTTAGTTGGAACAGATCGACTTTATGAACTAGATCTAAGCAAGGAAGTGAAGACTTTAACCACTTCTGATTGGTCAGACTGATGACATGTGATTCAGCCTTCAAGAATGATTGGTGGAGACAGTTAAAGGGGCGGGACTTTTCTGCAAACAGTTATAGCTGCAGCTAAATCGCTGTATCTTCATTCTTATCAAAATGTATTTAATAGAATCAAATAAACACAAAGAAAAAATATTTTTATGATCTTTTATATTCCTAACTACTCAGTGTTTTATCAGGGCCTGTTTGGATGAACAAAGAGCTGATTTCCTGGAGATGGAAATGTTGTTAGATCAGTTAATGAGGGCAATTTCCCACGGCACACTTGACCATCTCCCACGGCACACTAGTGTGCCGCGGCACACTGGTTGAAAAACACTGCTTTAAAGGTCCCTCTGTTGTAGCCTAATGTCCGATAAATGCATCTAAACATTAAAGAAAGACACAATTAGAAACAACAGACCACAACAAGAATCAAGTTTCTCATGCACAAGGGAGAGGAGCAAATGTGACGGAAAGGGTCCACCACCTTTCTCTTCTCAAAGAACTGCCTCTCCCTGTGCTGTCTTTGTTAAGAATTCAAGTGAGAGGTCACAATTTCAAGACACAGAGAAAAGGTCATTAAGGGGTGTCGTATAATGACCCCTTTTGGTGGATTCTGACTTCAGAATTCAGTAGTCCTTATCTGCTAAGGACAGTGTCGTAAAGCCCCCTTGTCCTTGCTGGGATGAGAAGCAGATGAACAAACACACAACTGTTTTCTAAAAAAGTCAATCTGAGTTAACATTTAAACAAGCATTTAACCAAATACATTTAAACAATGATAATAATAAAACAATCTCCTTCACACCTAATGAACCCATTTATCCACATTCTGTGGGAAAACATGAACAAATGCAGGAAAAACGAAAAAACACTGTAGAATAACAAAGTCCTTCACAGGTTGGTGAGGAGGATGACGATGAAGGCCAGCCTTTGAGCTTGGCCTGGCCTGACACCTTCAGGAAACGGCTGACCTACCTCATCATCTTTCCCATCATCTTCCCCTTGTGGCTGACTCTGCCGGACGTCAGGCGGGAGGTGAACACGCACACACATCATGTCCAAAGCGTGGACGTTCACAGGAGTCTCATGGATGGCTGGTTCCCTCAGATGAACATCACCATGATGTTTTTATTCTAAGGAACTTTTTATCTGCTAGTGTGAATAATCAATCGCATCGATGTCCTCTGAGTGTCTGTAGGTTTTCTGGAAACATTTTTGATCCAAATCCATTTTACCGAACAAACAATAGTGTTTAAAATGTGAAAAGAACCACCTAACGCAATCATTTGTGTCATTTAACCATCTTCATATTTTTGTTCCGTTCTGAGGAAGATTGCTTTGACATAAAAAACGAAGTGAAATGTTACCTTTTATGAAATCTTACTTGTCAGTGAAGTAAATGTTGTCTGTATGTATTTATAGTAGCCGTTAACACGCAGCATTTGTCCATTTTTCAGAACGCTGAAAGGTTTTTTCCTTTCACTTTCCTCGGCTCCATCTGTTGGATTGCGTTCTTCTCTTACCTGATGGTGTGGTGGGCTCACCAGGTGCGTGGCGGCTCTTTCACAAACACTTCAGAAGCTCGTGTTCTGCTCACCGGAGAGCTCCTGCTCCTTTTCTATCGTCTTTTCTGTCCAGTTAATGAAACACATCATTAGAAGTAAAGCTAAGCATTGTGGGTATGATCAAAGTACGCGTTCAATGATACTAGATCTATCCTGGTGAAACTCTCTCTGGATTCATGGTTTTAACACATTCATACGGTGGCCCTGAAGGGCAAATCACTCGACGCAGAAACATACCAAAGATCACAACGACTGAACAAACAAATGATAAAATAACAAAAATAGATTTTAGAAAGACCTGAAACCAAAACACAATTCCAAAAAACACTAGAAGAAACTGGAAAAAGTCAGTACTACCGGACATCACTGATTACATCAAGGTTTAAGAAGCCACGCCCACAATGACTTGATGACCACAGACAGAGGCCATTCAGTCCATCATTCCAGCCAAAAGTTATTTGGCCGAAGCGATGCTGGATCTGCTGTGTACTCATCATAACGTTGATCAGTATGCAGACACTGAAGACGCCCTGAAACACTCCAAGATCAAACGTCTTCATCCAATCAGTGACGGCCGTAGAACCTTTGCTGTTTGCTTTTCTGTTTCCTTTATTCTGAAACCCTTTTATTTCATTTCATTTTTCTAGAATTTTGTTTGTCTTTCTAAAATGTAATGTTGTTTTTTATTTGTTTGGTTGTTTTACTTGTCATTGTAATCTTAACATTGATTCACTTATTTATTACATTTGTTTTCAACAGTTTTTATTGGGTTTGGCTTTAATGTACAGCACTTTGTTTCCATTTATATTGTGTTAAAGTGTTTTATAGATGATGATGATGATAAAGATGATAATGACTATGATTATTCTGATGACGATGATGATGACTGATCCAGAAATTGTTGCTAAGCATCATTTTATTGCAGTTTGAGCTCTCTCTGTGTTATTTTGGTTGGAGCAACAGAAATCCAGGAGTCCTAATGTTTGTGGATCTGCGGCTTCACTGCAGGTCGGAGAAACGTTTTGGATCACAGAGGAAATCATGGGTCTGACCATCTTGGCGGCAGGGACGTCGATCCCTGACCTCATCACCAGCGTGATTGTTGCTCGGAAAGGCCTCGGCGACATGGCCGTGTCCAGCTCCGTGGGCTCCAACATCTTTGACATCACTGTCGGGTCAGTGCACAGCAGACACGAAGCTTCTTCATGCGAGCGCAATCTAACCTTCTTCTTGGTTGTCCTCTCTGCAGCCTGCCGTTCCCGTGGCTCCTCTTCAACATCATCAATGACTTTAAGGCTGTGGAAGTGAGCAGCAATGGCCTCTTCTGTGCCATAGTCCTCCTCTTCCTCATGCTGCTCTTTGTCATCCTCTCCATTGCAGCTTGCAAGTGGAAAATGAGTAAATTTCTGGGCTTCTTCATGTTCGTGCTCTACTTTGTCTTCCTGGTCATCAGTGTCATGCTGGAGGACAAGATCATCATGTGTCCCGTCACCATCTGAGACTCGTAAGGGAGCAAAAACATGTTCTTCAACACAACATCTCACATGGAGACGACCCAAACCATTCTGTATGCACACACAGACACAGCCGTATTTATCAAACCTTTTTTAACCAGTTCAGTCAATCAAAAACCAGTTTTCACGTACAAACACAACCTGGACCTTTGAAGCATGTTTCTGACTGAAGCTGGAGAGAATCCACGCATGTGTAAGGAGACCATGCAAACTCCACGCAGGACGGACCCAGCTGAGACTTGAGCCAGGGATAGTGCTAACCACTATACCATGGTGCACCCCTTCACGTGTCTTCATCTATGGGATTTCAAGCAGGTGCAACATAAACACATAAAGATGGCAAACAGACATTTTCAATGGACCAGCGGACTTTGTACCGTGTGACCACGCTGAGGAAACACTGCAGGACGGACAGACATGGAGGAAAGCTGACGTTGGCTCAGATGGGTTTGTTTTCCTGAACATTGGGGTGGTTTTAGAGCATCGGTGCTCAGGCAACCCCCCTGAGGAGCTGAAGGGAAGAACTTTGTCTGGACGATGATGCAACACATGAATGCAACGTCTACACCAGCAGATGTGAGGCGTTCATGAGCAGGAAACTGCTGACTGTGCTTTAAAGCCTCATGTCTGAGTTTGTCTTCAGCAGGAACAGGGATGATAATGCTGATGATGATAACCTGTTTCCATTTAGAGTGCATTAAAGACTGAATATTTACAGCTGGCAGGTTTCCATGCATACGTGTGCACGTCCGTCCGGTTTTCCATTCACGGATGAGCATGGAACATGGATGCCTTTCCAAGCACCACGTTCAGAGGTGGGACTGAGGCAGAGGAGGAAACGTTGTCGTGTGTGTACTTCTATTTCTTCAACTTGGTAAAACAACACTATTTGATATCAGCATTAGTGAGTTTCTGTGTTCGTGTCCTCTTGATTTTCTGGGGAATGTGAAGACTCCAGATCCACTCGGATGAGTGCTTTCCTGTGATCAGCGTCTGGGAACACATGCTGACTCGGCTCTTTCAGTTTGGACCACAGAGCAGGCTCACAATACTTTGTCCCTTCAGTTTACGCAGAAGTCGATCCACTAAGATGTTATTTTGACTACAGATTTCCCAAACATACAGAGACATGTTGATAAATGTAGATTAACCCTTGTTCTATCCTAGACACGTTACCATTGGGAGTGGGGTCATCTAGACCCACTAGACAGTGGGGTCATCTAGACCCACTAGACAGAGCTCTGAACCTTTGTTCTTCAATGATTTGTGATCTTCACTGGTGTCCATGGATTACATGAAATCCTCTCCACCTTTATCCACCTTTGTCATGGTAGGGAGAACACCTCAATGGAAGGGGGGGGGGGGTCATAGGATAGCACAAGGGTTAAGACGTCTTGTACTCAGAGAGCTGAAGGGAAAAGAACGGAAACCAGATTTATGCTCTGTTCTAAAAGATAAAACTTTGTTTGGAAACCTGGTTCTGGTTCTGATTGATCCATTTCAAACAGCAGTGTTTAACACAAAACCTTTTTTATGCTTTCCTATTTGATGTCTGAATAAATGTCACATGTGTGTTCCAGAGGAACGGGTGGCTCTCTTTTAACTGGTTTCTGGTCTGTTTGTTTCTATACAGAAGAGTGTAAATTGTAAATGGAGAACTTTATAAATATTTGTAGATCATCTCTTTTATTCTCAGCACTTTTGTCGACCTCTCCATCAGGTTTAGTGGCTCTATGCAGTATCATCTTGAACTTTTTTCCTGTTTTCTTGTCAGAATCATTTTTGAAGGAACAAATGTTTTTTAAAACTGTTCAAAAAAGAACACGACCAGTTTCAATAATGTGACGAAAGTTACAACGTTGTTGTACTTCCCATGTATGATATGTATGGAATACTACTCATTTACTACTTGAATCATGTACTATACTGTAAAACCTATATATTATTCCTCTGTGTAAATCATGATGGTCAAATAAAATTAACAGAAAAAAAACAAATTAACTGATATTTAGGAGAATTTCTTTTGACTGAATTTACTGTTTCATCCCAGAAACTCAATCACAAAAGAATGAAAGAAATGGAAGAGTGAAGCAATGCTTTACCCACAGATAATCCTAGTTAGTCTGAAGAGGGTTGAACATAAAGATACATTCATTCTATAGAATTTGGGATGGTCTTGCCACCTGTGGGTTTATTACAGGACAGAAAAGAGTTTGCAACATCCTAACAGCTTTCTATGATGCAAAGAAAGAAACCTATGCGATTGACATGCACAGGAAGAACATCTGCCGGCCTAACAAAAGAGGGCCAGCTCCATGGATGGACTGAAGCTGGCTCCTGTGGAGGAGGAGGCAGAGCAGAGACCTCTGACCAGGTTCAGGGCCATCATGAGGAAGCCTCACATCCCTACAGGAGGCCTAGACTGCTGTCCCAGAGCGGCTCCACAGACAGACTGAAGAAATCTCTTCTTCCTCCAACTCTCTGCAGAGCATCCAAAAGCAATTGCTTTTAATTCCTTTTAACCCACTGACCTTTATTGTTTTTATTGTGTTTATATGGATTGCTACTTTTAATTTCCTCAGGAATGATTAAAAAACCCTATCTCTATCTATCTATCTATCTATCTATCTATCTATCTATCTATCTATCTATCTATCTATCTATCTATCTATCTATCTGTCTGTCTGTCTGTCTGTCTGTCTGTCTGTCTGTCTGTCTGTCTGTCTATCTATCTATCTGTCTGTCTGTCCATCAGTGCGTCCATCCGTCCGTCCGTCCAAATGTAAAATTTTTTTAAAGTGATATTTTGAAAGAAGGGTCTGTTTTTTGCTTTGTCCTGCTAATTTGAAGGGCAAAAGTTATATAACTTAAAATGGAACTGAACAGGTTCAGAAGTATGTCAAGTCAAGGATGGACAATGCAGTTGTTTCTCATGGACTGTAGTGACTCAACAAAAATGACAGAACGTCTGGATACATCAGGCTCAGTCCATCAGGAAAATGTCTGAAAACATGTTGGACTTTGTCATGAATGACTCTTTTAAGCTGCAAAAACAAATGTAAGCACAGATTAAATGAGTGCTAAATGCACAAAGATTCGACTGCAGTAGTGAGTCCATCCATTCATCCTTCTAAACACGCCAGAAATGGGGTTTCGTTAGGAAATGACCGGTTCTGTATTTAGGTGACCACGTTCTCCTCTCCAGCATCTTTTTTCTGCTGTGGGTCATGAACGGCCCTTTACCAAAGGAACCAACAAGCAAAAAGATTTCTCTCTCTGCTGAACCAACCCAGAGGTTTAGACAGATAGGCTTGGCTCAGTGTCTGACTCTACATAAGAACTGGAGTGAGTAACCCCGCCCCCCCCGCCGTTTCAAACAGGAAGTGGCTCCAAAAAGCCAAAATCCGGTAGACTTCAATAGTAAAAAGCAGCTGTTATTCAGTCATTCTAACCAGAACCATTCTTACTCTGATACATTTTATTAACATATTGGTAATCCTATTTTTTTTACTATATTTTTTCTGTAGTTCAGTTATTAAAGTTTTAAACTGACCAATCAGAAGTCTCAATAAAAGTAGGAGGAGCATGCTGGCCCCAACGTCCATCGTTCAAACGTCTGACAGATTTCCTATAGCAGGACTGTGGACTTCCAACAAGCTAAACTCCTAATTGGTGAGGGTGGTTGCCGTAGAAACTCAAACCTATTCAGACCAATCACTGCTTACTGACAATTTTTGGCTCCAACATGGTGGCGTCCGTATCATGGAAGGAATGGCGACTGAATTGAGATGATTTTGCTGGAAGTTAAGCATTTTCTATGGGGGTGGGGGGTGGGGGGTCACGCTTGCTCTGTCCAGTTCTCTGATACAGTCCATGGTCTCAAAGCCAACACCCTGGATAAATATGTACATATTGACGTTATATTGATGCACATTTAATAAAAGTTGGGGTGGTTTCATTTATTTACAAACAAACAAAAAACAGTTGAAGCTACATTTCCTGATATTTGAAGACAATAGTTTATTAGATAAGTAAACAAGCTGTAACACTCAGAAATGTATTTGGATAAATATTACAAATGACATTTGCTATCAAAGCTAATCTTTGTTATGTTCGACACTCTTAAAACTGAGTTACCAGTTCATTGCAGCGTCATGAGGAAACCTGTGCTGCTCCACCTTTTGAGTGCATGACATCCAGGCATAAATACTTATACAACCAGCAAACCTCCCTAATATGTCAGATTGCAGCGTCATCTATATGTAGAGAGCTGTTCTTTGACACAAGCTCCTTACAGGGTTATACGGTGCATGGCCCGCTGCCACCATCAGCACGATGTGACAGAGATTAGCCGGACTCCTGAGGGCAGCAAGAAGTGTGTGCTCCCTACCTGCATATGGTCATGTAAGGGCGTCAAATGTCGTGATGACATGCACAACCAGTTATATACACAACCAGTTCAGCCTTCTTATACACTTTGTAAAATGACAGGTATGCGCAGTAGTTGTCATTCTCTTCAGTTGTTCCCCTGAAAGTCCCACTCTGACCATCTTCTGATCTGTTTTCAAAGTGTTCCTAGAGGTCTTTTCATTATGATAATCTGTTGTTTTCTAGGACATGGTTTCTGCAGAGCAGTAGGAGTTCATCAGAAATTCTCCTTTGAGTTGTGGTGCAGAGCGACCCCGCTCCCATTCCCCTCCCTGTTGCTGAGAGCTCTCTGTCTAACCCAGGGGTGGTCAATCCTGGACTGCTTGATGCTGATAACCTAAATCAGGTGTCTTCAGTCAATCAGGATGTGAAATCCCTTGAGTCAGCTAAACAGCACGCTGGTGAGGGAGAGCTGGAAAACAGGCAGGATTGAGGCTCTTGAGGACCAGGATTGACCACCCTGGTCTAACCAAACCCTGCTTTGGTTAGACAGAGAGCTCTCAGGGTTTGTGACGGGTTTTCTACGTCTTTTCAAACAGCATTTCTTAGCCTCATCCTGATTCACAACGGCATAACGATGAATGAAGACATATTCAGAAATGCAGTTTTAATCTTAATTTTCTTTCTACATGTCCTCCATCATGAGAAATGTAGCGAAAAAACACCAAACACTTTATCAGCGTATATTGTTCTTTAAAATTCTCTACTACTATTTAAAAAAAAAAAAAAAAAAAAAAAAGTAGAAAACTAAAAGTTTGAAACAGAGAAAGAAGTTTCTCATTGTACCCAGTGGAACCTCCGCGACACTAAAACGCCACATTTGCCATGCCGTCGTAGACGCAACAGACCCAGATGCTGAAACCCAAAAGTAACTCATGACAAGGATGAACTAGAAACGGTTTATTTTACCAACAGCAAATAAAGTTTCTTAGGGAATGTGGGAGTCATTTCCTCCGTGGAATGATCCTGATGTCCGTTGAGCTGATGACCTGTGGGGGTGTCACGTGGACCCGTCGGACCGTGGAGCCAGAGGGAGCGAGGCTTGGACGCCTGAGGACGGCGGGACCAGCTTGAGGCGAAGAGTGGAAGCCGAGGACGACAGAACCAGCGTGGAGCGAGGAACCAGCGTGACCAAGGAAGGAACCTGAAGGTGAGCACAAGACGTGGTAAGTAGCAAGAACTTGGTAAACTTTAGCTGAGCCTAAACGGCCAGGCATACACACCAGAGTGAGTATAACCAACTGGCGTTGGATACTGGTGAGAAGCTCCCTTATGAAGACCGGCAGGATGATGAGGAGATGAGGGTCAGCTGGCTCCAATCAGCAGAGCAGGAGAGCTGTGGGAGGTGAACTGACAGGCACCGTGACAACATTAAAGTATGGATGAACCCCTTATTGCAGAGGTCACTGCAGTAACAGCAGTTAGGGTCAATAAAACACTGCATGTGTTGTAGTGTTTCATTTCTGTATTTTGGGCACTGATGCACATAATCCACTCTTGTGGAAACTATTCTATCATCACATCCAAAAAACATGCAATGGGCCGGTCATTGCAATAGGAACAAGTAGCCAGTAAAAGCAAGATGGCCGACAGACATGGAGAAGGACCCACCACTTACCTAACCATCACTCTCCCGTAAAGATATAGATATATATTTGATCCATTTGTATCCCAGCTGCCGCAGTGCAACGGTAGGGCGGTCCACCTCTGATTAAAAGACTGCAGGTTCGATTCCCGCCTGTATGTTGAAGAGTCCCTGGGTAAAACACTGAACCCCACCATGCTGCCACCAGCATGTGAACGGGACTGTGACTGTAAAGTGTTTTGGGACTACGAGGACGGTAGAAAAGCGCTACAGAAGCATTTACCACTTTTCAGAAAAAATGCAACAACTAAACACAACTAAGTACTTTTGTTCATTTTTTTTAAGATGAGATTAGGACTCCCTACCCATAGACCTAATCAGAGAACCACTAGTTTTAAAAGCTGACAAACATTTTCAGTCTTGTTTGTTCCTTGGAATTTGTTTGGGAAAGCTGAGACATGTCCGTTCAAATGCAGTTCTGTCTTTTCAGATCCAGTTTCTTTGGATCAGACTCTGTTCAGTTTAACATTGACATCAGTAATTTTACTTTTGCTGATTCAACAAAAGGCAAGATCTCAAACTAATCAGACTACTATTAATTAGAAATGGTAAGATATTCATGTTAGGCTCCATCATTGGTTGCAGCACCAACCAGTGCATTTTCACCGCGTGTTGTTCCTCCTCCACACCAGCAGGTGGCAGCAGTCAAACCCACGCGGGGTTTGGAGAGGAAGAAAGTTCGGTGCCGGAAGCTTTGAAGTCTCATTTAGTAAACAGACACTTTCTGTCCACTTGATCCCGGCTATGGACCCGCCCGAGTCACAAGGACCTGATGGCTGCGCACTCGGTCCAGAACGGAACCCCGAACCCGAGCTTTCTGCCGCGATGCGGGCTAAAATCGAACGGAACCGACAGCGGGCGTTGATGCTCCGGCAAGCCCGCCTGGCGAGTCGCCCCTCGGCTGCTGTGGAAGGCGGGACGTCCGCCAAAGTGTCCAGAACCATCGACTCCGGAGCGGGCTTCTTCATCGATGAGGAGGAGGAGGGAGGAGGAGGAGGGGAGGGGAAGGTCAGGACGGTGGTGCAGGAACCAGGTGAGGGGGGGGGGGGGGGTCTGCATGAGAGCGAGTTTCAGTTCGTTCTGGTTCTGGTTCTGATAAACACAAACATGCGTTTCTAAAATCAACCGGAAACAGTCCGTTAGTGTAACAGACGGAGCAGTTTCCACATCCGGTGTGGAATCTCAGCAGCTGGTGGTGTTTCTGTGAAAGTCCACATAAAGCAGAGTAATGAGTAGTTTCTGCGTTCATCACTAACCAGAACCAGAACCAGCAGGGTTCTCATTACATTTACATGTCTTAATAAAACCAAGTCATTTCAAGTCATTTTTCCTTTTCTTATAACCCAGTGACTGAAATAAAGACAGAGCTCTGTATGAAACGTATTCAAGGTGGTTTGGTCTTCAAACTTAAGCAAAAATGCAGCCGTTGTCTTCAAAACCAAATCAGTGTCTCAAAAATGTATCCTGGATTATTTTGTAATGAAGTAATGAAGTATTTTGTAAGTCTTTTCCTTTTGGTCAAATAGAAAATAATTTTAATATGAATTCAATCACCTCTTCTCTAGAAAAGGGTTTAGAAATGTTTTTTTCTTTCTGATGAGATGTTTGGAAGTCCGTATGAAGGACTTTGGGAAATCTGTCTTTGCATCAGGCTGTCCGTCCAATAGGAGAGGAGGACGTTTTGACTGAAGCCAGGCAGCTTTAAAGGTGGATTCTGGGATCACTGGACCCACGTCCGAGGAAGAGCTTTGATCACAGCATCATATTGTTTCCGATCCGGTAACTGAAGTGTGGAACAAAGGTTTCCAGACCGTGTCCCCTTATGGTCAGCCAGTTATTGTAAACCAAGGATTTGTTTCTTCCTAACACAGAACCACAGTTCCAGAGTGATGTCCAGAATAACACTGTGCTTATGAATGATCCAGAAAGCTTATTCCACCTCCATCCCTGAATATTTTAGAGGGAAGCCAGAAACCTAAGAACAGCCAGTTGATTTTAATCAACAGCTTTAAGTCCTCCCTCCTCGTAATCCGTTAGCATCACACTTTGTCTGATGTAATGAGTGTTGTCTGTCCAAAGGAACTTCAAATTAGCTTGATTTGTGTCTTTATTGGCAGGTTTGGGCACGGATAAACAATGTGCTGCATAGATCCATCTTGATAGGGATTCCATCTTTACTAGAAAAACTCTACCCTGAATAGAAATATCTCGTTAAAACCACCAATCTAGGCCTAGGTTGCACACAGATCCTCCAATAATTTGGTGTCTTTGGTTAAGCGGATACCCAGATATTTAACAGGAATGTGATGAAGTACTGTTAGAGCGGGGTCTTTTATCGGCAACCATTCACATGTTTTCAGATTGAGTTTCAGATGAAAAACATCTATTGAATGTAGAATCATAGGAATCTGACTGCTGTCCCTCATGAAAATAGCTGTGTCGTCAGCAAACTGATTGCTATTTGCTGGCCTAAAACATGAAGTTCCTCAAAGTTGGAGTTTTTCATTGAAACTGATAACATTTCAGTTGCAGCGATGAAGAGTAAAGGAGAGATAGAACAACCCTGTTTAACTCCTTTGTTGATGGATAATCTCAGCGAGGTCCCATGTGGCAACGAAATGACGCTATTTGTATCCCTATAGAGTGTTTTGGTTACATGTATAAATTTGGTCTAAAACTAAACAAATCTAGAGTTTGAAACATGAATTGATGATCTAGAGCAGGGGTCGGGAACCATATATGGCTCTTTTGATGGTCACATGTGGCTCGCAGACAAATCTTTAATTATACTTTTTTTTTCATTAGACCAGTCCTTCTCATGCGCGATGTGATGCCAGGGGGGGCACAGTAGTATCGGTGCTTGGAGAAAAAGAATCTGCACCACTATCAGTTTACTATGATCTATTATTTCACAGAGTTTGTACCAGCCTGAAACCTGTGAACTGCAGCTGTGCGCTACCGTCTCTGAGACAGAGCTGCAGTTACAGGACGGGATGTGAGGAAGAGAGGGGGGGGGTGGGGGTGGACACATTGTCATAACTCAAAACACACAACCCGTCACTCACTGCAGTGTGTGAGTGTGTGTTTGTCTCCACGTCTTCCTCACATCTCCAGAACATTCAGACCTACCATCACGTTTAAAGTCTCACCGCCTGCATGAAGCAGAAACTCACCACGGATCAACCAGACTAGACCATCAGCAGAAACACCACCAGAAATACTCAGCATTTATCAGGTCCAAAGACGCACACAGGACCAAAGACACACACAGGTCCAGAGACGCACACAGGACCAGAGACACACACAGGACCAAAGACACACACAGGACCAGAGACACACACAGGTCCAGAGACGCACACAGGACCAGAGACACACACAGGACCAAAGACACACACAGGACCAGAGACACACACAGGACCAGAGACGCACACAGGTCCAGAGACGCACACAGGACCAGAGACACACACAGGACCAAAGACACACACAGGACCAGAGACACACACAGGACCAGAGACGCACACAGGACCAGAGACACACACAGGACCAGAGACACACACAGGACCAGAGACGCACACAGGTCCAGAGACGCACACAGGTCCAGAGAAGCACACAGGACCAGAGACGTACACAGGACCAGAGACGCACACAGGACCAGAGACGCACACAGGTCCAGAGACGCACACAGGACCAGAGACGCACACAGGACCAGAGACGCACACAGGTCCAGAGACGCACACAGGACCAGAGACGCACACAGGACCAGAGACGCACACAGGACCAGAGACGCACACAGGACCAGAGACACACACAGGACCAGAGACACACACAACACCAAAGACACACACAAGACCAAAGACGCACACAGACCAGGGACACACACAGGAGCAGAGACACACACAGGACCAGAGACACACACAGGACCAAAGACGCACACAGGACCAGAGACACACACAGGACCAGAGACACACACAGGTCCAGAGACGCACACAGGACCAGAGACACACACAGGACCAAAGACACACACAGGACCAGAGACACACACAGGACCAGAGACACACACAGGACCAGAGACGCACACAGGACCAGAGACGCACACAGGTCCAGAGACGCACACAGGACCAGAGACGCACACAGGACCAGAGACACACACAGGACCAGAGACACACACAGGACCACAGACACACACAGGACCAAAGACGCACACAGGACAAAATACACACACACAGGACCAGAGACACACACAGGACCAAAGACGCACACAGGACAAAATACACACACACAGGACCAGAGATGCACACAGTACCAGAGACACACACAGGACAAAAGACACACCCAGGACCAGAGACACACACAGGACCAGAGGAACAAACAGGACCAGAGACGCACACAGGACCAGAGACGCACACAGGACAAAAGACACACACACAGGACCAGAGACGCACACAGGACCAGAGACACACACAGGACCAGAGACACACATAAGACCAGAGACACACACAGGACCAGAGACGCACACAGGACCAAAAACGCACACAGCACCAGAGACACACACAGGACCAGAGACACACACAGGACAAAAGACACACACACAGGACCAGAGACGCACACAGTACCAGAGACACACACAGGACAAAAGACACACACAGGACCAGAGACGCACACAGGACCAGAGACGCACACAGGACCAGAGACGCACACAGGACCAGAGACACACACAGGACAAAAGACACACACAGGACCAGAGACGCACACAGGACAAAAGACACACACAGGACCAGAGACGCACACAGGACCAGAGACGCACACAGGACCAGAGACACACACAGGACAAAAGACACACACAGGACCAGAGACGCACACAGGACCAGAGACGCACACAGGACCAGAGACACACACAGGACAAAAGACACACACAGGACCAGAGACACACACAGGACCAGAGACGCACACAGGTCCAGAGACGCACACAGGTCCAGAGACGCACACAGGACCAGAGACGTACACAGGACCAGAGACGCACACAGGACCAGAGACGCACACAGGACCAGAGACGCACACAGGTCCAGAGACGCACACAGGACCAGAGACGCACACAGGACCAGAGACGCACACAGGTCCAGAGACGCACACAGGACCAGAGACGCACACAGGACCAGAGACGCACACAGGACCAGAGACGCACACAGGACCAGAGACACACACAGGACCAGAGACACACACAACACCAAAGACACACACAGGACCAAAGACGCACACAGGACAAAATACACACACACAGGACCAGAGA
This sequence comes from Oryzias curvinotus, assembly GCA_023969325.1. Taxonomy (NCBI): domain Eukaryota; kingdom Metazoa; phylum Chordata; class Actinopteri; order Beloniformes; family Adrianichthyidae; genus Oryzias; species Oryzias curvinotus. The sequence goes on from CM043706.1 coordinate 14,622,157, forward strand.
CACACACAGGACCAAAGACGCACACAGGACAAAATACACACACACAGGACCAGAGACGCACACAGTACCAGAGACACACACAGGACGAAAGACACACACAGGACCAGAGACACACACAGGACCAGAGACGCACACAGGACCAGAGACGCACACAGGACCAGAGACACACACAGGACCAGAGACGCACACAGGACCAGAGACACACACAGGACCAGAGACACACATAAGACCAGAGACACACACAGGACCAGAGACGCACACAGGACCAAAAACGCACACAGCACCAGAGACACACACAGGACCAGAGACACACACAGGACAAAAGACACACACACAGGACCAGAGACGCACACAGTACCAGAGACACACACAGGACAAAAGACACACACAGGACCAGAGACGCACACAGGACCAGAGACGCACACAGGACCAGAGACGCACACAGGACCAGAGACACACACAGGACAAAAGACACACACAGGACCAGAGACGCACACAGGACCAGAGACGCACACAGGACCAGAGACACACACAGGACAAAAGACACACACAGGACCAGAGACGCACACAGGACCAGAGACGCACACAGGACCAGAGACACACACAGGACAAAAGACACACACAGGACCAGAGACGCACACAGGACCAGAGACGCGCACAGGACCAGAGACACACATAAGACCAGAGACACACAAAGGACCAGAGGAACAAACAGGACCAGAGACACACACAGGACAAAAGACACACACAGGACCAGAGACGCACACAGGACCAGAGACGCGCACAGGACCAGAGACACACATAAGACCAGAGACACACACAGGACCAGAGGAACAAACAGGACCAGAGACATACACAGGACCAGAGACACACACAGGACCAGAGACGCACACAGGACCAGAGACCCACACAGGACAAAAGACTCACACAGGACCAGAGACGCACACAGGACTAACGTCACACAGAGGACCAGAGACACACAGAGGACCAGAGACGCACACAGGACCAGAGACGCACACAGGACCAGAGACACACGCAGGACCAGAGACACACACAGGACCAGAGACGCACACAGGACCAGAGACGCACACAGGACCAGAGACACACACAGGACCAGAGACACACATAAGACCAGAGACACACACAGGACCAGAGACGCACACAGGACCAGAGACACACACAGGACCAGAGACACACACAGGACCAGAGACACACATAAGACCAGAGACACACAAAGGACCAGAGACGCACACAGGACCAGAGACACACACAGGACCAGAGACACACATAAGACCAGAGACACACACAGGACAAAAGACACACACAGGACCAGAGACGCACACAGGACCAGAGACGCACACAGGACCAGAGACACACACAGGACAAAAGACACACACAGGACCAGAGACGCACACAGGACCAGAGACGCGCACAGGACCAGAGACACACATAAGACCAGAGACACACAAAGGACCAGAGGAACAAACAGGACCAGAGACACACACAGGACAAAAGACACACACAGGACCAGAGACGCACACAGGACCAGAGACGCGCACAGGACCAGAGACAAACATAAGACCAGAGACACACACAGGACCAGAGGAACAAACAGGACCAGAGACATACACAGGACCAGAGACACACACAGGACCAGAGACGCACACAGGACCAGAGACCCACACAGGACAAAAGACTCACACAGGACCAGAGACATACACAGGACCAGAGACACACACAGGACCAGAGACGCACACAGGACCAGAGACCCACACAGGACAAAAGACTCACACAGGACCAGAGACGCACACAGGACTAACGTCACACAGAGGACCAGAGACACACAGAGGACCAGAGACGCACACAGGACCAGAGACGCACACAGGACCAGAGACACACGCAGGACCAGAGACACACACAGGACCAGAGACGCACACAGGACCAGAGACGCACACAGGACCAGAGACACACACAGGACCAGAGACACACATAAGACCAGAGACACACACAGGACCAGAGACGCACACAGGACCAGAGACACACACAGGACCAGAGACACACACAGGACCAGAGACACACATAAGACCAGAGACACACAAAGGACCAGAGACGCACACAGGACCAGAGACACACACAGGACCAGAGACACACATAAGACCAGAGACACACACAGGACAAAAGACACACACAGGACCAGAGACGCACACAGGACCAGAGACGCACACAGGACCAGAGACGCACACAGGACCAGAGACGCACACAGGACCAGAGACACACACAGGACCAGAGGAACAAACAGGACCAGAGACGCACACAGGACCAGAGACGCACACAGGACAAAAGACACACACAGGACAAAAGACTCACACAGGACCAGGGACCCACACAGGACCAGGGACCCACACAGGACCAGAGACGCACACAGGACTAACGTCACACAGAGGACCAGAGACGCACACAGGACCAGAGACGCACACAGGACCAGAGACACACGCAGGACCAGAGACACACACAGGACCAGAGACGCACACAGGACTAACGTCACACAGAGTACCAGAGACGCACACAGGACCAGAGACGCACACAGGACAAAAGACACACACACAGGACCAGAGGAACAAACAGGACTAAAGACACACACAGGACCAACGACACACACAGGACCAAAGACGCACACAGACCAGGGACACACACAGGACCAGAGACACACACAGGACCAGAGACGCACACAGGACAAAAGACACACACTCAGGACCAGAGACGCACACAGTACCAGAGACACACACAGGACAAAAGACACACACACAGGACCAGAGACGCACACAGGACCAGAGACGCACACAGGACTAACGTCACACAGAGTACCAGAGACGCACACAGGACCAGAGACACACACAGGACCAGAGGAACAAACAGGACTAAAGACACACACAGGACCAACGACACACACAGGACCAAAGACGCACACAGACCAGGGACACACACAGGACCAGAGACACACACAGGACCAGAGACGCACACAGGACAAAAGACACACACTCAGGACCAGAGACGCACACAGTACCAGAGACACACACAGGACAAAAGACACACACACAGGACCAGAGACGCACACAGGACAAAAGACACACACTCAGGACCAGAGACGCACACAGTACCAGAGACACACACAGGACAAAAGACACACACAGGACCAAAGACACACACAGGACCAGAGACACACACAGGACCAGAGACACACACAGGACCAGAGACACACATAAGACCAGAGATACACACAGGACAAAAGACACACACAGGACCAGAGACGCACACAGGACCAGAGACGCACACAGGACCAGAGACGCACACAGGACCAGAGACGCACACAGGACCAGAGACGCACACAGGACCAGAGACGCACACAGGACCAGAGACGCACACAGGACCAGAGACACACACAGGACAAAAGACACACACAGGACCAGAGACGCACACAGGACCAGAGACGCACACAGGACCAGAGACGCACACAGGACCAGAGACACACACAGGACCAGAGACGCACACAGGACAAAAGACACACACAGGACCAGAGACGCACATAGGACCAGAGACGCACACAGGACCAGAGACGCACACAGGACCAGAGACGCACACAGGACCAGAGACACACACAGGACCAGAGGAACAAACAGGACCATAGACACACACAGGACCAGAGACGCACACAGGACCAGAGACGCACACAGGACAAAAGACACACACAGGACAAAAGACTCACACAGGACCAGGGACCCACACAGGACCAGGGACCCACACAGGACCAGAGACGCACACAGGACTAACGTCACACAGAGGACCAGAGACGCACACAGGACCAGAGACGCACACAGGACTAACGTCACACAGAGTACCAGAGACGCACACAGGACCAGAGACGCACACAGGACTAACGTCACACAGAGTACCAGAGACGCACACAGGACCAGAGACACACACAGGACCAGAGGAACAAACAGGACTAAAGACACACACAGGACCAACGACACACACAGGACCAAAGACGCACACAGTACCAGAGACACACACAGGACAAAAGACGCACACACAGGACCAGAGACGCACACAGGACAAAAGACACACACTCAGGACCAGAGACGCACACAGTACCAGAGACACACACAGGACCAAAGACACACTTAGAACATCACACAAAAAGCAGAAATGAGCTTATTGCTAAAAATCATGTCAGGGGTTCAGCTCTAAAAAAACGACAAAAGAGCAAAGAAAACAGAATAGTTTGATTCATTGTTTTTAATTATTAATATTTCGTGCCCCCCCCCCCCCTCTCCCAAACAGGAAGCATTTCCAAGAAGTCAAAATCTGATAGTCTATAGAGAAAAAAACAGCATTCATTCTATTGGTCAGAAAAGCCGTTCTGTTCCTGATTGGACAGAGTGGTTGCCATAGAGATGTAAACATTCCAATCTCAGCTTACCGAGGCTGTCTGGTATGGAATGTAATGGCGACTGAATTGACATCATTTGTTTGGAACCGGAAGCATAGCATTTTCTGGGTGACGTCTCACGCGCTCCGTCCAGTTGCATTATACAGTCAATGAGGTGTTCATTATGTGAAGCCTCTGCGTCACCCATTCATTTCTGATCATGGACGCTTCGTTGGGCGCTTCGGTTTTCTTAATGCAGGTGTCGTTGGATATTTGTTTTGCTGATCAGGCGCTCCGTTGTGTGCGTTTGCAGCCCCCGTTATTGAACCTGAGTACCTGCTGTGTGACGACTGTCAGAAGCCCTTCATGGACTCGGTCCTCAGCAACAGCTTTGACTTGTCTGTGTGTGACAAGTGCAGGTACCTGACTCCGCCCCCTCTCACTCCTAAAAACTAACGTTAAAGTCGGTAGTTTGCTGCTGCTGTTTGACTAAAACCTGGATCCTTGGCAGAGACACGGAGGGAAAGCATAAGCTGATCTCCAGAACTGAGGCGAAGCAGCGTTACCTCCTGAAGGACTGTGACCTCGACAAGAGAGAGCCGCCGCTGCGATTCATCCTGAAGAAGAACCCTCACAACCCACGCTGGGGCGATATGAAGCTCTACCTGCAGTTACAGGTGTGTACCGCTGCACCGGTCCGGACCGCTGACGTGGAGCGGTCAGCAGTGGCCAGGCTGCATGCTGGACCAAGGACCAAGACCAAAGGGTTCTAGGGACACTCGGACCAATGCAGGAGGATCCTTATGATGATCTAAACCTGTATTTGTTCTAAATGTTCAACTCTTTAGTGGAAGGAGGACTAAAGATGAGTGCAGCTAAAGAACCCAGCTGCAGTAACAAAGTTCTCACTGATGAACGTTCTATAAATGAGAGGAAGCTGACATAAATCTAGGCGTGGCTTTAGACTCAGGTTTCCTTTCCTCTGTTGGTTCCCAGCAGCAGGAACTTCCTGCTTGACACTCACTGGTTCCTGTTCTAGAAGGAAGCTCGTTCCACGTTTGTGTTGGTAGAACAGTGTGAATGTGAGTGCCGATGTTCCCTTCAGGCAGAGAAAAGGTCTCTGGAGGTCTGGGGTTCTGAGGAGGCGGTGGAGGAAGCCAGGGAGGCGAGGGAGGAGAACCGGGAGGTGCAGAAACAGAAACGCTTCAACAAGAAGGTCAAAGGTCAGTTTCCTGCCAGAGAAGGTCTCCCCATGTCAGAACCATCAGAGCCTTCAGAACCATCCTGTCATGTTGCGTGTTTTGGCAGAGCTGCGCAGGGCCGTGAGGAGCAGCGTGTGGACCAAGAACACCAGCGCCCACCAGCATGAGTACGGCCCTGAGGAGGTGCTGGACCCTGAGGAGGACCTTTACAGAAAGACCTGCACCAGCTGTGGACATGAAGTGACTTTTGAGAAGATGTAGCCTCACAGACTCGGCGTTCCCACTGCAGGAACCTCACAGGTGATGGGAACAATATTGTGAATTGATTCAGAGAGGAATGTTCATTCTTTGGAGCCTTTTGGCTTAGTGAAGCATTAAGATATTCATGATTAAAAAAGCTATCAATGAAATGAAACATTCAACTTTAGTTTCTATTGCTCAACCTATTAAAGGAACCATAGTCATCAGAGTCACAGGTGCAGCGGTACACATGCATTAGAAGCCACTCCGTGTGAAGACATTAGTCCACCATGTCAGGCTTCAGTTCCATTCCCAGATCTGGACTCAGACCAGTTCTAATGGGTCAGACTGAGACTGCATTGAAGACCCCGTCAGTCCAAGGTTTCTGGGTGTTCTTAGTGGTTTGTGTTTTAGACCGGGATCCTGCTGGAAGACCCGTGGCCTTCAGAACCACCTTTCTGTCACTGGCAGAACATTTCAGTCCAGAATGCCGTTCTAGTCTGAGAGTTCACTGCATCCTGCAGCTCCAGAACCAAAGCCTCCTTCCTGTGTCTCAGCAGGAGCAGCTTTCTTCATGGTTTACTTTGGCGTCTGGGAACATGGAGCTGATGGGTCCAAAAGCTCCAGAACATTTCTCTGAAGCTTTATAATGTCTGTATGAATGTGGGTCCAGTCCAGTCTCACTGTTTGTCAGCTCCATTCAGTGGAATGTCCCTCTTTTTCGTCTCCAATGAAGTCCACTTTGGTCCAACAACCACAAAAGGAGCCACCTGATGCTGATGTACCTTGATGTTCACCTTCAATGTCTTTGGAGGTTCTGGACTCTTTGGACACCGTTCTTATAGTCCGTCTCTGCGATCACTTCTCATCTTGGTAGATGGATTCATTCTCCTTGACATGTCCACATGTTCTCTATGGTCTACGTGTTCTTTATGCTCCACATGTTCTCTATGCTCCCCGTGTTCTCCATGTACCACAAGTTCTCTATGTTCCACGTGTTCTCTATGCTCCACAAGTTCTCTATGTTCCACGTGTTCTCTATGGTCTACGTGTTCTTTATGCTCCACATGTTCTCTATGCTCCCCGTGTTCTCCATGTTCCACGTGTTCTCTATGTTCCACGTGTTCTCTATGGTCCACATGTTCTCTATGGTCTACGTGTTCTCTATGCTCCACATGTTCTCTATGCTCCCCGTGTTCTCCATGTTCCACGTGTTCTCTATGTTCCACGTGTTCTCTATGTTCCACGTGTTCTCTATGCTCCACAAGTTCTCTATGTTCCACGTGTTCTCTATGTTCCATGTGTTCTCCATGTTCCCCGTGTTCTCTATGGTCTACGTGTTCTCTATGGTCCACGTGTTCTCTATGGTCCACGTGTTCTCCATGTTCCACGTGTTCTCTATGTTCCACGTGTTCTCTATGGTCTACGTGTTCTTTATGCTCCACATGTTCTCTATGCTCCCCGTGTTCTCCATGTACCACAAGTTCTCTATGTTCCACGTGTTCTCTATGGTCCACATGTTCTCTATGGTCTACGTGTTCTCTATGCTCCACATGTTCTCTATGCTCCCCGTGTTCTCCATGTTCCACGTGTTCTCTATGTTCCACGTGTTCTCTATGTTCCACGTGTTCTCTATGCTCCACAAGTTCTCTATGTTCCACGTGTTCTCTATGTTCCATGTGTTCTCCATGTTCCCCGTGTTCTCTATGGTCTACGTGTTCTCTATGGTCTACGTGTTCTCTATGCTCCCCGTGTTCTCCATGTTCCACGTGTTCTCTATGTTCCACGTGTTCTCTATGTTCCACGTGTTCTCTATGCTCCACAAGTTCTCTATGTTCCACGTGTTCTCTATGTTCCACGTGTTCTCTATGTTCCACGTGTTCTCTATGTTCCATGTGTTCTCTATGCTCCACAAGTTCTCTATGTTCCACGTGTTCTCTATGGTCCACATGTTCTCTATGCTCCACATGTTCTCTATGCTCCCCGTGTTCTCCATGCTCCACGTGTTCTCTATGTTCCACGTGTTCTCTATGGTCCACATGTTCTCTATGGTCTACGTGTTCTCTATGGTCCACGTGTTCTCCATGTTCCCCGTGTTCTCTATGGTCTACGTGTTCTCTATGGTCCACGTGTTCTCTATGTTCCACGTGTTCTCTATGTTCCACGTGTTCTCTATGGTCTACGTGTTCTCTATGGTCCACGTGTTCTCTATGCTCCCCGTGTTCTCCATGTTCCACGTGTTCTCTATGCTACACGTGTTCTCTATGCTACACGTGTTCTCTATGTTCCACGTGTTCTCTATGGTCTACGTGTTCTCTATGGTCCACGTGTTCTCTATGTTCCACGTGTTCTCTATGTTCCACGTGTTCTCTATGGTCCACATGTTTCTCTATGGTCTACGTGTTCTCTATGGTCCACGTGTTCTCCATGTTCCCCGTGTTCTCTATGGTCTACGTGTTCTCTATGGTCCACGTGTTCTCTATGCTCCCCGTGTTCTCCATGTTCCACGTGTTCTCTATGTTCCACGTGTTCTCCATGGTCTACGTGTTCTCTATGCTCCCCGTGTTCTCCATGTTCCACGTGTTCTCTATGCTACACGTGTTCTCCATGGTCTACGTGTTCTCTATGCTCCCTGTGTTCTCTATGGTCTACGTGTTCTCTATGTTCCACGTGTTCTCTATGGTCCACATGTTTCTCTATGGTCTACGTATTCTCTATGGTCCACGTGTTCTCCATGTTCCCCGTGTTCTCTATGGTCCACATGTTTCTCTATGGTCTACGTGTTCTCTATGCTCCCCGTGTTCTCCATGTTCCACGTGTTCTCTATGTTCCACGTGTTCTCCATGGTCTACGTGTTCTCTATGCTCCCCGTGTTCTCCATGTTCCACGTGTTCTCTATGCTACACGTGTTCTCCATGTTCCACGTGTTCTCTATGTTCCACGTGTTCTCTATGTTCCACGTGTTCTCTATGCTCCACAAGTTCTCTATGTTCCACGTGTTCTCTATGCTCCACATGTTCTCTATGCTCCACGTGTTCCTACTGCTCCCCGTGTTCTCCATGTTCCACGTGTTCTCTATGTTCCACGTGTTCTCTATGCTCCACAAGTCCTCTATGTTCCCCGTGTTCTCTATGGTCTACATGTTCTCTATGGTCCACGTGTTCTCTATGTTCCACGTGTTCTCTATGTTCCACGTGTTCTCTATGGTCTACGTGTTCTCTATGGTCCACGTGTTCTCTATGCTCCCCGTGTTCTCCATGTTCCACGTGTTCTCTATGCTACACGTGTTCTCTATGCTACACGTGTTCTCTATGTTCCACGTGTTCTCTATGGTCTACGTGTTCTCTATGCTCCCCGTGTTCTCTATGGTCCACATGTTCTCTATGTTCCACGTGTTCTCTATGGTCCACATGTTTCTCTATGGTCTACGTGTTCTCTATGGTCCACGTGTTCTCCATGTTCCCCGTGTTCTCTATGGTCTACGTGTTCTCTATGCTCCCCGTGTTCTCCATGTTCCACGTGTTCTCTATGTTCCACGTGTTCTCCATGGTCTACGTGTTCTCTTTGCTCCCCGTGTTCTCCATGTTCCACGTGTTCTCTATGCTACACGTGTTCTCCATGTTCCACGTGTTCTCTATGTTCCACGTGTTCTCTATGTTCCACGTGTTCTCTATGCTCCACAAGTTCTCTATGTTCTACGTGTTCTCTATGGTCCACATGTTCTCTATGGTCTACGTGTTCTCTATGCTCCACATGTTCTCTATGCTCCCCGTGTTCTCCATGTTCCACGTGTTCTCTATGTTCCACGTGTTCTCTATGTTCCACGTGTTCTCTATGCTCCACAAGTTCTCTATGTTCCACGTGTTCTCCATGTTCCACATGTTCTCTATGCTCCCCGTGTTCTCTATGTTCCTCGTGTTCTCTATGCTCCACGTGTTCTCTATGCTCCACGTGTTCTCTATGCTCCACGTGTTCCTTATGCTCCACGTGTTCTCTATGTTCCACATGTTCTCTATGCTTCCCGTGTTCTCCATGTTCCACATGTTCTCTATACTCCACGTGTTCCTTATGCTCCACGTGTTCTCTATGTTCCACGTGTTCTCCATGTTCCACATGTTCTCTATGCTTCCCGTGTTCTCCATGTTCCACATGTTCTCTATGCTCCACGTGTTCCTTATGCTCCCTGTGTTCTCCATGTTCCACGTGTTCTCTATGGTCCACATGTTCTTTATGCTCCTCGTGTTCTCCATGTTCCACGTGTTCTCTATGTTCCCCATGTTCTCCATGTTCCACGTGTTCTCCATGTTCCACGTGTTCTCTATGTTCCACGTGTTCTCCATGTTCCACATGTTCTCTATGCTTCCCGTGTTCTCTATGCTCCACGTGTTCCTTATGCTCCACATGTTCTCTATGGTCTACATGTTCTCTATGCTCCACGTGTTCTCTATGTTCCTCGTGTTCTCTATGCTCCCCGTGTTCTCCATGTTCCACGTGTTCCCCATGTTCCACATGTTCTCTATGCTCCCCGTGTTCTCTATGTTCCTCGTGTTCTCTATGCTCCACGTGTTCTCTATGCTCCTCGTGTTCCTTATGCTCCACGTGTTCTCTATGGTCTACGTGTTCTCTATGGTCTACGTGTTCTCCATGCTCCCCGTGTTCTCTATGCTCCACGTGTTCTCTATGGTCCACATGTTCTTTATGCTCCTCGTGTTCTCTATGCACCACGTGTTCTCCATGTTCCACATGTTCTCTATGCTCCACGTGTTCCTTATGCTCCCCGTGTTCTCCATGTTCCACATGTTCTCTATGGCCCACATGTTCTTTATGCTCCACGTGTTCCTTATGCTCCCCGTGTTCTCCATGTTCCACATGTTCTCTATGGCCCACATGTTCTTTATGCTCCTCGTGTTCCTTATGCTCCCCGTGTTCTCCATGTTCCACATGTTCTCTATGTTCCACGTGTTCCATGTTCCCATTGTCATGAAACAGCACGGTTCTTTCAGAACCCTCTTAATGGAGGGGTACCAGCAGTTTTCTCCACATTTATCGTGCATAAGTGTGTCACCTGATTTAAGAAACCTGCAGAAACGGAATCGTTAGAAAGAACAAAGAACTTTACAGAAAAATGCTTCGTTTTCCATCTTGCCTAAAGAGGCGTGAATGTCTGTCATGAATAAGACTTGTTGGTTGGAGCATTTTTCTGACCCCATTGGCAGATTAGTTGTCTTATTTAAAGAAACGTTTTCACAATTCATTCATCTCTGTCTTCATTGTCGGTGTACAAAGAAAATACACATTTCCAAACAATCCTGATGACAACGCTTCCTTTCTTAGCAGCATAGAGCAAAAGTTGCTGAGTGTCAATTCTTTTTTAGATTCTGACTCAAGAATTTCTCAAATGTTCTGTTTGCACAAATATTTAGCTTTCAGTTCCTCTGCAGAAAGGTTCCTCCTTTCAGTGACTCGTTTTTTCAATCCTGTCATCACTTCCTTCTGCTTTACCCCCGTCAGTGCATGGGGGCTTTTTGACCCAAATGCTTTCACTTTCTCCTGAGTCATCTCACTGATGAGAGCTCAGGAGGGAAATGTGGGGAAACGTCAAAGGAAAAGTGGAACCAAAAAGCATCAGCAAGAATGGAGGCGGTGCTTTCTGTGAACACTTCTGTGAAGACGGAGGTCTGCTTCCAGACGTCCAAACTGTCCTACAGCTCAGCCTCATGCTGCTCTTCAGCTCTGTGGGTTTGCTGATAGCTGAGGTCAGAAGTTAGATGGTAATGAAATGTGCTTCTTAAATGCTTTTATTTCACGGTGTCAGAAAACGGAGATGAACTGTTGGACAGTAGAATCTCATTTGACATCTGGAAGAATGTCGGACGTCTTTTTTTCCCTTTTAAATGAACTGGAGTGAAACGTATCCGTTTTTACAGACTCTTCACATGGTGTACATATGTATATGTGTGTATATAAGACTAAAACTTTTCTTAACAAAAGTTCACTTTAAAAACAACATTTTGACTGAATTTTCAATGGCAATAAATGTCTTTCAAACAGAAATGTCATGTCTTTGTACTGAATCCAGAATCAGAATAGTTAAGGGATTGGAGTGACATTCAACCCTCTTTACTTTAGTGGCCCTATGGTAGAGTGTCTGCCCCGAGGCTAGAAGGTTGTGGGTTCAAATCCATGCTCGGGTCACACTAAAGGCTCTATAAGTGGGTCCAAAGCCTCCCTGTTTGATTCTCAGCATTACCCCTTGTGCTATCCTATGACCCCCCCCCCCCTTCCATTGAGGTGTTCTCCTACCATGACAAAGGTGGATAAAGGTGGAGAGGATTTCATGTAATCCATGGACACCAGTGAAGATCACAAATCATTGAAGAACAAAGGTTCAGAGCTCTGTCTAGTGGGTCTAGATGACCCCACTGTCTAGTGCAGGGGTCGGCAACCTTTTTTACTCAAAGAGCCATTTGGGACCGCCCCTAATGAAAAAAAAGCACTCGGAGCCACAACCCATTTTGACATCATTATATATATTATGCATGTATATATTATATCAAGGGTGCTCATTACGTCGATCGCGATCGATTTTCAAGGACATGAGTGTAGATCGCGGTCCAGAAAAGATAAAAAAAATAAAAAAGTACTTCTTTCTTTTCATCGTCATGTTTATTAGTTACATGTTTATTTGAATATTATTGTTTATGTACTGATGATTAAAAACTACACAGTGAGTTTACATAAAGATACTTTTGTATTAACAGATGAAGCGTTTTATTACAAAGACAGAAAGCAGCAACCATCGTATTCATGCTCTGCTGTAAACCGTCCAATGCGGGGAGCATCATGACATATTATGAGGCATTTGGTGCTGCTCGCTCCGTATTTTTGAACCTTTCGTTACGCGATGACTTCTCTTTTTCTTTCGTCTTTCCGATCGTGGTCAGAAGCGCAGGGGAGATTTCCTCCAGGGCTGAAGGCGGTTCTCCTTCGGGGTTCACTTTCCTGTTCGAACCCTCAACCTTCAGAGCGGATTAAAAATGACTCCAGAACAGTTATACTCTGGGAACGACGACTACTTATTTAGTGCTCCGTCCTCCGAACACACAATATATTTCACGCACACACCTCCCTCCGTGCTCACACCCCCATCTCCACCTGCACGCCCCCCCCCCTTCTTTCTCGTGGCCCGCGCGCCGCTCAGCACAAACACACACTCTGCAAGAGTATAAAGGCCTCGCAGCTTCCTTGATGAGCTCGTATTTATCGGGCGAGAACTGCGGAGCTGATAGCAGGAGGAGACACGCGGGGCGGCTTTAATAAACTCCGGTTGCTGGACTTCTACCGGGGACGTGACGTGCTGCGGGGAGAAAAAGACGTTCTGATGACAGAGTTTGCGCTGAGTGAATTTAAACTCGCGTCTGCAGTGACGTATGTGTCAGAGGATGTCCGATTGGCCATTCTGCATGTCAATCAAGTCCCGTACTTGTCGGTGAGGATTTTGATTGGCTGGTGGATTTTCAAGAAGCACTCTCTTCCCCTTCAATCTCCCCCACGTGCCCGAAGATGACCGGACGATCGCGACCGACGCAACGAGCTCCCCTGCTCTGAAACACACATCACTGCACACGCGAGTCCAAAACACCGGCGCAAACTCTCCGTAACCAGAAAGCCGCTCCCCGCTCTGCGCCACGCCAAGCCCCCGGCAGAAAATCACTCCAGACCCGGAGTGTTTATTGAAGCCGCCCCGCGTGTCCTCCTGCTATCAGCTCCGCAGCCCTCGCCCGACAAGCACGAGCCACCAAGGAAGCTGTTCTTTACGTGGCACGAGGCACGGAGCCAGCAGCACCTTTGAAATGCCATGAAAAATGAACAAACTAAAATAAATTTTAATTTTTATAAAATACTAATTATTTTCCAAAGTCACAGGGAGCCACAACAGAAGGATAAAAGAGCCACATGTGGCTCCAGAGCCATGGGTTGCCGACCCCTGATCTAGTGGGTCTAGATGACCCCACTCCCAATGTTCAAGGGCCTAGGATAGCACAAGGGTTACGGCGGGGGTCGGCAACCTGCAGCTCAGGAGCCGCATGCTGCTCTTTAGCGCCGCCCTAGTGGCTCCCTGGAGCATTTTTAAAAATGTTTGAAAATGTAAAAAGATGGGAGAGAGAAAAATATTTTTAGTTTTAATATGGTTTCTGTAGGAGCACAAATAAGACACAAACAGTCTTATTGTTGTCCAATGCTGTAAGAATGTGTAGAATTAAAATTGTAAGGCCTAGTAAGTACGTCACTTGCAGCTGTCAAAACGGGAGCCAAACTGTCAACAAGTCGAGCTGTCAATCAACAGGCTGCGCTGAAAACCTGTCAGCATCCCTGACACCACATGGTCACAGAGAGGAGGAGCTGAGCGCATACTCCCCTTTCTGGCATTACAAGCCCATTTCTTTTGAACACACAACACATTGAACGTTGCACAGGAGTCATCACCCCCCCCCCCCCCCCTCTTCCACACTCACGGTGCAACAAAAAGAAACAACATAACAGGAAGAATAAACTAAGGTGGAACAACAAAACTGCCATTTGAAAAGAAACGTGGGCAAACAGAAACGCTCCTGCTGAGCCCTGATTAGATCAGGACACCGCGTCCCACAATCCCCTGCTGCTGACAGACCTAAAATGCACATGACCGCCACTACAATGTTGTAGCGACCTGGGGGTTAGCCCCGCCTTCAGCCCCTAAGGCTCATGGGAAGTGGAGAGTTTTGGGGTAAAACCTTGAGTGAGAGTGTTGTGAACTGAAGTGACCTCCATGCTGTTTGGGGTGTTGGAATGAACGGGCTTGTTACTCTTAAGGAGGCTGTACCTCTCTTACTGGTCATACCTGCTTGGGTCTGTCTGGGATTGTGTGTTGTATGGCACATGGACAGCTCTCCAGAAAAGCTGAGTCATGAGAAGTTAGACATTAGTTAGACCCTGGTGGTTTGACTGTGTCGTTATAATGTTGAACTTCTACATTTCCGTCATCAAAGCTTAGCACCATAGCTTATGACACACGTTTCTACCGGCAGGGCTTTTTTTTTTTTTTTTTTTTTTACTGTTAGCGGGCCGCTAAACAGGTGGCTGATGTAAATGAACCACCGTCAGTTCCATACATTGCTTGATGAAGTTGAAAGCCAATATTCTGATCTCCTGCTACACAGTCTGATGGCTGTCCAGGGGGACGTTTAGCGTCACTTTGTCGTCTGTTTAGAACACGTGAAAACATTCCTGAAAAGCAAAGACCTGAACTACCCGCAACTGGAAGATGCTGAGTGGCTGGAAAAGCTGCACTTTTTGGTGGATGTGACTGTGAGGAGACGCCTGAACAGCTGAATGAAAGTCTGCAGACGCCGTGAATGCTTGAAGCTGTTCTGTCATGGAGCACAGCTGACTGTCAGAAAAATCCAATCCATTATTATTATTATTTTGATAGTAGGCTAATATAACTAATATAGAGACATATTGCATGTGTTGCCTTCATTATGAGGCTTTAATAGGGCTTTTAATATTTTGCAGCTCCAGACGTTTGTTTTTTGTTTTTTTTCATCCAATTTGGCTCTTTCAACATTTTGGGTTGCCGACCCCTGGGTTACGAGGTTGGATTGGGGGGGGCATCAAATGATTCCTGTGTCTTCAGCTCACTGCCCCCCCCCAGGGGAGGGGGTGAATGCACAGACAAACTTCATACACCCAAGTGTGTCCCAACTGCTGGCTTTGGGGGCGGGGGGCGGTTGATCTCTATCTGCTGCCATGTGGTGTTGGGGGGTTCTGGCTGCCGCGGCTGCTGCAGCGGGGGTCTTGGTGTGGGGATGGCTGGATACTCCCCCTCCTTCTTTTCACATTCCATCATCCATTTAGAAGAACATAAACACTCACCTGAGCACCTCATGCTGCTTCATGGTTTTACACCCCCCCCCCCCTCTATAACCACCCTCCTATCCCCCCCCCCCCTCTATAACATCCCTCTCTCTTCTTCCCTCCTTTCCTTTTCCGTCCAACTTCAAAGATTTTCAAATATGATTCAAATGAATAAAGTTTGTCCTGGATTCCAAAAGGGGTTTATTCAGACATTCCTCTGGTTTGTCATAGATTCATAACCCCTGTTGTTAAAGTAAAATATGTCCAACACAAGAGGCCCTCAGCTCTCATCTGTTTGCCCAGCTGTTGGACAGGACAAGTTAAAAAAAAGTGTGTCCCAACTAGGTGGACTCAGTTCAGTTGGTTTCCATTCATTTGTTGTGTAGGATCCTCACTTCATGCATTTCATTTGATTCATTGGGTCAATTTGAGTAAATAAAGTTGGATTTTGGTTCACCTGTGGGCGGTTCATCCAGAAAGCGTAACTGCAGATGTTGGTTTTATTGATTGAGGCTCAAACTTAAGCAGTAAAATATGCATCATTTACAAAGACAAAGCCTTGGAATTGTCCGACATGTATAACGACGTTCCACAGCCCACGAGGAACATGTTCTCTGTCTTTCAAAGGTCCACAGCCTGACAGTTGAGGTTGCTGTAGATCCCAGCAGTCTCGAGCGTGTAGAGAACCTCACACTCTAAAGGATTTCTCCCCGACTCGTCCACCGAGGTTATCCGGAACATCTCATACGGGGGAATCAGCACTTCATCCTCGTCTGCGCCAAAGTCCGAGTAGGACTTCAGGTAAGCACCAAAACAGGTGTGGATCTCAAAGCAGGTTGTCCGTCCAAAATTGAACAACTTTTTGTTGAGTGAGCTGGAAGCAAAGGAGCCAAAGCGGATGGTTTGTCCCGGTTCCCCGACGAAGAGCCTCCTGCTCCTTCTGACCGCGGTGTAACACGTCCTCTGGTTCAGTTTCAGCAGCC
The DNA here is from genome assembly GCA_023969325.1 of Oryzias curvinotus. Taxonomy (NCBI): domain Eukaryota; kingdom Metazoa; phylum Chordata; class Actinopteri; order Beloniformes; family Adrianichthyidae; genus Oryzias; species Oryzias curvinotus. The sequence continues at coordinate 14,638,908 of CM043706.1, forward strand.
GGATGGCGTCGGACAGAAAGAAGTGGAGGGCGTGGAATTGGAAGGAGCTGTTGTAGGAAGCCTTCCCCTCACGGACGGCGCGGTTCAGGCTGTCGTAGGCGCCTGCCGTGTAGGCGCACAGAGCCCTGAAGTGATCCCAGGACATCGGGTCATATGGGTCCTGGCTTTGCATGGCTGCAAAAGCACAAAGCTTGGTTCGCGTGCTCTGGAAACCTTCCCTGGTGCTCTTGGGGAGGTAGTCTCGTTTGACTTTGATGAGCATCTTGTTGGAGCAGCCGTAGTACATGTCATCCACGGAGTTGGGGAACAAGCTCAGAGGGAGGGGCCACCGATGAGGAGAAAACTTCCAGGAAGCATCCGTGGCTTTCTGTTGGACCGACTGGGAGGAGACATTTTCCACCTCATGGGGCTCTTCTGGAGCGGACAAGACAGACTTGATTGTTTCCTGTGACGAAGACTTTCCAGGGTTGATTTGTGGGCCATAAGAAGCTTTGGAGATGACGTTTCCTTCAGCTTTCTGAGAAAAAACAATAACCTTTATTGTCCAGAAGACAGATGACGGAAGGTCGGCTCGGCAGTGGAGGAACACCCCTCTATTAGCCGGGGGGGGGGGTATTCTAGACCAGGGGTCAGTGACCCTGCTCCTCGTGGGCCACTGCCCTGCTTCAGTAATCGCTGCTCACCTGGACCAGGTGTGTTCAGTCAACCAGAAACTGGTCTGATCCAGTCCAGCTCAGCAGCATGAAGCAGGGTCAGAACCAAGGTTATTATAGTTAACGAAAACGAACGAAAAAACTAAAACTAGAACTGAAAAAACATTTTCGTTAACTGAAATAAAAATAAAAACAAGAGTTTTTAGAAAAACGAAAACTAACTAAAACTGTTTGTTGTGTGTATAAAACGAACTGAAACTAACTAATATTAACCCCAAAAAATCATTCGTTTTCGTCTTTGTTAATACATAAGTCTTTTGGGTTGAAATAAAGTCTATTTACTTCACGCTGCTAGTTTTACTGTGTATCTGAACCTTACGGCATCACGTAGTCTGTGACGTCACATGATGTCTGTCAGACACTGCCGGCTGGCGTGGTCATAGACATTTACCTGGGCGTGATGGCTGCATTAAAAGTTGGGAGAAAGCGGGAGAGTCCTATTTGGGACTTTTTTGAATATGATAGCGTCGAAAACAAAAGTAAGTGCCTTGTTATCGAAGCAGGAGACAAAATTTGTGGAACGCTCCTCAAAGGGAAAAACCCTACAAATCTAAAAGTACATTTAAAAAGCGCACACAAAAACGCCAATCAACAATTCCTAGACAAGCTAGCTTGTCGCCCGCCCTCCCCCGAAAAAGAAGCGAGAGCAGGTAACGTTAACACGGGAAAGAAACCTAATACGTCATCCATGATAATGGACTGTTTTTACCGCCGACCAAATAGCTGCTGGCTAGTAAATACGCATGAACATCAAAAACGAGAAGATGCTTTGGTAAACGTGTTTATTGAGACTGGACTGTCTACACGACTGTGTGAGTCAAATGCCTTCAAAAAGTTCTGCACTTCACTCGAACCAAAATTCAAAACACCTGGAGCTGCAAGAGTCAATAATCTAATCGGAGCTAAAATGGATAAGGCTAAGCAGAAATTGAAAGATATCATAAAAGAGGCGAGGATGGTGACCCTATGTGTAGATTGTTGGAGCAAGAGAGGATTAACAGCATCTTTTATGGGTGTGTCTGCTTGTTTTTACTACCCGCCCGGAGGCCAAGTTCACCATGCTTTGCTAAACCTACACCGAATGGAGCATCCACACTCCGGGGAGGCTATTGCCCTCTGCCTTGATCAGACGTTAGATGAATGGGGAATTAGAGAAGACAAAGTGCTGCTCATTGTGACGGATAACGGCGCCAATATTGTTAAGGCTGTGCGTCTACTCGGGGATAGAACCCACGAGCAAAGGGAAGAGTCAGCTGGTGGCTCACAGCCTCAACCAGGTCCAGGATGTGCTGGAGACAACCAGGACACATTGTGGCTCCAGTCAGATTCTGAAGAGTCAGACATGGAGGACCAGGATTGTGAAGAGCTTGGTGAGTTTTAATTTTTAGAACAATATAGGTCAGCAGTACAAATGTATTCTTAAAAAAAATGGGTTAAAATATTAAAATAAAAAAAACTTTAAAAATATAAAATATATGCTTATTAGCAACAGTTATGCATTTGCTGAGGCATATTATCAAAGTCAGCTTTTACGAAATTGAAATTACGTTACTTTTAGACTTTTAGAGCTGAACTAAACCAAGTACTTGAGGAGTTGAGCATGGACACACTTCTCACAAGCGACTGGACTAAGCTTGAGAAATTGGTCAAGCTACTTGAGCCCTTTGCCATTCACACAGACCAACTTCAGAATGACAGCCAGTCACTCTCACAAGTAGTGCCATGTCTGCTCAACCTCGAGGCACACCTGATGACCACTACTGCTGGAAAGCAGTTAGCACAAGTGCTGCTGAAGTCTTTGCGAGAACGTTTTTCTTCCATTCTTAATCCTTTTTCCCCACAGTTTGATGCTACACCAGCAGCAGCCTGCCTAATGGATCCAAGCGTTTCACTGGTTCTTCAAACACCAGACACAATGCCACTAGAGAGGGCAGCTCAGTCTTTTGTGCAAAAACTGGCTACTGCTCAGAATAACCCTACTGCTTCTCAGGATGATGTTGCCACTGCAACGGCCAGTCAAACAGCAACAAGATCCCCTCCGACTATCCTAAAGAAATATCGCTTTCTTGCATCCAGGATGGAGGTAAATGCGTCACTGACAAATCAGCCTGATGTGACCAGTAGTCTGTTGACTGAAATAAATAAGTATGTTGAGGATGTCAAACACGGTGTCTTTAATGAGACACCACTGCAGTTCTGGAGTTCAAGAATGAGTGTTTATCCAAAACTTGCCCCTGTGGCATTGGACCTTGTTAGTGCTCCTGCCTCACAAGCCTTTGTGGAGCGCATCTTTTCTGTGTGTGGAATGTTGTCATCTGGCCTTAGAAACAGAACAACCACATCTCTTGAGCAGCGTGTCTTCCTCAAGATCAACAACAAATTGTTGCTTGACTGAAGTTCACTCATTTCTGTTTACACAAACACAGTACATTAAAAAGCTGCATTTTAAAATTGTTCATTCATTCAAAATGCAAATGTTGTTGAATTGTTCAAGATTTTTTACATTGAGCTCCCTGGGTTTCTTGTTTTCCGTTTACATATTTCTTTAGTCTGTTGGCTATGTTGATTTGTACTCAGCACACTGTATCTAACATCAGAAGCAGTACTGCTCAAATATTGTACCTAATGCTGTTATAGGCTGTTGTATTTTAATTTAAGGATGGTTGTCCTTGTGTCCTCTGAATAATAAGTGTTCCAAAATGTATCTTTGATTGAGTTATTATACATACATATTCTGGTGATTTTGAATCATGCACCTGACAAATATCCTAATTTACAAAAAAAAAAAGAAAAAACTAAAACTAACACTAAAACTAATAAAAACTAAACTAAAACGAAGCTATTTCAAAAAATAAAAACTAATAAAAACTAGTAAAGCTGCCTCTAAAAACTAATTAAAACTAAATAAATTTAAAAACAAAAATTCAAAATGAAATAAAAACTAAAACTAATAAAAAATCTGAAACTATTATAACCTTGGTCAGAACAGGGCCGGTGACCCCTGCTTTAGAGTTTGGAGCCAACACAGCATAGGCTCGGTTCTCCCAGAACTTGCATTTGGTTCTAGAACCAGCAGAACACGCTGGTCCGAAGAACGCAGGGACTTTGGGGTATTTCAGAAGGAAACTGGAAAGCTAAGAGGGAGCAGTGCCTGTGAGTGACTTCAAAGGAAAAGAAGAATTTTATTCTAATCACATATTCAACTGAAAGGAAAATAGAAAGTAACAGATTGTTTAACAAAAAAACAGAAAAAGGTCATAGTGAGAATCTTACTGTTTTTGCCTCCAGAAGTCTCATGTCAGCGGAGAAACAGAGGAGGAGAAAGACGAACCGAATCATGTTTGATCACGCCTAAGAAGGAAAAAGCTGTTGAATAAAACACTCCTTTATGAATCAGTGTTCTAATTGGGGGGAAATACGAGATGAAAACAGGTTTCAGTCAACTCACCAACTCAAGCCCCCACAGATGCAGTGGGTGTCCGCCAGCGTCTGTGGCGCCTTCCCACGGCGTCTCTTTAAAGGGACACCTCATGGCACAACTGTTGCCTCACGGGTGCAATTTATTCCGCTTTCAAAGGTTTCCTCAAATTCACATGAAGAAGCCAGCGGTGCAATTACAGAATCTCCGTGACTTTCTATTTTACTTCACGTAAAAACAAAAGCTGATTTCAGTTTCTATTTCTGAATTTCCAACGAAAGAAACTGATGTGATTCAGGACCCCGCCCACAAGCATGGAGGAGTCATCAGTGTGAACAGTGGGTTCATGGTAACTGGTCCTCTTTGCTTTTTACTTTCAGTTCTTTATATATTTATGGCAGATGGAAAGTCAGAATCAGAAGAAGACGCTTTCTGCTCATGATTCTTTATAAGGGAAGTCACCTTTTTTGCCTCGTTAGGCCTTTTTGGGGAAACCCTCACCGGTTTCATTTTGAATGGGGACATTTTATATCATTTCCTTTCAAACTGCTAAACATCGGAGTGTTCAAAAAAGCTAGGACATTTCCAAACAGTTTTGATGTCTTGCAAACGGTAGCTGGCAGAGCCGGTGTTCCCTCGTTTCTCATGGGGGTCGCATTCTAAAAATAGGCTAAACTCCTCAGTCCAAACTTTCCACTTTTCTCAGACAGATATGAACATTTTGACACTTTTCTCTCGTTTAAACTCAAAATTTAAACCTTCATAGAAAAATGAGTCCAGGATTATTGAACAAAGACGATCTGATTGTGATCAACGATTTATGCAGATTTGGCAAACTGAGCTCATCCTGTACAGGAGACATGCCACAGATGATTGACAAGGTCAACAGCCAATCAGGACGCAGAACACAGTCTGCAAAAGGTTAAGTGCGACATACGAGGGAACAATGCTGTTCTACCAGCACCAAGGCCCAAAGTCCAATCCCATTCACACACCGACAGAACTACCAGGAGCAATGAGGTCAGTGTCTTTGAGCAAGACACTGACCTCATTGCTCCTGGTCTGGAATCACCCTCCCATTGGCCCACCAGCCAAAGGCAGGACTACAAGGGACCCGTGCTGGCAGTTTCCTGATGGCCACAGAAAAGGAGGCCAACCATCAGTACCTGAAGATCACCAAGTGAGATGAAACCAGAACTCGTGAGAAAGGTTGCAGTCTAAAGCACAAACTCGAGGCCCGTGGGCCAAATGTGCCCCCCCCCATATGTCATTTTACGTGGCCCACGAGAGCATAAAAGTTTGTAATTTCTTAAAATAAAATTTGGTGGGTTTTTTAAGTCATCTCAGGGGGCATTGGACTTGAAATATTGGATTGGGCAGCTCTACATTAGGACTTAAACACTGTCATATAACCAAGCAAACATGTCTATGCAACTGGAATTGTCACTTTAAAAAGTTAGGAGTTATTTAACATTAAGGAGTTTTTACATTTATTTTTAATTACATGTATAAGTTACACCTTTGAAGACAACTATGCTGATGTGGCCCTCGGTTAAAATGAGTGACAGCCCTGCTCTACAGTGAGGGCCGGCTCCACAGTTTGGACTCCATACCAAGGTGAGCCAGACTTTACCACTCTGGTTCACAGTGAGAGGCAGCAGGCTGCTGGAAGTTTGAAAGGCCAAAGGTTGATAATATCTTTGTCACGTCTGACTTTGTCTTGGGTGATGAGAGGACTCAACCCATCAATTGCTGGTTTTTTTTTTATTTTTATTCCTGGGAGGTCCAACAGAACCCACATTGTTTTGGTAACTGAGGGAGGCTGGAGACATTCACCATCACAGTCGATGCAGTTTTTTTAAGCTTGTAATTGTGAGGTTTTTTAGTCTGTGTCTGAAGCTGGTAATAAACCCAACGGTTTCTGGTTTTATGAAGACTACAGACCTGAAGGGACCAGAGGAGGTTTGGGGACTGCAGGATTTCTAGCATGAATAAAGTAGCTGGAGAGAACAGCCGTCCCAAGCCGGGTTCCTTCCTTCCATGAAACAGTTTCTGCACAAACATGTTAAATCTCTTTATTTCTTAGAAAGTTGGGATTTAAAAGTGCAAACATATGTAGCTTGGAGGTGTGCAGTTCAGACATTTTCCTCCAAATGGATCCATTAATACATCTTTTTAAACAGTTTAAAATTCAAATCTCTGAACATCAGAAGTTCGAAATACAAATTCATCTTGAATTGCAGCAACCTGGACTCCCTCACTTTCCCCCTGAAAGACGACATGTCAAATGAACCACATGGACCTCAGAACGTCAAATGTGTGGCTGTCGTTCATACGTCACTGAAGTATTTCTCGATGAGGTTTTGTGCCGTCCGGTAGACCGTGTCGTTGTGGTTCTGAAGCATCTCCAACCGTTCCAGTCCTCCCAGCTCCTCGATCAGCAGGCAAAGCTTTTCAGTTTCTCCAAGTTTCTCTGCAGCCTGAAGAAAAAGCATTTATATTGTGTGTGTGTGTGTGTGTGGGGGGGGGGGGGGGAACTGAAATGTTGAATCTTTAGAGTTTTCTGACCATAAACATGTTATTAATGGCTTCCAGGATAACCAAAATGACTTTGGCATCTTTAACTTGCAACATGTTGATGATTGCCTCCAGTGCACCACTCTGCACCAAGAGGACAATCTGCTCCACAGTCCCCCCACTGGTGAAATTGGTCACTGCCCATACGGCTTCCTTTTGGGTCTTAAAGTCTCCCTGAGGAAAGCAGAAGAGCCAAAGGGCCATTGGTGAAGCTGGAGAAGTTCATTCTGATTGTGTTGACGCAGACCAGCAGTTAAGGTGATTAAGATGATTGACATTTAGGTGGAGCAAAGTACACGCCTTCACGTATACTCACATTTCTGAGGAGCTCTATTAGGGGAGGAAGGAGACCACATGTGATGAGCTGCTGGATTTGCTTGCAGGAACCTGCAGCAATATTTGATAAAGCCCAGGCAGCCTCCTTCTGCACAGAAGGCTTTTGGTGCCGCATCAACTTGGGCAAAACGTTTAGAACTCCACCGTCGATCGCCATCTGGGTGTGGAAGTCCGACCCACTGACTATGTTTCCAATGGACCGGAGAGCCGGGGTCTGAAACCCAGACACCACTGAGACCAGCTTTTAGTGAGGTTCTAAGCTCAAAGCTTTACTGTACCAGGGGGAACTGGGAAAATCTTACCATAACTGAGAGCTCCTGGTGGTCCATCAGCACCACTAGCCGCGGGACAATGCCAGTTTTGACAACAACATCAATTCGGTCATTGGAGCCGTCAGAAAGGTAAGAAACTGCCCAGCATGCATCAGACAAGATGTCCTTATCATTAAGGTGGAGCAACTGAATTAAAGGAGGAAGCATCTAAAACAGAAGACACATTAGACTTCCAGGAAATGAGGATGGAGTTGAGCCAACGCCGTGCTGGGTACCTGCTGGACTGCAGACAGTGGGGGGGGTGGATTCTTATTCCGGCACAAGTTCGATAATGTCCAGGTTAGATTACGGAGATAACCAACCTGCAACACCAAGAAGGTCAAAACACTGACCAGTAAAAGAGGTGTGGCCTGAGCTCTTTTGTTTTTGTGAAGCCTCTGCTCTGGTATGTTGTGATTGGCTGGACATGTTGCAGACGTGTGCGACTTTTCTCTGTATCCAACTAAACCGATTCTCATTGATCACATAAACCGGCAAAGATGAAAATGCTAGAGCGCGTTTAGACGGCGCTGCTCGCCGCTCCAGTGTTTTAAAAGACGAACAACTGGGCTTTTAGAGTACAGCAGAGGACTTCAGTTTACCAAACTGAAATTTGGCTTCACATCCCTACAACGTCTTGATGTTCATACGTCACAAAACATGCAAGTTGTGCGTTTGCCCAAAAGGTGAGCGAAGCATCCCAGAGGATGACTGGTGTGTATTCTCTGCAGTTTGATGCTTACTGGTGTGTCTGGAAAGATGCGAGCCAACAAGGCCGGGATGATGTTACACTCAATGAGGAGGTCGCGAAAAGCTGCTCCGTCACCTGTTTAAGAAGGTTCAGGTCAAGAGGCGGAGCACTACACCACAGAAACTTTCTTAGCAAGAAAAAAAAAAAAAAGTTGAGGAGGAACATTTGTGTCCAACATCTTTGTTCCACAGCCAGAACAACAGGTCCACCTGCAATGTTTCCAAGGGCCCAGACAGCCTGCTCACTGATGTGCAACATCGGCGACGCCAGTAAACTGATGAAAGCTGGAACGGCCCCACTTTCCACAACCTGGACACAGAAGGACTGAATTTACCAGAGAATTCAGGAAGGCGTCAGATCCTCACATGAGCAGCTTCTACCTGTTGTGTTTGCCAAGAGGTGCCAGAGGCGACGTTTGTGAGAACCCACGCTGCCTCAAACTGCAGAGTTGGCTCGTCATCCATGGAAAGAAAGGAGACAAAACGGGACAGCAGTCCGGCGTCAATGATCTCCTTCAGCGGAGGGTCACAGCCCTGAGAGAGCAACTTCCTGGAAAAAAAAAAAAAACCCAACAGAACAAAGTGTGCCACAATAGTTGCACCTAAAGCATTGCTCATTTTCTCACGGACTTCTCTAAAGACCATGGGTGAAGGCGGTTACTCTTCTTACCTGGCGGCCTGGCAGCCTCTTGTCTGAGAGGCTCTAACTTCGCTGTTCACGTCTCGGACTATGTCCTCAATCTTTAGGGTCGCCTAGACGCAGTTTAAGAGATTAAATGTAGTTCCAGGATGGTACTCACAGTGGCTGTGAACTGACGTTTTGAGGAGACAGCGCCTCCTCGTCAGGGAGCGAGGACAGCATCAGGTTTCTTTTCTTCATGAAACTCTCATTTTTGTGGACCTTTCGTAGCTCCACACACTCGGCGATCCTCTTCTCTCTGAAAGCCTGAGCAGATAAAGGGGAGAATGCAGCTCTGACTCAATCCCCTCACTGCCGCCCCCCTGCAGACTTACTGCTGGATCTTTCCCCTTGTGTTTGTAGCTGGAGAGCCGTTGATCATGTTTGGTCGACATGTTTCAGTCAAAATGAAGCTTTGAGCCAACGCACAGACATTTTATAAAGCAGTGTGGCCTCTCATAACTCTAACGAGGTGAAACCAATTAGTCTGACACACAGGTGTTCACTGTTAGTTCACCCAAAAGCTCTGACTTCCTACCAGATGATGGCGGTGATGCACCTGCCGCCTTAGGGCCAACCGCTAAATAATCCCAGAGGAAGAGAGCCGCCATCTGAAAACCATGTTTGGAGGAAAAGAATCAGAATCAGCTTTATTGGCCAAGTACAGTGCATGTACAAGGAATTTGGCTTCGAAGAAAGATCAACCATCCTGGTTAACACGTAAGTCAGTGGAACAAAAGAATTAAACATTTGATCCAATCATACATTGTTCCTTGGCCTACTGGACTTCCACAAATACTAGAACAACCATGGCAGCCATTTCAACTCAGACTTTATATCTGTATTCATACCACGGTCCGGGTGAATGACCCTCCCAAAACCCTCAGGTCCACAGGTGCAGGTCTGCTGGTGGTCCCAAAGGTCAGAACTAAAACCCACGGCGAGGCCTCATTTCAGCACTGTGGACCTCGCCATGGAACAGCCTGAGGACGTGAGGGCTTCAGCCACTGAGGAGGTTTTTAAGAAAAAACTTAAGACACATCTTTTTAGTAAAGCTTTTACATAGTTTTTACTTGTCCACATGTTTTCATTTGATTTTATAAAATTTTAACAGCTAATTTTATTTGTTTTGATTTTAATGTAGGGATTTGTATGTGTTGGGTTTTTGTGTTTCATTAATTCATTTATTTTATTAGTATTTGCTTTTACTTTTTTTATTATTTTTACTATGTTTATTATTTTAACTAATACCTTATATAGTTACTGCCCCCAGTGCTCCAATTACCACAGGCACCACCGTCACCTTCACTTTCCAGGCTTTCTCCAGTTCTTCTCTGAGTCCCTGGTATTTCTCCAGTTTCTCATGTTCCTTCTTCCTGATGTTCTCATCGCTTGGCACTGCCACATCCACCACAACGGCTTTCCTCTGTTCTTTACCCACCACTACGATGTCTGGTTGGTTCTCCATTACCATCCTATCAGTCTGGATCTGGAAGTCCCACAGGATCTTTGCCCTCTCATTCTCTACCACCTTCGGGGGTGTTTCCTATTTTGACCTTGGGGTTTCCAGTCCGTGTATATATATATATATATATATATATATATATATATATATATATATATATATATAATATTATATATATACGTATATATATATATATATACTATATATATACGTATATATATATATATACATATATGTACGTATATATATACACATATATATACGTATACATATATATATACACATATATGTAATAATATATATATATATATATATATATATATATATATATATATATATATATATACACATATATATACGTATATATATATATATACATATATATACACATGTATATATACGTATATATATATATATACACATATATATGTACTATGTATATATAATACACATATAATATATACGTATAATATATATACACATATATATACGTATACATATATATACACATATATGTATATATATAATATATTATATATGTATATATATGTATGTATATATATATATATATATATATATATATATATTTATATCGTGATCATCAGCATATAGATCGCTTTCTTTCCCACTGTTGTCACGGTAACATGACAACATGCAGCACCACATTAAAAAAATTAACCACCAACACACATTTAGGAAAGTCAGCGGCTTCTTGGTCCACAGCTTGTTTTAGAACCGAGTTCTCTAAGCCGTCTCAACCTCAGTAGTTCTAGTCTTAAAGAATAACATCAAAAGTTTTCTTCTTCTTTCCTGTATTGTGTCCTCTGCCCTTCTTCACATTTCTTTCTTTATTATTTTGAGGACAAAAGACAACTGAAGACTTTTTCTTTTTTGCCTAAATGTGATCCGATCATTTGCCAGCCTGGTAAGGCTTAGGGTCTCCAGAGAGCAGACCTGACTGTAAAGAGATTTTCTTCTGTGATGAACAACAAGGACATGTTTGTAGCCACAGACCTGAAAAACAAGTCATGTGGTGTAAATACACAACTCCTTTGACTGTGTGAAACCATGCCTCACTGTGAACAACAGGTGGCAGCATAACACAACCTCACACCACAGGACTGAAGGTCAGGGCTCTCATGAAAGTCACTACAGTTTCCAGTATGTGATCCATAAAGAAAACCTTTGAAAGACTTCATCTAGTACATGACAAACTTGATCAGACATTTGGATGTTTTATGCACAGACTGTGTCTCCATGACGACAATACATTTGATTAACCAAAGAGGAGAATGTCACTCATGTGACTTCATTCAGAATAAAAGATGAGGAGGTTCCCCTGAGCGGGAGATCAAACCGAGACTCCCTCCGACTTTTGGTGTCAGCAGACGGCTTCTGTTTTCAAGCACACAGGGAAGGCTCATTATGACTCGTGCCCACCTCTAGGACATCACAGGACATCAAAGGCCATTCCAGACCATCACAGGACAAAACAGACCATCACAGGCCATTCTAAACCATCCCAGGACATCCCAGGACATCACAGGACATCCCAGACCATCCCAGGACATCCCAGACCATCCTAGGACATCACAGGCCATTCTAAACCATCCCAGGACATCACAGGCCATCCCAGACCATCACAGGCCATCCCAGACTATCCCAGGACATTCCAGACCATCACAGGTCATTCTAAACCATCCCAGACCATCACAGGACAAAACAGGCCATTCCAGGACATAACAGATCATCATACAATACACATTATGGGCCGGCATGCGGTGGTAGGCAGGTCGACCTCTGATTGGAAGATTGCAGGTTTGATTCCACCCTCCCTGCCAATATGTCATAGTAACCTTGGTACACCAAAGCCCACATTGCTCCTGTGGTTACAGGTCGGCGCCAGTGGCAGCAGAGCCGCCATCCGTGTGGGACTGGGACTGTGAAGCGCTTTGGACCTTAGAGGAAGGTAGAACGTGCTTTAAAGGTAAACGCCATTTCCCATGAAGAACAGGACTCACATCTGCTTTTCAAATGAGTCTTCATGAGTATGAGCCATAGATGACCACAGTTTGGACAAGCACCTTCATTCTGATCTTTCTCAGCTCGTGTTTATTCTCTCTTGTCTTCTGTGTTAGTCTGAACAATGTGAGATGCTTGGAGGAGAGTCCATTGTTCAGGTTGGGCCTTCTGAAGCACCGACACGTACGTACATGCAAAAGCCAGAAAAATAAAGTCCTCCTACTTCAAAGAACTATTTCAAGTAGTTGTGTAATTGCAGCATTATCTGGGTTTGTGTTGTGTTACCAAAACCTGTGAACTCCAGACTAACCAGTGTTTCTGCAGGAGTGACGGTTCAAACTCGAGCCGCTCAGATGTGACTTTTTAGTTCCAAAGTGTGTTCTACAATCCGATAACGTTTCAAAGAGCTTCTTGTGATGGCAGGAATGCTCAGCGCCCTCATGCATGCTGGGTAAGAAGGGGGAGTTCTGTGTGTGATGAAGTTCTGCGTTTGGCTGCATGGAGGATCTGCTCTGAAGATGGGATGGAGGTGGTCTTCACTGTGACGCACAGCCTCCTGTACGCCGTCTGCACGCTTCACGCTGGGAAACGGGCTTTCCTGTCCCTTTATTTGACACAATCACATTTTTTCTCCATCTGTTATCTGACTTTATGAAGATGTCAATATATTTATTGTGCTGTTACCATTTTGTTGAAGGGATTTTATGGACTTTTACTTTTGAATCTGTACAGTGTCCTTGAGTGTTTTCAAAGGCGCCTTTGAATGAAATACATTATTACTTTTACATGAAAATGTCAGTGTGAATGTGAGTGTGTGTATGTGTGTGATTGTGTGGCCCTGTGACAGACTGGCGAGCTGTCCAGGGTGAACCATGCCTCCCTCCTGTGGGCAGCTTCGGCTCTGGCAGCCCGTGACCCCAAGAGGAAAACAGCGGGTAAAGGAGACGCTTTTCCAACTCAGAAACTCTTTGTCTTCAGAGGCTGATTGTCTGACTACACAAGCTCAGAGGTTTCACAGACCTACTCCAATAAAAATGGTGTTTTTGGTGTTTTTAACATGTTTGTGTAGCATTGTTTTCATATAAAAAAGACATTTAGAAAGAAAATTACACTTAAAACTGCATTTCTGAGTTTTTCTTTATTCAAGTTGTTTTGAATCAGGAATAGTCGAAAAATTGTTGTCAGAAAAACATCCTATTTGTGACGTAGAAAAGAGGCTGGGTGGGGCCAAAGTGTTCCTGCTCCGCCCCCTTCTGATGCAGACCAATAGATCTATGAACGTCTCTGTTTTCCTGGTCTGATCTGGAGTCTGGATGAGAACTGGACGGATGGATGGATCTGATGTTGCTGCCATTGTTGTTACTCCTGTAATGATAGCTTTGCTAGCAGGAGAGCAGGTAAACAAAGAGATGATGGGAAGTGAAGGCAGGCTCAGTACACACCAACAGTCTTGCCCACAACTCAGAGGTGACTTTCTACTGAACTCCTGCTGAAACTACGTCCTAGAAAACCACTCAGTTTTTGGATTTGTCTATCGTCATCAGAATGAAAAGACCACAGAGAATCTTTGGACACAGATCAGAAGATGATTGGAGGGGGACTTTAAACATTTACGGCGTTTGTCCTCTCTGACAGATGAATATTTTATTTGGCCGGCAGGCATTTATTGGTGAAAGCTAAATCATTATTGGTTTTTAACTAATCAATATACTACAAATAAGTGATTTATGAACCAGAACCTCATCTGACTTCCCTCTATCCCATCCTCCTTGCTTCACAGATCAACTTAAGGTGTCAATTGGAAATCATTAGTATAGATTGTTCTGCGGTGCTGCATCGTTACACACCAACATACACACATGCACGCTCACATGCACTGACACAGTCTGTTCTCTGCATGAATTCTATGCAGAGGGATGTTCCAAACGTCTCTGCTGATCATGGCTGGGGGCTGGTTCTGAGCTAATGCTCCTGGATGGACAAAGAGACGCTGCACCACAGTCCAACTCCTAAAATATGCTTTCCACTCATGCAGGGCGGCACAGACAAAGCTGGGCTTTGTTTGTTTGCAAAGGCGAACTGTTCTCAGGTATCAAACTGGATCCGAGAACAAGAAAAGGATGTGGGCTGAAGTGACTGGTGGAGATTCTGATTTGTGGAGCTAAAAATGTGGGATTTTCCGTCTGAAAGAAAAAAAGAATCTGATACTGATGCTACACATATTTTCAATCATGTTGCTTCAATGCTTCCCTCAGTATTTCAGTCGGGTTCATTCCTTCTTCTCTAGCTCTGTGTCAGAACGGCATTTACCTTCAGTCCATTCATATTTGATGCTGCTATTCCAATTCCCATCTCTAATGTATTACCTATCAATCAAGGAGCCCAGAGCAGCTCAGGTCCACTCCATCACGCTCGGCTGCAGGATCATTAGTTCCTGCTGACCAAGCCGTGGTGACTCGCATGAGGTTCAACAGCTGACAGATCGAAGGAGCCATTCGTCATTTCCATCAGAAAACACATCGCCCTCTCAGCACATGCATGCGCACGTGCACACACAGGGCCCGAGGGGTGCTTGAGCACCTGCCCTTTTTGCTTCTGCTTCTCCTTTATGTTAACATCCAGCCGGCCTCCCAGGGTTGGGTGTCTAAAGACTGGAGTGACATAACAGATCTGGGAGACAAACGTCTGTTCACTTTGAAGGTCTGAGTCTCTGTTGGACTGTCGAACACGGCTCCCTCCCTCCAGTCCCACTACCGTAATTACAATGGTACGGATTCAATTCAAGGATTCAAGGTGTTTTTATTGTCAGTGAACAAAACAGAGTCACAGACTAGAAATGTGCTGCGGTGCCAATGTGCCACATACAACACTCTGGATTAAAAATGAACAAGAGTAAGCACAATAAAAATAACACAATGGTCAGAACCATACATAGAAATAATCAGTGCAAACTGAGCATGATGAAGGAGCAGGTAGTGGACTGGTAACTGGAGGTAACTGGACATATAGGTGAAAAGTTTAAGGAGGGAGGAGTTAAAAGGTGTTCATGAGTCTGACTGCAGAGGGAAAGAAACTGTTCTTATGTCTCGAGGTTCTGGTCCGGATGGACCTTAGTGGTTCAAGTAGACCATGTCCAGGGTAAGAAGGGTTGGCCGCTATCCGACCTGCTCGCCCCCGGGTTCTGGAGACGCATTGGTCCCGGACAGATGAAAGCCTGCAGCCGATCACCTTCTAGGGCTGAGCGCACAATACGCTGCAGTGTGTGTCTGACCCTGGCTGTGGCTCCAGCGTACCACACGGTGATGGAGGAGGTGAGGATGGACTCTATGATGGCCGTGTAGACCTGCACTATGCAGCCTGGCTGTCTTCAACTGTCGCAGGAAGTACATCCTCTGCTGGGCCTTTCTGAGCAGAGAGCTGATGGACGGCTCCCACTGGAGGTCCTGAGTGATGGTGGTGCCGAGGAAACGAACAGAGTCCACTATGGTGATGGGAGAGTCTGTCAGGATGAGAGACTCTCATGAAGTCCACTATCATCTCCTCTGTCTTCTGGGTGTTTAGTTCCAGGTTGTTGATGCTGCACCACAACACCAGCAAACCCAGAACAGCGTGTAAGCTGTTACAACAGTAATAAAGTTCCAGTGATACAAGAAAAACAAGCTGCTACAAAAGGAACTTGAACCTGTGACTTCTGGTCTAAAGTCACCGTCCGCTTATTCAACAAACTTAAGTATGGATCATAATTCAGGAAAAAACTCTATTCATCCAGGAGTTTGTTTGTCTGAGGCAGCAGTTCAGCAGATCTGTAGGGACAGGAAATTCAGTTCTAAATACAAAAGAAAACACTTGGAGAAGTTTCCAAATAAAAGAACCGTATTTAGCTTCCTCATAGAGAGACAAATGATATATAGCCGACTGTAGATAGTAGTGAATCCTGCAATAACTAATCTTTCCGGTCAGATGTGAAGGAGAGTTTGTGAATCCTTCAGGCACAATAGGGGCAGCTGTCAGGAACTGGAGGCGTGGACCCCCAAATGCAGGAAGCTGGGTTTGGAGCAGAAATATAATCATTTAATGAACAAAATTCGATGAGCTGACCATGTCGACCTGATAGGCAGACACTTCCACTGACTGAAGACAACAAAAACAGAAATGAAGACCGCTGTGGATGATTGACATGAACCTACAGTGACAGACAGAGAACTGAGTGTTTATCTATTAGCAGTTTATTAGAAAGTTCTACCAGCATCACAGGTATCGTCAGTAAAACGGCTACTGAACTTAACCCTTGTTCTATCCTAGGCACTTTAATGTTGGGAGTGGGGTCATCTAGTTCAGTGTTTTTCGACCTTTTCTGAGCCATGGCACACTTTAACCTTAAAAAAAATCCCGCGGCACACCAGCATCCAAAAACTAAATAAAAAAAGGAGAAACTCATAGTCTGTATTGATCTACAGTCCCTCCACAATCTCACGTGCATTTTTGTGATAATTGTGGCAGAAAAACCTGGAAGCTGCAGCTGTTTTTTTCTATAAGATGCAATAAAAGTTAAGTTAGAAGACTTAAAAACAGTTTGAGGTGTGTTCGTTGGTTTTGAGACGTTAAACAACAGATCTCCTTGTGCGCTGTCACTCTCACAACCCAATGCATCATGGGAGATGTAGTGCATTAAACGGCCGGCGGAGATCGCTTTTCAGAGCTTTATGGTTTTGTTCACTTGTTCCACGGTCTGACACCGGATTCTGTGGAAAACTACACCGCTAAAGACGAGCTTTAGCTGGTATTTCTGTTAGAACTGAGAGACTTTATGAGCAGAATCAGAACAAGGAAGTGAAGACTTTAACCACTTCTGATTGGTCAGACTGATGACATGTGATTAAGCCCCCCAAGAATGATTGGTGGAGACAGTTAAAGGGGCGGGACTTTTCTAAAATACAGTTGAAACTGCAGCTAAATCGCTGTACCATCATTCTTATCAAAATGTCTTTCATAAAATAAAATAAACGCAAAGAAAAAAGTATTTTACAATCTTTTGTATTCCTAACTCCTCAGTGTTTTATCAGGATGTTTGGATGAACAAAGAGCTGAAATCCTGGAGATGGAAAATGTTTTTGGATCAGTGAATGAGGGCAATTTCCCACGGCACACTAGTGTGCCGTGGGACACTGGTTGAAAAACACTGATCTAGACCCACTAGACAGAGCTCTGAACCTTTGTTCTTCAATGATTTGTGATCTTCACTGGTGTCCATGGATTACATGAAATCCTCTCCACCTTGATCCACCTTTGTCATGGTAGGAGAACACCTCAATGGAGGGGGGGGGGGGGGTCTGTATTCGGTGTGGTTGGTTTGAATGCTTGTGTGGTGTGGTGTGGTGTGGTTGCTTGAATGTCTCCCAGATCTGTTATGTCACTCCAGTCTTTAGACACCCTTTGTCAGTTTTTTGAGGCTCTTTTTTTTCAAATCCTTGTTGACTCGTGTCTGAGCCTCTTTCCGTCCATCTGGGTCCTCGCCGACCGGCCCGTGACGGAACTGATTCTGTTCAGTCAGAAAACATGGACGCTGGATTCACCTGTGACTTTTAGCAAGTCTGTACCCAGACATGGTGACTTGGTGATGGTCTGTAACAGACACAAGTGTCTCCCTCCCAACCAGTCACATGACTCAGAAGAAGAATGCTGCTATACTAAAACATGATCATTAATGCGTTTTATTACTAAACTGATGTCGCTTTTTAACAAACTTAAATGACTAAATTATTGTATAATTTAAGTATTGATGATACAATGTATCAATAAACATGATTAAATCATGAATAAAAGAGGTTTCTTTGAGTAAGTGTGCCTTAGTAAATAGAAAAAAAAAGAAAGTCAATGAAAAGATATCGGTCAAATATTTGGATATAGCGAAACTGGACTCTGGCTGAATGCACACATCCTTTTGGAAAGGCTTTTAGAGTCTTTAAAGAGCAGAGTATAGTTGAAACTAACACCTTGTAGAAGGTCAAACCTCGACCAAGAATGGTACAGAAAAGCAAACAGATGCTGCAATTATAGCGTAACCCTGAGAGAAAAAATCACGTGGTTGCTAGTGTCTGTAATGACTGCAGCTGTCTCTGAATGCAGTAAAACACAACAACCAGCTTTTACTCCTGTCGTTTTGAAGCCAGTCCAGTCAACCTCCCATCAGCACGCAGACACGAGTGCAGCTTATTCCAGTCCACCTGTGTCGCTTCAAAGCAGCACTGCTATTCTAACATGTCGGTGACACGCAGTAAAATGTGAAAACAAGTCGTAAAGAGAACGGCGGTCAATGTCAGTGCAAAGAAAGAAACCGAGACTACCATCATCCTGACTGCACACAGCCCAATGAAGGCGGAGCTACCATTATCCTGACTGCACACAGCCCAATGAAGGCGGAGCTACCATCATCCTGACTGCACACAGCCCAATGAAGGCGGAGCTACCGTCATCCTGACTGCACACAGCCCAATGAAGGCGGAGCTACCATCATCCTGACTGCACACAGCCCAATGAAGGCGGAGTTACCATCATCCTGACTGCACACAGCCCAATGAAGGCGGAGCTACCATCATCCTGACTGCACACAGCCCAATGAAGGCGGAGCCACCATCATCCTGACTGCACACAGCCCAATGAAGGCGGAGCTACCGTCATCCTGACTGCACACAGCCCAATGAAGGCGGAGCTACCGTCATCCTGACTGCACACAGCCCAATGAAGGCGGAGCTACCATTATCCTGACTGCACACAGCCCAATGAAGGCGGAGCTACCATCATCCTGACTGCACACAGCCCAATGAAGGCGGAGCTACCGTCATCCTGACTGCACACAGCCCAATGAAGGCGGAGCTACCATTATCCTGACTGCACACAGCCCAATGAAGGCGGAGCTACCATCATCCTGACTGCACACAGCCCAATGAAGGCGGAGTTACCATCATCCTGACTGCACACAGCCCAATGAAGGCGGAGCTACCATCATCCTGACTGCACACAGCCCAATGAAGGCGGAGCCACCATCATCCTGACTGCACACAGCCCAATGAAGGCGGAGCTACCATCATCCTGACTGCACACAGCCCAATGAAGGCGGAGCCACCATCATCCTGACTGCACACAGCCCAATGAAGGCGGAGCTACCATCATCCTGACTGCACACAGCCCAATGAAGGCGGAGCTACCATCATCCTGACTGCACACAGCCTGATTAAACCAGTTTTTAACCCGTTTCCTCTAAATTCCTATCGTTAAATATTTCACAGCCTTCATGAATCAGGGTCATGTTCGCCGCCGTTTTCTCCACACCTAAACTTTTGTGTTGATAGATTTTCTGGATTCAAGCTTGTGACAGTGAGAGGCGTTATCTGTGGATCAGCCAAATGCTGCTAACACGAAAGGGGGCAGACAGGGAGGGGCGGGGGACCTGCAGAGATGCACAGAAGAGGACTTCAAAGGAGCGCACAGTGCCGTGCACAGACATCTCATGCACAGCCCACATGGACTCCACAAAAGACACAGACAGGCCAGAAGTGTACGACAAACACACAACACAAACATCTAGCGCTCACACTGTGTGTGGCAGACGTACCAGCTGGCAGGCAGACCAGCAAACCAGGGGGCTTTGGGGTCCCATCAGAGCTTCAGATGGTGGTAGGGTGTGAGTGTGGGGGTGGCAGCCACGTATCAGGTGTATCTGGGCTGAGAGGCCCCCCGCCTGAGCAGCTATTCACCTGCTGCATGGGCGGACAAAGGCGCAGGCTTTGGGGGGCCGCAGACAGGCCAGGTAACCTTAGAAGGCCCTAATGGCTCTTAGATGGGATAGAGAAGATTACAACTTGGGAGAATGTTGGTCAAAAACGCCGCTTTCTGATGATTCCAGCTTCTGCCGTCAGCAAGGAGGCTGCGTTCCCACGCAGGCATGTGAACGGCGTTCCCAGAATCCTTTTCTGCTCACATTTACCCTCACCTTTGGTCATATTTCACAAAATACAAGTCCCTGAACATTGTCACCCTCCCAGGATTATTTCTAGGAGTTAGAAAAAGATCAACTTCCAACAGCAGCTCCTCAGCATTCATGAGCAGATACTGCAGCTTGTAAAAACACACCTTCATCTAAAGTTCAGGACACTAGTGCTGTCTATAAAACCCGATCATCTCCGCTTTGTAAAAAGGTTTTAATAAAAGCACCAAGAACCTGCTGCTGAAGGCTGCAAAGCAGCAAGGCTGGTGGCTGGCCTTCTGCAAATTCCTGACATAAATTCACAGAGTCTGAAGTGTCAGACACAAAGGCTGAGCATAGCTGCACTTCAGCACACGTAACGTGTGCATGAAACCTTCGTCTAGCACCACGGAATTCACACGCAACAACAGGCAGCTGCTTTTCTGACCTCCAGCTCTGTAAAGGAGCGGATGCTTGTTTCAACTCAATAAGGACTACATTTATAGACCTGTCTGTGGAGGACAGGACGAGCCACTGCTAAGCTAGGATGCAGCGCTTCAATAATATAGACAAAAGCAGGTTTGGGGTAAAAGGTTTTGGACAAACAGGCAGAATATTAATGGAAAAAGCTCCGCTGTTCTCAGGCTGAAAAATAAAAAGAAATCCGTCTCTAACAGATGACTGAAATATCTAGAAGTGCAATGAGAGCCAGTCTGATGAAGATGGGTTTTGGCATTTTCCTGACGATGAAGGACATTTAGTACAGAATGTAGGATTAAAACACGGCTGAACTTTAAAAAGCAGAGCCATTGCACTACAAAAAAGAAAATGTGCTCATCAATTTATGGTGTGGATTTATGGAACGGACTGGATGAAGGTTTAAAACAAAGCAAAAGTTTACATGCATTCAAGAAAACGTACAAGAAGTCACTGATGGGACTGTACGAGGCAAGAAATGATCCATAAATACAGGAATGTAATAATAATAAATGCAGACTGTAATGTGAATGTATCACATATAAAAACTGGAAATAGAAATATGTAAAAAAGGGGCGGGATCACAACAGATTTCTCTTCAACCCTTTTCAAGCTCACTGTCTTGGTTTATTTGTCTTTTTTAAACTCTTGTGTGGATTTTTGCATTTGAAAAAAGGAAAACCTGAATTGAATTTCTTTATTCAGATTGATGTGAATCAGGAGCAGATGGAAAAGGCAGTTGGAAAGGCTTGTAGCAGTGATGCAGCTGCTACAGTGGGCGGGGCCATGGTACCCCAGCTCCGCCCCCTTCTGATGCAGACAAACAGATCCATGATCTTTGTTTTCCTGGTCTGAGCTGGAATCTGGACCAGAACTGGACAGATGGATGGATCTGAAATATTTGTGTTGCTCCGCCAACGTTAGGTTGGAGGTGTGAGGGGCTGTGGGAGGGCATGTAAACAAAAAGCTCTCAGTAACAGGAAGAGAAGGGGCGTGCGTCGCCCTAACAGTCCGGCCCAAGACTCCGAGGTGAATTTCTGATGAACTGCTGCCATGCTGCAGAAACTATGTCCTAGAAAATGACTCAGGTTTCTGGATTTTGGAGAAAAACTGCATCATCATGAAAAAACCTCCTTGAAACGATCGGAGGGGGACTTCAGTGACTGAGGGCAGACAGGAGAACCGATGGAGCCAAAAACGTTTGACTTTTTCAACGTTTTATTGTGTGAAAGATGGCCTTGATAGCTGCAGTAGAGAGAAGTTGTTCTGCTTTTCAGTCATTTCCTGTTGTGATTGAAGGAAAACATGCTGTGGCATTGCAGGACCCAGAGATCTCTGTATGGGGAGTAAAATGGAAAAAGTCTTGACATGAAAGAGCTGTGGAGGAGCAAACAGCTGGTCCCGGTCTGTGTGGGTCTGTCTGTGTGCACGGACTCACCTTCAAAGGGATGACTGATCCCACCTGACTGCAGGAATCGCTGCACGGAGATGTGTTCATGCAGCACTCTCACACGGACGGCAAACACAGCCCACCTGTCGTTTTAAGTGTGCCTGCACTGCCGTGCTCCTTCTCAGTGATTAAAACGCACACAGAGATAAATCAGGAGCTCCGTCGGTGCTCAGGGGCCGCGCATGTGCCAACACGCCCGCTTCATGCAACAGAAGCACCGCTGTTCTGCTGCCAGAAGACGTGAGGAAGATGAGCGACACGCTGAAGAGGAGTCTTATATGCAGAGTTGCTGCTGAGCAGAAGTCCTATCAAGTTCCCGTTAGTGCTTCCCTACAGTCTGTGGACAACTACAAATGAGATGCGTTTAACGTTTGACAACAGCCCTTCAGTTCAGACAGACCATCAACTTATGAAGCTTCAGACTTTCTCTTTGTAAGAAAAAATGAAAGGGACTTCCGTTCTGTACAGAGCTTTCTCTGGGACCTTTGACCCCTATCCACCTGCTGTAGCTTCAGTTGGCCACTTGGCCTATGGAGGTTGGGGTTAGGGTTAGACCGGGGCGCCGCCTCTGAAGACCGGAGCGTCTCCTCTGGAGGCCGGGGCGCCTCCCCTGGAGGCCGGGGCGCCGCCCCTGGAGGCCGGGGCGCCGCCCATGGAGGCCGGGGCGTCTCCTCTGGAGGCCGGGGCGTCTCCTCTGGAGGCCGGGGCGCCGCCTCTGAAGACCGGAGCGCCGCCTCTGGAGGCCGGGGCGTCTCCTCTGGAGGCCGGGGCGCCTCCCCTGGAGGCCGGGGCGCCGCCCATGGAGGCCGGGGCGCCTCCCCTGGAGGCCGGGGCGCCTCCCCTGGAGCCCAGCGTACTCCATAGAAGTCTCTCAGGGCTGCTGGCAGAATGTCAAGGTGTCGGCAAAAATGATGAATTTTCAGGATTTCTTTTGAGAGGGAAAACTCAAATACCTGTTTTCTTACAAATTCTGATGAAAACGTTGTTAACAGAAAAGTCTACGTACAGAAAGTGATGCATTCGTTAAGCTCTGATGCATGAACGAATGCGTCGCAGCATAGCTCTTTATCATTCTGTTCTGTCTGTTTCAGCTGCCATCCAAAGGGATCAATACAGTTCAGCCCAAACCTCCTTTAAAATGTCTCATTACACAAAATTGTCTTAAGATGATCAATTGACCCAGCCAGGCTGACTTCTACCCCAGGGGCAAATGCTGCTGCTGACACTGTTGTAAACCCCGTTGGAGGGTTTGAACAGTTTTTTTTCCATGTTTTTCAGAAGGAGAGCGTACGGCTAAGACTCACTCTCCAGGAAAGTGCAACTGCTGTTTTAGTCTGGAATCTGGACACAAACAAACACACAAACAAACACACAAAAGAAAAGAAGAGGTAAAACTGTCTATAAGGACTCCAGTCAAAGCCCACTGCAGGTGAGCTTCACTCTGACACCTGAGATGTTTGCTAGGTTAGAGTTCCTTGATGTGGTGAGGAAAACACAAAGTAACACACACCCACACACACACACATCGAACAAAACAGCAGCTAACAGGAAACTCCCTGGCTGAGGAGCTGGGATAACTCATTGGATCACTTGGTTTTCTCAAAAGAAAATGTGTGTCTGGTGTTTGGTTGATTTTGTGCATTTGTGCCTCTGTGTGTGTCTTATTTGTTGTGTTTCAATCGTTTTGTCCTGCCTCACTGCTGTCAGGTTTTCGTTTGCAGGTGAGACAGGCTTTCAAATGAGTGTCTTGTGCTGACACACAAAGATGTTGTTGACATGTTTGGTCAGATTTTGTGTTGTTTCCAACAACTGTAATCCTTCAGGACTGAACATCACCTGAATCTCTGTGTCTCTGCTGTAGCGCCGGTCCAGGGGGGTATTCCAGAAAGCAGGTTATGCTAGCTCCCACGGTAAGTTTGAGGCTAAGATAGTTGATAACCTCAGCTTTCTGTTCCAGAAATGGAGGTATGTTTCAGGGTAGGTCAAGTTGCCATAGCAACTCATGCTCTGAACATAACCTGGTCTGGAGCAGGTTTAGTTGAAGCTTAGTTTGTTTTCAGAGAGGTGAAGCAGCATGGCGTGTCCATTTGAAGATGATTTAGTGGATGAAGAAGCTCAGATAATACTTTTTCCACCGTGAGAGGCTGATAAGACCATATATGGATGTTTAAAGAGAAACTTTTTACTTTGATCTAACTTCATTATTTGCTTCAGTTAAGAGAAATCACTTATTTTAGTTAACTCAGTTTAAAATAACACGTAGTTATCAGACAGTTATTTTACTTTCATTCAAATTAATTCAATTAAGTAGGTGTAACTTTGGTGCTGCTGTTAGATCGGCACCGCAAGGGATTGTGGGATACCATTCCCTTTGCCTGTCTGGATGGATTTGGGTTTAAGTGTGGGTTTTTGACCAAATGTGTTTAGTTGTTTAGCTGTTTTACTGTGTTTTGCCGAGTTATTTTGTCCTGTTATGTTTATTTCTTTCTGCACCATGAGTGAGAGGAAGAGGAGGATGATGAGGATATATAGCACCCCTACTGCATAGATGTTCAATGATAAATTCATAGATATGGTATAAGGTTTCAAGATGCAAAACTGGTTTGTTTCATACTTTGTTCTTTTTCTCCAAGCAGAAACTCTTTATTTTGCTGATGATGCAGTCGTGTTACTTTGTTGATGGCCATATATAATCTTCACACGCCGTCATTAGAATCTCAGACTCTGTCTCACTGAAGTGTAGCATCTCTGTTTTTCTCCACGCGTTTCCATGGTGACTCTGGAAATCAGCGATCCATTGAGAATGTCTTTATGTACCTGCCGTGCACGTGCATTAACCCAGGGTTACCAAGTGGAGCGTAATTACACTAACTCATATCCGGTCTTTTGGAACCGGCATACCCAGAGTAAACAAGTTCAGGAGGATTTCAGCCAGAGTTCAGTGTTGAAGTCAGGGGGGTTTAAACGGGCCTTCTGGAATACCCCCCCTGACCTCCTTCTGGGAAAGAACAACAGAAAACCAACTTTGGACAGTTTTACTGTCATTTCTTATGTAAAGCTCATAGAAAGCTGAAACTTTTAGCTTTAGCAGCAGAGATGCCGACAGCAGCACTTAAATACCACATTCACTTATCCTAACCAATTACTGTTATTCCAGCGAAAGCCGCTTTTCTTAGCACCAGAATCAGCTGGACTGACTTTACTGGTGGAAGAGTTTCAGTAATTCAAAGGGTTAAATGCATTAGCAGGTGGGACATGGATCAGACTTCTGCTCACTCTGCAGGACGGTGACTCCCGGCAGGTTTCCAGCTGACCGCTGTCTACACTTCAGCTGAGACTACAGCCGTACACAAACACAGTTGCAAACGCACACATCTGTGCTTTGAAGGCGTGTTAACAAAACCTTCCTGTGTGTCTTTCATGTGTGAGGCTTAGAGCTGTCACTCTAGGAGCAGGAAACCACCACGCTTTGATACGGCTCTGACACCGCACAGAGGCATGCTGGGACAGGCCTCTGTTTGTGCGTCTGCGCTCGTGCACTGTCCCACCTGAACCTCACTGTCAGGAGTCTACAGGGATCCAGAGGAATCCCAGCCATGCAGGTAGACTGTGGCCCCGCCCAGCACATGTATACCTCACAAATACAATCTTCTTCATCTGATCCTGATTCATGATTTCAATAAAGAAATCCTCAGAAATGCTCATTTAATCTTAGTTTTCCTTATCTGTGTCCTCCATCATCAGAAAAATGCCACAAGAACATGTTAAAAACTACATTTTCATTACTGCAACACAGACTGTTGTTGCAAACACATATTTGGGTTTATGTGATGTTCTTTTATGCAGAGTCACACAGAGAAATCTGCTGTTCTGCAAATATGAAGCAATCTGAGAACATTGAAATGGAATCTGCCTAGAGGTTGATCATAGCGCTCCACAAAATTCACCAAGAGCCAGAAACAGGTGGACAGGTCCTTATTGTGTAAATGTTGTGTATTTCCACAGCTGCCAACGCATTCCAGTAAGTTCACGTCTTGAGTCAATGAGCTGCTGGCCGCCATTGATGACATCACAGCGGCTAAAGCAAACGAGTGTCGGCATTTGTCCTACAAGGATCAGAGAGGCTGCTTCTTCAGGAAAGTCTCATTTAGGTTCAGTGATTGTCCGTCTACAAAATGGAGACATAATGAGATCTGAACAAGAGACAAAGTAGAACACACAAGAAAAAGGAAACAATGACAGAAATAAAGGATTGATGTTGTTCTTCCTGCATTTGCACACATCTGTCTCTGTCTGACACCACGTCCAACATCCAGCTGCATGAAGACTGCAGAGAGAGGCTGTTCTCTGAGCTGGTCGATAGACCTCAAGGATCTACGGACAGAGGAGCCTGTGAGAGAGGAGTTCAATAAACTTCAATTGAGCTCCACTTGCTTTAATGACATTCATCCTGTTGGTGTGTGTGTGTGTGTGTGTGTGTGTGCACGTGTGCACCCCCAGAGACCGGTCAGTGTTACACTGATAATGAAAATACAGCTAAAGCTGTTATTGAACGCAGCGTCCGCTGAACAGGTGGGGGGTGTCGGATATTGTGACATGTAATGATCATGGGGGGGGGGGGGGGGGGGTTCCTTTTACAAATGTAAGCATTATCTTCTGCTTTGCCTCCAGAGGTTTCAAACTTCTGAACCTCTCCAGCACTGAAAAGCTCATGAGGACAAATGACCAAAACACACAGCAGACTGGATAGGGATTGGAGGAAAACTTCAACCGCTTGAAAAAATTCTCTTCTTGGTTTTCCTGAAACTCTTTGCTTACTCCCCAACAAAATTTGGGGGGGTGTAAGACAAAAACAAAGCATGGACTTTTGCTTCTTCTGCTGCAGTCAAAAATCTTAGAAAAAAAGGTGCTGAAAAAATAAAATACAAGATTGTAATCATAAATAATGTAGGCTTTCTGGGTCCACTGGTCCTCTCCATGCAGGGAGGGGGATCCCTGAGTCTCTGGCTAGACCAGGAGCCGGGGATCACATCACATCTGAACATAGGGGTGTCCCTGTGGTGCTGGTTCTGACAATCACCTGAGCACAGGTAGATGGATGGATGATAGATGATGGATGGATGATGGATGATGGATGGATGATGGATGATGGATGGATGATGGATGATGGATGGATGGATGATAGATGATGGATGGATGATGGATGATGGATGGATGGATGATAGATGGTGGATGGATGATGGATGGATGGATGATGGATGGATGGATGATGGATGGATGATGGATGATGGATGACGAATGGATGATAGATGATGGATGGATGGATGGATGATGGATGGATGGATGGAGGGATGATGGATGGATGGATGATGGATGGATGATGGATGGATGCATGGATGATGGATGGATGGATGGATGCATGGATGATGGATGGATGATGGATGGATGGATGGATGGATGATGGATGGATGGATGGATGATGGATGGATAGATGATGGATGATAGATGATGGATGGATGATGGATGATGGATGATGGATGATGGATGGATGGATGGATGGATAGATGATGGATGATAGATGATGGATGGATGATGGATGATAGATGATAGATGATAGATGATGGATGGATGATGGATGATGGATGATGGATGGATGGATGGATAGATGATGGATGATAGATGATGGATGGATGATAGATGATGGATGGATGATAGATGATGGATTGATGATGGATGGATGGATGGATGATGGATGGATGGATGAATGATGGATGGATGATGGATGGATGGATGGATGATGGATGGATGGATGATGGATGGATGGATGATGGATGGATGGATGGATGGATGGATTGATGGATGGATGATGGATGGATGGATGGATGGATGGATTGATGGATGGATGATAGATGATGGATGGATGATGGATGGATGATGGATGGATAGATGGATGATAGATGATGGATGGATGGATGATGAATGGATGGATGGATGATAGATGATGGATGGATGATAGATGATGGATGGATGGATGATAGATAGATGATAGATGATGGATGGATGATAGATGATGGATGGATGATAGATGGATGGATGGATAATAGATGATGGATTGATGATGGATGGATGGATGATGGATGGATGATGGATGGACGCATGGATGATGGATGGATGATGGATAGATGGATGGATAGATGATGGATGATGGATGGATGGATGGATGATAGATTATGGATGGATGATAGATGGTGGATGGATGATGGATGGATGGATGATGGATGATAGATGATGGATGGATGATAGATGATGGATGGATGATGGATGATGGATGGATGGATGGATGGATGGATGGATCATATGAAGTGATATTTATGCCACCACTTTGCAAAAATAACTTTCCAAGTTGCAATCAAAAATGGGAAATATTATTTTTCAAAACGTTTTTATTTCTAATAAACTTTTTTCTTTTCAAATTTTTTTTGCTTAACCCTTGTGCTATCCTATGACCCCCCCCCCCCCTTCCATTGAGGTGTTCTCCTACCATGACAAAGGTGGATAAAGGTGGAGAGGATTTCATGTAATCCATGGACACCAGTGAAGATCACAAATCATTGAAGAACAAAGGTTCAGAGCTCTGTCTAGTGGGTCTAGATGACCCCACTGTCTAGTGGGTCTAGATGACCCCACTGTCTAGTGGGTCTAGATGACCCCACTCCCAATGTTAACGTGCCTAGGATAGAACAAGGGTTACAACATGTTTTGTGTTGCAACACAAATGTTTTTAATGCGTTGTTTTTTCCACTTTTTTTTTCTTTGATTTTGCTCACATAAGTTTCAGTTTATTGCGACAAAGCTGCCATCAAACAGCTGCTTATTGGTCCAGATTCTAACCAATCAGGGGTCTCTGTCTCCTTTTGGGGGCAAACCTCCTTGGACACAGTCCACTTTGGACTTTGTATCGGTTCTGTTGGGATTCGGCAGTCTTGTACCATTGTGGCTCGTTTGTCAGAGTAAAACCCAGAAGGAACAGCAAAGCGGCTAAAATCAAACAGAGTTTAGTATCTATTCATGTTTGTGGAGCGACCAGCGTGTTTAAAATGTCTGCAGCAGAAAAAAACGTCTGAGCTCCGACTCCGTCCAGCTGGAAGTAACGTTTGTAACGATGTTTAAATATGAAGAGAAAATAACATTTTTTCATGAGTAATGCTTTTTTACTTTGGACTAAAGAACACGAGTTCTGCAATGAACATAATGTTAAAAATGTTTCTTCTGCTAAATACATTGAGTCTGCTTTGGTGAGCCGTCATTCTTTTGCTTATTATTGCATTTAATTTAATTAAAAAAACGTGTGTAGCATAAAACAGTATGTGCTTTAAATCTTTTTTTTTTTAACAGCAAACAGATCTTTAAAAAAATCAAACTATTTACTAATATTTGCTCTTGAGGACTCACAGATCACACACAGACCATTGATTTAGTGTCAGCAGATCAACTTTACCGTTTATTTGACAGTTTCAGGAAATCCTCAGTCATAAATTCACAAAATGACTGAATAAAAAAGAAAGAAAGTATAAATAGTTTTTAAAATGATTCAAATTCATTTTTCACTCAAAGACTAAATGGAGGGTAAAGAGCTGCTTCAGCTTCTCAGTAGCAGACGCCATGTTGGATAAATATGATGGTTTGATTGGTTAGAATCTGGACCAATCAGCAGCTGTTTGATGGCAGCTTTGTCGACAAAATAAAACCTAAGGGAGCAAAATCGAAGATAGGAAAAAATGCTAGATGAGACACAATGCATAAAAACATTAGCAAATGGAAAAATATATTTTGATAGCAAACAAAAATACATTTGAAAGCAAATATTCAATATTTTCTTAATGTTCTTTAATATTTTTTCAACTTCTTGCTGCTGCAGACAAAAAGAATGTCCTCATCGTGGGATTAATAAAGTCTATCTATCCATCTTAGAAAGTCCTGTTTGCAGCGTGGTGGCACACATATCACTCCACAGCTCAAAGCACCAATCACTGATGGAATGTTTCTGTCTTTCATAGTGACCACGGTTTCAGCAGGGTGATGGCGTGGGGGGTGTCCAGAAAAGGTTGTTTCTGCAGAGTCCATTCATTTCTGACTCCTTATGTAACAAGCTCATCTGCTGTGACCCTCGACTGACTGGAACACTAACCCACCAATGAAAACACGCTGAAACAGACGTCCCAGGACAAAGTCTCCTATTTCTCTGAGAAGACAAGAGAGAAATGGTGACGGGAACTCTTTCAAACATTTTGTCAGCTTCCCTGAAGCAGTTTTAGAAGAACTTGTAGAAGTAAAGAAAATGTCACTGTAACCCTTGTTCTATCCTAGGCACGTTAACATTGGGAGTGGGGTCATCTAGACCCACTAGACAGTGGGGTCATCTAGACCCACTAGACAGAGCTCTGAACCTTTGTTCTTCAATGATTTGTGATCTTCACTGGTGTCCATGGATTACATGAAATCCTCTCCACCTTTGTCATGGTAGGGAGAACACCTCAATGGAAGGGGGGGGGGGTCATCTAAGATAGCACATGGGTTACAGACCCTTTTTCCTGTTTTGCTGAACCTTAACCTGCTGTACCCAACAGCAGTCAGTGGAAACCCCCCCACGGGACGGACAGAGCCGAGGCGGGATGGAGGTGTGGTACGACTCACAACAAAGATCCCTCAGACAGCCCTGTAGTCGGGAGAACCCCTGGCTGAGCTTCACACAGTTCTCCCTGACACACACACACACACACACACACACAAGCATGCACACACACACACACAAACAAAAAAATGCACACACACACACAAGCATGCACACACACACCAACATGCACACACACAAGCATGCACACACACACACAAGCATGCACACACACACACACACACACACAAGCATGCACACACACACACAAGCATGCACACACACACACACACACACACACAAGCATGCACACACACACACACACAAGCATGCACACACACACACACACACACACACACACACACACACACATGCACACACACACACACACACACAAATGCACACACACACACACACACAAGCATGCACACACACACACACACACACACAAGCATGCACACACACACACACAAGCATGCACACACACACACCAACATGCCTCCCTCTCCAGGTAAAAACACAAACTTCAAAGGAAAATGGAAACCTGAAAGGCTGCCAAACAGCAAGAACCCACATCACCTTTTCTCTCCTTTTTTTTTTCATCAACTCACCTTTTCTTTAACTCGGTTCTTTCTTTTTTTTCTCAGATGGAGGTCTGACACAGGCTGTGAGTCAGCATCACATGCTGGTACTCAGGTACTAAGATGCTCTCCTCCTGCTCTATAGGCCCCTATAGGCGTTTCTAAACACAAAGGAAGGACTAGACACAGACAATGGACACACGTGACCCTAAACAGGCTCTGATCTCATCTGCAACGTGTTGCCGATGAACCTGGATGTGGCTGCTGCTCGTATGTCAACGTCCTCCTGATGTGAAGGACATTTGTGTGGACAGCGCTGTCTCCAGTCTCCCTTCCACTGATGGCCGACACGGCGGGAAAGCTCCTCCTGAAAGGGACGGCCGGCTGCGCAGACGGTCTCACAAAGCCAACAAGGACCTGACGACTCACATGACCCGAGCCCGTCTGCACAGAGTAGATGAAAGGTCCCCACACATGCCGGGGGGGTGAATCCCTAAATCACACCTGCTCCTCAGGAAATTTCAGTCCTGAGGGTTCACTCACTTACTTCAAGGCTGACAACTTTTCATAATTAAACTCAACCTTTTTCAGTTTCACCTCCTGCTTTTGGACCCGCTTTGACTAAAAACAGTGGTGACAGTCAGGTTCAAGTCTGTAGATCTTTATCTTTGGTGTTTGTACCTGCTTTCCTATATTACAGATCAATAGTTTGCAACCTTTTTGTCTTGTTTCTTGTTGTATAGTATAGTTTGATCATGAAAGCTTTGTGGTTTTGCTGCATGTTTGTTCTTTTCCGTGATTCAGAAACTGTGAAATCATTTAAATGAAATTCATGTCAAAATAACTCAGTTTTCATGGTCAGTACATCGAAATGATTGAATATTCATTCATTCATCTTCTTCTGTTTTGTCCCTTTTGGGGTCACTTGGCTGCTGGAGCCTATCCCAACCGCTCATGGTCGAAGGCAGTAGCATCCTGGACGGGTCTCCGGTCTGTCGCAGGGCCACTCTAATGCAAAGAAGCACAGAAACATTTCCAATAGATCTGAAACGTTATTTATTCACAAACAGCAGGTCAAAAAGCTTTTTACACAGATTTGGCATTAACTCGTAAATGTGCTGGTAATTAACTGCACAAAAAAGTGTATTTTGGTTTATTCATCTTGTTGACATTTTTTTTGTTATGTTATGAGACAGAACTTCATGTAAATTCATTCTGTGATGGTTCTTTTATTGCACATAAAATTACATGTTTTTACTTTTCCGTTTGTTTGGTTATCACAGGCGTGTCAACTTTCCTCAATTAGACAGCTTCTTTTTTTTTAAGTCCTGTTGTTAAACTGGTTGAATTGTTAAAAATACGTCATAAACAGTCATTTGATGGAGGGAAATTTCTCCACCAGATTGTCCTTTGACATCGTTTCACTGAAGCATCTTCCTTCTTCCTCACAGGTGCAAACAAACACCTCTCAGGTATCAAACTGCTTCAGCCGTTGGAGGAACGGGACAGAAGGACAAACTGCACCAAAACTCTCTGCCCGCTCGTTCAAAGCCTTTTCTGAGAAAACCTGTTTACAGTAGAACGTGTTGTTTCCTGGGTTGGTGTGTTTACATGATCACTTTGACATACTCTGTGACAGGGCTGCACGGTCTGAGGAGAACTCGCCATATTAGTGATCACTAGTGCGATGATGATATAAACGAACAAATAGCAAAACAACCAAAAACATTTCCATTTCACCGCAACAGTTGAACTTAAATAAGAGAGAACATACTGTAGCCCTTGTGCTATCCTATGACCCCCCCCCTTCCATTGAGGTGTTCTCCTACCATGACAAAGGTGGATAAAGGTGGAGAGGATTTCATGTAATCCATGGACACCAGTGAAGATCACAAATCATTGAAGAACAAAGGTTCAGAGCTCTGTCTAGTGGGTCTAGATGACCCCACTGTCTAGTGGGTCTAGATGACCCCACTCCCAAGGTTAAAGAGCCTAGGATAGAACAAGTTAAATCATACTCCAAATGACCTTCGTCTACTTAGGAGGCCAACATCTAACATAACAGAGCTCCATCGATGGGTCAACAACGTGAAGGTGTCTATCTGATTGGTGAAACCCCTAAAGGGATTTTTTTGATTCGTTCAAAACTTCAAGCTTCCATAAGATTGTTTTAGCACATTTAATAGTAACCATTTATTGAGCGATCTGCGTATTGCATAGTTTGATATTGATATGACAATAAATTTGTGATTTATTGTGCAGGCCTACTCTGTGATCCACTACTGCCAGTTCATGGTTTCCACAGAAATGTTTGGAGAACAGAACATACAAAATAATAACCACCTAAAGATTGTTTTGTGTAGACGACATTGTTAGACAGCACAGATGATTCATTCATCTTCTAAACCCTTTCAGGGTGACCCGACTGCCGGAGCCTATCCCGGCCCCTCAAAGGTGGGCAACGGTGGGGGACACGCTGGACGGGTCGCCACTCTGACGCACACAGAATCACGCTCACATGCACAGCTAGGGGCAATTTAGAGTAACCGATTGGTTGTGGATGGTGGGAGGAAGCCACACATGCACAGACTCCACACAGAATGGTCCCTGGTCCCAAGTCCCAGACCTGAAACAGAATCACCAATGGGAGATTCTGTTTCAGGTCCAGGACCTGAACCAGTGCCTCCTTGCTACGGGGCAAGAGTGCTAATCACTGCTCCACCATGCAGATTGCCCCTCCGTTAGCCACTGAACACTCACTAGTGTTATCAATACTTTAGGATCTGCTGCTTTTTCATTAGAAAATGTCAGATCAATAAAGTTTGAATCTATTTGAAATGTTTTCTTGGTAAACATGAAGTCTAAGAAAACTATAAAAACGTTGATGCTTTTTGAAACATTTTTATTCATCTCATACCTGGAAAAATATATTTTCAAAATAAATAAATTTATGAAATAAATACACGGTGTGTCCCTGGAAACAGCATGATAAATTAGAATCAGATCTTTCTGCAGAGATGTCCACGTCTGTCCCGTGCTCGCCATCCGGACAGTAGCTAAATCCTTCACTGAACATTAGA
The DNA here is from genome assembly GCA_023969325.1 of Oryzias curvinotus. Classification (NCBI taxonomy): domain Eukaryota; kingdom Metazoa; phylum Chordata; class Actinopteri; order Beloniformes; family Adrianichthyidae; genus Oryzias; species Oryzias curvinotus. The sequence continues at coordinate 14,673,401 of CM043706.1, forward strand.
ACCAAAGTTCTTCTGACTCCAGGAGACACCTTCTTCTTGACCTCCATGCGGCGTGAAGAACAGTCCCGTTTCGGAGCAGGATCCATTTTTGTTTCCAGTACGTCAAACTACCTTTGTAATGTAAACAAATCCCACATTTCAGTGGATCGGTCATTGAGAGAGTCCTAGCAGCCTCTGTGGTATCGAGAAGACCTCCTGATAGAAGAGTCACTGGTTCAGCAGCCACGCCTCCAGCAGCTGGGGGGCTTCTCCGGTTCCTGGTCCACATGGAGTCTGGACCAACACACATGTTAGTTAGATGAATATGGAGGGAAATCCACATGATGTACGGCCAGAAGGCTTTTGCATAGTTTAGGGCAAAACATGAAGTCTTTGCTTCCTTGATGTGTCCGTCCACAGAAGATTCCTGCAACCATCAGTCTTCCAGACTGTCTGATTCCCTCCTCCTCTCCAGCTCTGCAGTGCTGACATGGTCCTCTGCTGTCCAGATCAACAACAGATTAGGAGCATGTATGTTTGCCTTTGGAGCTTAACATGTTTCTCCAAACCAGAACCACTTTTCTTTGGTTTCAACTCTGACCCAAAATGTCTTTGTAAAGCTCTGGAACTCGGTCTGGATCTACAGGCCTTGGAAGGAAGTGAGTGAACCTCTGATGTCGCCTTGACCTTGTCCCATCACGAGACGTCCCGTCTTTGTTCAGGGCCACAAAGTAAAAGGAGCCTTTCTCTCGGTGTCGGTAGATGTTGGAGGAGTAGGTGTTGTACCAGTTTTCCTCAAACTGCTCCCTGAAGACGCATTCTGCTGACAGCTTCGCCTTCAAACAGACAGCATGATGGTTAGTCTAGAGGTAAGGGTAGCTTCTGCAGAAAGGCTGTTAGCCAGCAGGCAAAGAACAACACGTTCAATCATCCGGTAGAAAATGTTTTCTTACCGAGCCATACAACTCGCCCTTGTTGTTCATGGCGAGGTAAAGGCCGCTGTCCACCCCTCTGATGCTGACAAGCCCCACAGCCAGACTAATGAACTCCAGGATACCTGCACAGACGCGTCACATGACGTCAGAATGGGATAGATCCAATGAATGAACAAACAGATATACATGGAAGTTATAGTAACCATGACTACCATACTCTGTGTAAGCCTGTATGTCAAAACAAAAAAGAAAACTCAACTTTGCTTTAAACAAAACAGGAATTCAATGCAAAGAAGGTTCTAACAGCTTTAGGACTGGATGATTAGAACCCAAAGTTCCAACAAGAACTGGAGGTGTTCCCCTGAAAAGTCTGCTGGCTTCTGCAGACAGAAGGCGGTTCAGGGACAAACACGACTTCCATCCAAACAGAAAGCCTCTGCAGAGCTGGGTGTAGATGCAGCTTCAGATGAAGCCTGTGAAGCCCCGCGGATTCAGATGAAGCCTGAGAAGCCCCGCGGCTCCAGATGAAGCCTGTGAAGCCCCGCGGCCAAAGATGAAGCCTGTGAAACCCCGCGGCTAAAGATGAAGCCTGTAAAGCCCTGCGGCTTCAGATAAAGCCTGTGAAGCCCCGCGGCTACAGATGAAACCTGTGAGGCCCTGCTGCTTCAGATGAAGCCTGTGAAGCCCAGCGGCTCCAGATGAAGCCTGTGAGGCCCCGCTGCTACAGATGAAGCCTGTAAAGCCCTGCGGCTTCAGATAAAGCCTGAGAAGCCCCGCGGCTACAGATTAAGCCTGTAAAGCCCCGCAGCTAAAGATAAACCTGTGAAGCCCCGCGGCTACAGATTAAGCCTGTGAAGCCCCGCGGCTTCAGATGAAGCCTGTGAAGCCCCGCGGCTCCAGATGAAGCCTGTGAGGTCCCGCAGCTAAAGATAAAGCCTTTGAGGCCCCGCGGCTTCAGATGAAGCCTGTGAAGCCCTGCGGCTTCAGATGAAGCCTGTGAAGCCCCGCGGCTAAAGATGAAGCCTGTAAAGCCCCGCGGCTTCAGATAAAGCCTGTGAAGCCCCGCGGCTCCAGATGAAGCCTGTGAAGCCCAGCGGCTTCAGATGAAGCCTGTGAAGCCCAGCCGCTTCAGATAAAGCCTGTGAACCCCCGGGGCTCCAGATTAGGCCTGAAAAGTCCCACGACTTCAGATAAAGCCTGTGAAACCCCGCGGCTTCAGATGAAGCCTGTGAAGCCCCGCGGCTCCAGATGAAGCCTGTGAAGCCCCGCGGCTTCAGATGAAGCCTGTGAAGCCCCGCGGCTCCAGATGAAGCCTGTAAAGCCCCGCGGCTTCAGATTAAGCCTGTGAGGCCCCGCGGCTTCAGATAAAGCCTGAAAAGTCCCGTGGCTTCAGATAAAGCTTGTGAAGCCCCGCGGCTACAGATGAAGCCTGTGAAGCCCTGCGGCTAAAGATGAAGCCTGTGAAGCCTCGCGGCTTCAGATGAAGCCTGTAAAGCCCCGCGGCTTCAGATAAAGCATGTGAAGCCCCGTGGCTACAGATGAAGCCTGTGAAGCCCCACTGCTTCAGATGAAGCCTGTAAAGCCCCGCGGCTTCAGATGAAGCCTGTGAACCCCCGCAGCTAAAGATGAAGCCTGTGATGACCCGCTGTTTCAGATGAAGCCTGAGAAGCCCCGCTGCTACAGATGAAGCCTGTAAAGCCCTGCGGCTACAGATTAAACCTGTAAAGCCCTGCGGCTTAAGATAAAGCATGTAAAGCCCCGCGGCTTCAGATGAAGCCTGTGAAGCCCCGCGGCTCCAGATGAAGCCTGTGAAGCCCCGCGGCTCCAGATAAAGCCTTTGAGGCCCCGCGGCTTCAGATGAAGCCTGTGAAGCCCCGCGGCTTCAGATGAAGCCTGTGAAGCCCCGCAGCTAAAGATGAAGCCTGTAAAGCCCCGCGGCTAAAGATGAAGCCTGTAAAGCCCCGCGGCTTCAGATAAAGCCTGTGAAGCCCCGCGGCTCCAGATGAAGCCTGTGAAGCCCAGCGGCTTCAGATGAAGCCTGTGAAGCCCCGCGGCTCCAGATGAAGCCTGTAAAGCCCCGCGGCTTCAGATTAAGCCTGTGAAGCCCCGCAGCTCCAGATTAAGCCTGAAAACTCCCACGGCTTCAGATAAAGCCTGTGAAGCCCCGCGGCTACAGATAAAGCCTGTGAAGCCCCGCGGCTACAGATGAAGCCTGTAAAGCCCCGTGGCTTCAGATAAAGCCTGTGAAGCCCCGCGGCTACAGATGAAGCCTGTGTAGCCCCGCAGCTAAAGATGAAGCCTGTGAAGCCTCGGGGCTTCAGATTAAGCCTGTAAAGCCCCGCGGCTTCAGATAAACCATGTGAAGCCCCGTGGCTTCAGATGAAGCCTGTGAAGCCCCGTGGCTTCAGATGAAGCCTGTAAAGCCCCGCGGCTCCAGATGAAGCCTGTGAACCCCCGCAGCTAAAGATAAAGCCTGTGATGCCCCGCTGTTTCAGATGAAGCCTGAGAAGCTGCGGAGCTTCAGCTGAAGTTTCGGGGACCAAATCTGTTGGTGTCCGTTTCTGGGTTCAGTGACGTCAGAATAGCTACTGATGAGGAAACGTTCGTACCGAATCTACTGTGGTCCCTCCGGGTGCCCTGCACGGTCCCGTCCGGATGGATCTCCAGGTGGAAGCCGGTCCTGCAGTACAGCTGCCTCCGCCGCAGGATCCCCTTCAGATGGCTGAGCTCCGCCAAGCTCCGGGACAGCCTCTCCGCGGACACCAGGTGCTCCTGCTGCCCCCCTAGCATCAGCCCGGTGACCGGGTCCACTGCCCCCACGGGGGTGAGAACGAAATGCGAGCCAACCGGAGCCTGCGCACCACCGAAGCTGTCCAGAAAGCCGTGGGTGAAGCTCCCCAGCTCGGCCGCTGCCCCCATCACAGATGCCCCCCTCCCAGAATCCGAGTCGAGTTCTGAGAGGAGTGCGGAGCCTCTGAGAACCGGCCCCGTCCCGCCAACAGCGACAGAAGTTGGCTTTGCGCAGAGACGGTCCCGCAGATGAGTGTTGTTGCGCAGCGCTGAGATCTGCTTGTGAGTTGGATGAAGCTGCTCCGTTCTCCCGCCGTTCTCCTCCCGGTTGCAGAGTCAGTCTGTCCTCCTCTCTCCTCCTCTCTTTTATCCCGTCTCTCCTCCTCGCGTTGGGATCCACCCCTTCCCCGGGACTCCTCATGAATCCTCTTCAGTCTCCGCAGCGCAGTGGAGCGGCCGCACCTCGATGCGCACTTGGTGTCGCGCTGGTTTTGCGCTCCGATCCCATTAGAGAAAAAGAAAAGTCTCCATAAAAGGATCTGCGTCCTCTTTTCCTGTCGGGACGCTCATCTGACGCTCAGGCTGACAGAGACCCCCACCCGCGGCGCGCGCACCTGCAGTGCTTTTCTGTGTATGCACGCACGCGTGCACATACACAGACTGCCAAAGAGGATGCAAAATGTCACGCGCGGTGTGATAAAAGGCTTCAGAGCTCAGCGCGAGCCCGGGTTCGGACTCCCGACTCAGGTGCTGCCGCGGAGGAAAGCCCCGTTTGCGTAACGTTCACGCGCAGCGGCTGATTTATTGCTCCTGTTAGAGCCCGCGTGCACACACACCTGTGCAAACGGCATCACTTGACTGTCAATCCCGTCATTGATCTGACGCTTTGAACAGCCCGCCGAGATCCTTAATTGTGGTCTTAAAAGTCATATCAAAGGCGGAGACTTCAAAGGCCGCAGATCTTGTGAGAGGATCAGAAAAAACACGTTTCTGTTTGAACCCCCCCCCCCCCCCCCATAACCAAAACAAACCAAAACACTGCGGCCTCCTGAAATAATGCAGTCTACTCACTCTATTGAAATGACCCCTTGACCCCAGAGCAAGGACATCAAAGAGAAACAGAAAGCTGCATCTGCACACCTTTAGTGACGTCAGCAACAACAAAGGTGACGTCGAGTGTGATTATGATTTCTGTATTCAGACGGCCTTTTCTGTGTGTGTGGGGGGGGTCCCCTATACATCGATTTCGACATCTCTGCGGGCACTCTCGCGCAACAAACACACGCGCCCACGCCCCGCCCACTCTTCTGTCTCCCGGGAGTCCCGTTGATAAATGAGCCGCGGGCGCTGAGGTGTGCACGCGGGCCATGTGCCCCCCCCCCCCCCCTTCGTTTATTAGTATTTATGAGGCACAGCCACATAAAGATGGCGGGTCGATCTCATGGCCTCAGGCTGATCACGTATCGACCCTTTAACGTCACATCCTGCAGTGATTCCCAGGGTCACATGACCTGGATGAAGCGATGCTGCTGCAATAGGAAGAGCAGGATGCGGAAAAGCGGCAGTGGTGGTGATGAAGGGGCCCCTGGGAGGGACCCCCCCACCCACTCTCAGCATGGGTTTGAATGGCTGGATAATGGGAGATCTGAGGAACAGCCGCCTGCAGGGATGTCATGGTCGTGGTCTCCGTCCTCAGAAGGAAAACAGACATGTTGTCTCTGACCGAGCCGTTTGGTCTGAAATGAGCGGGAAAGTTCTGTGGATCTTTCAGCCCCATCATTTGTCCCTGGAGGGACTCTGATAAACGAAGGGAGCACATTTGCTTAATCAAAATCAACCTTTTTAATGGTTTTTAACTACTTTCTGCTTTGTGTTTGATGTGTTTTCGGCTAAGCAGCGGTGATTCAGGCCTTCATGCAGGAACAGGTGACGGGCCGTCCTTCAGCCGTCTGCCCTTTCTTCTCCCAGCATCAAAGTCACCAGAAAAACCCCATCAGGTTAGCATCAGGCCTTCATGTAAAAACCCAAATGAAAAGTTTCTCTTTGATATTTCTTCATCAGCATCTTTGATCCTCCACTGAAAGTTGAAACTGCTGACTGTCAATGGAAAGTGAAGACTCGCACCAGTCCCTTACAATTCATCTTGGAAAATAGTTTATTATCTAGAAAATGTCACAGCGCCTCTGCTCTCCTCTGGACTTCACCAGCTGTGACCACTTCACCCTCATCAGTCGGCTGCTCTTAAGGAGTTCCAGCTCATTCAGCCAATGCCAGCTCGGTACCCCTAATGGTGACCACGCCTGGTCTGCCTGCTCATGCCTTGTGTTATCTCGCCTTGCCTGAATCTAATTCTATGTCTCCCTGTCTCAGGATTCCTCTCGACGAAGGTCACCTGTGTTGAAGTCCTCCACTGCTTACCTGTTGCCACGACGAAGTCCGGAACCGATGTGCCGCAGTTCAGCCTCCAGCCATGCCATGAGCCACGCTCTTGCCACATTCATCCAACTGCGAAAGACTTGATATTAAAACCTGCTTACCAACCCAATCGCTCCTGTGATCATTCTGGGTTCCAGCGTCTGGGTCTGCCTAGCCTGAACATTATGACAGAACGAACTGGCCCAACTCCAGACCTAGCTGACCCAGATGGTCTCCGCTACGCTGTAAGCCAACAAGGGATCACCCTGGGACGCCAAGCCGATGCTCTCTTCCAAATTGCCTCAGCCCAACAAGAACTTTTTCGACGACTCGACGGTATGTCGCACACGTTAATACAAATTACTGGTCAAGCCTCCGCCTCTATTCCCACAGTGTCTGCCGCCACTTCCGGCAACAACCCTGTTTCCACTCCCGACATGACGACAGAGAATTTCCGCCTCTAGCCAGAACCATTCCATGGGGATGTGGAGGCCTGTGGGGGTTTTCTCCTCCAATGTCAGCTTCTCTTCCAACAAGCTCCATGTCACTACTTTTCGGATCACAATAAGATCCCACTTATCATAAACTCCCTACGCAGTAAAGCCCTCCAATGGGCACAGGCCTTCCTGGCGGCCAACCCCATTACCCACTTGTCTTTTGATCGTTTCATAGACAAATTCAGATTCGTTTTTGACCAGCCCCGGAACAGGATGAAGCCGCCCATAAACTACTCGCCCTCAGACAACGTAACCGCCCTGTCAGTGAACACATCATCGATTTCCGCATTTTAGCGGTGGAGGCTGGATGGACCGATCCAGCACTCCGGAGCGTGTTTGATCAATCTCTCAGTGAACCCATCAAAGACCATATATGCACCCAGCCAGAGGCTAATTCTTTCGAGAAGCTAACCGCTGCTGCCCTACGCTCAGACATCAGGCCCCATGAACGCAACCTGAATCGAAGCCATGTTCCCCGGAAGGTTCCCGTGCAGACCCCCCAGAATCTGCCTGTTTGTCCCGTCTTCCCCCACTCATGTACAAGACCCCAAGATATTTAAACTCCTCCACTTAGGGCAGGGACACTCTATCCACCAAGAGATGGCAAACTACCTTTCGTTGGTCTCAGATTTAGCAGTGCTGACCCTCATCCCAGCCGCTTCACAATCTGCCACAAACCACCCCAATGCATGCTGGAGGTCCCGGCTTAATGAAGCCAACAGGAGAAAAAAATCAGATTCATCGTTTCACTAAATTAGCCTCTAGAATTTTTGAGCTCACAGGTCCAGTTTTCCTTTTTTTTTTCAGGTTGATCTTTGAAACCTTGTTGTTTGAGGTCTGATCTACTGGATGCAGATCAGAATCTCCGTCCGGTAAATCTCCGCGTCTGCATTTAGCCGGTCCCGCTCTAACATCCACGCGGCTTCACATCTCGCGAGGAGACTGATGACATGCGACCGCGGTGAAGTTAGTTTTAGTTGGATATTCGACAGACATTCAGCGCGGATCTCCAGTGGGGCCTCTTAGGGACTGTCAACAAATTAACAAGTGCATGAGATGGAGAAGATTTTAACTTGCACAAATGAATAAAAATGAATAAAGTACTATTTAAAAACATTATCATTTTGTGTCTTAGTAAAAAAATTTTTCATTTTCGCATTTAGTGTCTTAAAAATCTATTTCTTTTGCAAATCTTACATTACTTTTTGTATTAAAATTACATAGGTTTGCATATAAAATGTAATCGTTTCTTCAATAGCTCCCAATACACCTGACCCAAAGATATAAAACCTATGCCAAACTGTTGTACTGACATACCAACATCAGACACACCTCTTTGTTTTGTAATCAGAAATGTATTTTATATGAATTTTTATATTAAAATTCCATAGGTTTGCATATGAAAATGGGTCAATTTTTTCAATAGCTCCCAAACCGTATCTCCCAAAAATATGAAACCTATGCCGAATTGTAGGACGGACATCCCAACAACAGACACACCTCTTTGTTTTGTAATAAAAAAAATCATATAAAATACACATAAAACACATACACATAAAATAACATTTCTGATTATAAAACAAAGAGGTGTGTCTGAAGTTGGGATCTCAGTACAACAATTCGGCATAGGTTTCATGTCTTGGGTTTGATCTGAAATCTTCTCCATCTCATGCACTTGTTAATTTGTTGACAGTCCCTAAGAGACCCCACTGGAGATCCGCGCTGAATGTCTGTCGAATATCCAACCGATAGTTTTGCACAATCCCAGCAGCAGCAGCAGCAGTGCAGCAGCGGCAGCGGCAGCAGCAGCAGCAGCGGCAGCAATGGCCGCGCTCCGCAGAGCGGCAGCCCTCACCGGGAGGCTGCGGCTATGGCCGGTATCAGGGGGGGGGCTCCCCCATGGGCGGACATTGCGCTGTGTGATGGTCGGCGCGTGCGTGGCTGCGGGGAGCGCGGCGGTTCTTTACTTCCATCGCGGTGTTTGGAGCAGAAAGAGCCACCGGCTCCCCACCGGCGACTGGCTGCCGTCCATTCCGACCGTGGAAGCCAAGGAGCGGGTGAGTGAGGCGGTGCATCAGGGCGGCTGCCCGGTTGGCGCGTGCGGGGGTGGGGGGGGGGGGTGCTGTTACTGCTGACTCTGTGCCTCCGGACTTCGACCACTCTCGGATTCAGCTCCGTTTTGCTGTTCACTCCCCACTGCATCGGTCGCTGAATCCCCGGATGTTCTGTGGATCGATGGCAGCTGAAACACAGAAAAGTTCTCACGTGGGCAAAGTGTGTCGGTGGAAACTACGGTACGGTAGCTGCAGCGTTCGGCTGCAGTCACTTGCGCGCGCGCAGACGGCGCTCTCCGCGCGCTCTGGTGCTGAACCTGCAGCGCCAGGACAGCGGCGGCTCAAACTGCACAGGTGCGAGGACTCCATGGGCTCCTGGTACACAGCCCCCCCTGTCATTCCAAGTGACGTCATCAGCTGTTGACATGATAAATTACTTCAGTAAATGAGTTGAACCTTCATCCCAACTGTGTTTGGGACATTTGTTCCTTGAGGAAAGTTCTAACAGAAAAAGCTTTGACATAAAGGATTTTCAATAAACTTTCTTCTTATTTTATTTACAAAACACATTTCCTGACGTGAATTTATTATTTTACTTTCAGTCACTGTAAACCAAAGGCCTGAACTGTTTAAACTTCATTTTACACTAAATTACTTTATTGCTTCGCTTAAAAAACACTTTTCATTGCATTGTAACAGAAGTAAATATAACTGTAAACATACTTTACATATGGGAAAATAAACAATCTGTATGTTATTTTACAGATAATTCCAATGTGAAAGTGTTTGTTTATTCTTTTTTGACAATGGTTTGAGATGTATACCGAATCAGGTGCTCTACCTGCATCAGACACACCACTTTATGCCAAAGCATCTGCTGCATACATTCTCACAGGAACTCCATGTTAGAGCCAGTTTCCAAAGAAGACGTTCAAATAAAAGAGTTTTTGGTAAATAGTGTCCATTATTTGTAGTTTTCATTAAAGAAAGTAAAAGGAAGCAGAAAAAAATCTATTTAAACCAAAACTTGAATTTGGTGTAAAAAAAGATTTTAATTCTTTTCCCTATCGCTCAGCTCTGGTTCAGGGTGAACTCTGACTCCCCACAATAGTAGCTGGGATAGGCTCCAGCAACCCTGTGACCTCGAATGGGATTTAGCAAGTTCTGAAGATGGATGGATGGATGTAGGGGGGAATGGATGGATGGATGGATGGATGGAAGGGGGTTTGGGTTAGTTTTTATCTTTTGCATCTATCTGTCACACCTTAAAGACCCACTCTGATGAAGTTGATGTTTGGTGTTTAACATATTTTTCTGATTCAAAGCTTATGCATGAGGAACATTGATATTAAAACTGCATTTCTGATATTTATTTATTATAATCGTTGTGAGTCAGGAGCAGATGAAAGAATGCAGTTGGCAAAAGCTTGTATTTGTGACGTAGAAAATATGTTGGGCGGGGCCACCAGCTCCTTGCTCCGCCCCCTTTCTGATGCAGACCAATAGATCCATGAACGTCTTTGTTTTCCTGGTCTGAGCTGGAATCTGAATCAGAACTGAACGGAAGGATGGATGGATCTGATGTTGCTGCTGTTTTTGTTGGACCGCTAATGTTAGGTTGGGGGGGGTGAGGGGCTGTAAGCTAGCAGGAGAGCATTTAAATAAAGGGATTATGCTCTGCCCAATAAGAGGTGAATTTCTAATGAACTCCTGCTTCTCTGCAGAAACTATGTCCTAGAACACAGTTGTTTATTTGTCTCAAAACATCATCATTAAAAGAGGTCTTGGAACATTTTGAAAATAGATCAGAAGACGATAAGAGCGGGACTTTTAAAAGTCATAGTCCGATTCTGCAGCTTCCACTTTGGCCGTCATGGCTTAACCCTTGTGCTATCCTATGGGGTCCAGATGGCCCCCCCCTTCCATTGAGGTGTTCTCCTACCATGACAAAGGTGGATAAAGGTGGAGAGGTTTTCATGTAATCCATGGACACCAGTGAAGATCACAAATCATTGAAGAACAAAGGTTCAGAGCTCTGTCTAGTGGGTCTAGATGACCCCACTCGCAATGGTAAAGCACTAGGATAGCACAAGGGTTAAGGGAAAACCTGCATCACATTTGAATGGTTCCTGCATAAAATCTAGTGAACAAACAGTGTTTAAAGCAGCTGCAGATGTTTTACAGAGGATGAAGTTAAACTTGAACAGATAAGGAAACTGAAGCCTAGAAAAGAAACAGCTCCCATTTCAGCCTTGTTCAAGTCGGTCTGTGAAAATACCGTCAGATATTAAACTGCAGGAGACCACTGCTGTACATCATGGGTCTAGTTTTAAACCTCGAATCAGCAACAGTTTCTGACTCCTGCAGGGTTGTGTTTGGTCTGAGAGATGGAGTCACTCAGTCAGGCTTTGAGTATAGTTGGATGGCTTAGTTGGCTCTGTGTAGAACTGGACACCAGGGTTCAATTCCCGCGGGTGCTAAGTGTGGGTCTCTTGGGCAAGACCTGTCTGACTATGTAGCCACAACCCAGGGTCTCCCTGTTCTGGTCCTCAGCCTGGATAAAATACAGGTGGTGACCCCTGAAAGGTCAACATGGTCATGTTTAGAATTTTGGAAATTCAAAACTTTAAACTCCTGTTACTTATTTTTTAAAAAGTCACTTTCATTGGCTGTATATAAGAAGCTGCTAAGAGATGGGACTCACCCCGAATGGCTAACAGAAGGGCGAACGATCCTGATCCAGAAGGATCCCTCAAAGGGTGCAGTCCCATTCAACTACCGGCCAATAACCTGTCTCTACACAACATGGAAGCTCATGTCAGGCATCATTGCAACCAAGATAAATAGGCACATGGATCAATTCATGAGTAAAACACAGAAGGGCATTGGTAGAGACTCCAGAGGAGCCAAACACCAACTCCTGGTTGACAGAACAGTCGCTCAAGACTGCAAACCAACCTGTGCACAGCCTGGATTGATTACAAGAAAGCCTATGACTCAATGCCACACACATGGATCACTGAATGCTTGGAGCTGTACAACATCAACAGGACTCTAAGAGCCTTCATAGGAAACTCAATGAAGCTGTGGAAAACCACCCTTGAAGCCAATGGGAAACCACTTGCACAAGTGTCCATCAAATGTGGGATATACCAAGGTGATGCTCTGTCCCCACTGCTGTTCTGCATAGGTCTGAACCCCCTCAGCCAAATAACAACAACAAGACTGGCTATGGATACCGACTCAGAAATGGGGCCAAAATCAGTCACCTCCTCTACATGGATGACATCAAGCTATATGCTAAGAACTAGCGTGACATTGACTCCCTGATCCACACCACCAGGATCTACAGTAATGACATTGGGATGTCATTCGGGCTCGAGAAATGCAGCCGGATGGTGACAAAGAGAGGCAAGGTAGTCCACACAGGGGGGGTCTCACTCCCAGAAGGAACAATAGCAGACATTGAGGACAGTTACAAGTACCTTGGAATTCCCCAGGCAAATGGCAACCTGGAGCAGGCAACAAGGAAAGCTGCAACAGCTAAGTACCTTCAACGAGTAAGGCAAGTCCTGAGAAGCCAGCTCAATGGCAAGAACAAGACCCGGGCAATAAACAGCTATGCAATGCCAGTTATCAGATACCCTGCAGGAATAATAAGATGGCCAAAGGAAGAGATACAGACCACGGATGTTAAAACACGAGAGCTCCTCACCATGCATGGAGGGTTCCATCCCAAATCCAGCACTCTGAGACTGTATGCTAGCCGCAAGGAAGGAGGCCGAGGACTAGTGAGCGTAGAAGCCACTATCCAGGATGAAACATCCAAGATGCATGAATACATCAAGCTCAAGGCCCCAACTGACAGTGTGCTCAGTGAATGCCTCAGGCAATGGAGAGCAGAGGATACAGTGCTGGAGGACAGATCCTCATGGGAGGACAAACCCCTCCATGGGATGTACCACCGGACCATAACTGAAGTGGCTGATATCAAGAAGTCCTACCAATGGCTAGAAAGGGCTGGCCTACAGGACAGCACTGAAGCACTCATCCTGGCAGCTCAGGAACAAGCCCTGAGCACCAGAGCAATAGAGGCTCAGATCTACCACACCAGATAAGACCCAAGGTGTAGGCTGTGCAAAGAGGCGCCTGAAACAATCCAGCACATAACTGCAGGATGTAAGATGCTGGCAGGTAAAGCATACATGGAGCGCCACAATCAAGTGGCTGGAATAATATACAGGAACATGTGTGCAGAATATGGACTGGAAACCCCAAGGTCAAAATGGGAAACACCTCCGAAGGTGGTAGAGAACGAGAGGGCAAAGATCCTGTGGGACTTCCAGATCCAGACTGATAGGATGGTAATGGAGAACCAACCAGACATCGTAGTGGTGGATAAAGAACAGAGGAAAGCCGTTGTGGTGGATGTGGCAGTGCCAAGCGATGGGAACATCAGGAAGAAGGAACATGAGAAACTGGAGAAATACCAGGGACTCAGAGAAGAACTGGAGAAAGCCTGAAAAGTGAAGGTGACGGTGGTGCCTGTGGTAATTGGAGCACTCGGGGCAGTAACCCCCAAGCTGGAGGAGTGGCTACAACAGATACCTGGAAAGACCTCAGACCTCTCAGTCCAGAAAAGAACAGGAACAGCTAAGATACTGCAGGACCCTCAAGCTCCCAGGCCTCTGGTAGAGGACCCGAGCTTGGAGGAGAAACCACCCGGGGAGGGTGAGAGGGGCGTTTTTTTTTTTTATTCAAATAGTGTAGAGCATTACATGCATAGCTTTAGCTTTAACCCTTGCTCTATCATTAACCCCCCCCCCCTTCCATTGAGGTGTTCTCCTACCATGACAAAGGTGGATAAAGGTGGAGAGGATTTCATGTAATCCATGGACACCAGTGAAGATCACAAATCATTGAAGAACAAAGGTTCAGAGCTCTGTCTAGTGGGTCTAGATGACCCCACTGCCAATGTTAACGTGCCTAGGATAGAACAAGGGTTAAAAAAAAAAGAACTTGGAGACTGTGACTTTGTAGTTTTTTAAGGTCTCTTCCTGAAACCCGTTTTAGATTTAACTGTGATTTTCATAAAGAGCTGTGAGTTTAGTGACACAAATCAAGTGGATTTCTTCTCTTGCCTCATTGTCTTCATGTACGCCAAGTGGAACCATAAAGCAGATCCTACCAGTTCCACCTGGTACAACACTTTGCTCCAATCCCTCTGTGGATGTTGTGATGTTCTAAGTGAACCTGCTTGCGCTCAACTAGGATTTATTTTTAAACATGAACCTCAGTGTGCACACTCTTAAATGCGATTGCATTCCCGTGAAGCGAGGCCTTCATCTTCTGCTCCAGCGCAGCATCAAAGCCTTATGAATGAACCTGCATCCTCATTAGCATGTTTGCTGAGTCCAGCAGTAAGCTGTGCGTGCGCGGCCTGCAGCCAAACAGGCTTACAGTTGGAAACCTCTCTGCTAATTACACATACTGCACCGTCTGTTGGCACAGCAGGTTCTGCATACCGCAGCTAATCAAGTTTTGGTCCAGCGTCCCGCCGAGGACGACAGAGCGATGAAAACATAGGGAGGAAAGAAAGAGTAATCAAGTAGAAAGTGTCCTCCACTTTCACTGCACCAAATAGGGTGGCTCTATTTGTAATCCTCCAGAGCTAAATGGAGAGCTGATGCCAAGAATAGATGATCTGCTGGTCGTAGAGGCTGAAAGCAGGGAGTCCTAGGAGCTGCAGGACAGCTTTGACTGAGCTGTGTGTCGATTTCTGTTCTCAGAATCCCATCTGACGGCTACATCTGTGCATCTTTGTATTAAACATGGAGAAAAGTGTCATGTTTGCTGTCATTTCAACTGATAAATACATGTCTGGTTTACAGTAGAGTGAGCATCACATCCAGTAATATTTGAGTGTTTGTGTTACCGTCTGCAGGCACAACCTTTTGATTTTGAGGAGGGAGATGTGTACATTTCTTCCCACGAGCAGCGGTTCCGGATGTTCAGCTCAGTGGAGTATGAAGGCCAGCTGTACATGACTCCCCAGAACTTCATTGAGTCTGTTACTATGAGTGAACCAAGAAGTAAGTATGAAGATGACAGTTTGGTCTGGAGCCATCGCATGTAAAAATGTCATTATTATTGGTTCCTTGTATCAATGTTCGTCTGAATGGTAAACTCTAAGAGTCAAATCAGTTTATTCTCATTTTTCTTGTCGGCTAAAACTCTACAGAAACAATGACTGATCCTTGAAGCCCGATCCTCACAAACCCTTCTGAAACATTTATAGTTTATTCAACATTTGGAATATTGCTCAACATCAGGTTTCTTTATTCAGAGCAGTAGACTGTACCGTAGGGCCCTTTGTGTCTCTCTGGGCCTTAAAACCAGGAGTTCTTCCTCCCTCATCAGTTTAGAGCCACAGGTCATCTTCCTCCAGAAGAGGCCACTTTCCTTCATATTAAACTCTTGCTCCAGATGATAATTATTCTCCACCGTTATCTTCTTCAGCGTCTAACCCTTGTGTTATCCTACACACGTTAACATTGGGAGTGGGTGTCATGTCTCGTCAAGTTTCCTGTTTTATTTTGAAAGTCTAACCTCTCGTTCCAGACCTTCCCCTTCCTGCCTTGTCTGTTCCCCACACCTGAGTCTGTCTCATCATCCCTGATCATTCCCACCTGTGCTTCTCCTCCTCATGTATTTATAGCCTGTGTTTCCCTTTGTCCTGTGCCTGTTTGTCACGTGCTATCACCTGTCAAAGCTAGCTCTTCTCTTGTATCCAAGAATTAAAACCTCGTTAAGCTCTACATCTGAGTCCAGTCCTGTGTCCTGCCTGTCAGTGGGGCCATCTAGACCAGTGGTTTTCAACCAGTGTGCCGCGGCACACTAGTGTGCCGTGGGAGATGATCAAGTGTGGCGTGGGAAATGACCCATTCATTAACTGATCTAAAACCATTTCCCATCTCCAGGATTTCAGCTCTTTGTTCATCCAAACAGGCCCTGATAAAATACTGAGTAGTTAGGAATTTAAAAGATCATAAAATTATTTTTTCTTTGTGTTTATTTGATTCTGTTAAAGACATTTTGATAAGAATGACGGTACCGTGATTTAGCTGCAGCTATAACTGTTAGCGGAAAAGTCCCGCCCCTTTAACTGTCTCCACCAATCATTCTTGAAGGCTAAATCACATGTCATCAGTCTGACCAATCAGAAGTGGTTAAAGTCTTCACTTCCTTGTTCTGATTCTGCTCATAAAGTCTCTCAGTTCTAACAGAAATACCAGCTAAAGCTCGTCTTTAGTGGTGTAGCTTTCCACAGAATCCGGTGTCAGACCGTGGAACAAGAGAACAAAACCATGAAGCTCAGAGACGCTGGTCTTTCTGCGGTCGGCGGATTTACGGCACTACATCTCCCATGATGCATTGGGTAAAAATGACTGTCTTAGCGCACAATGAGGCTCTCCTCTTAACATCTTTAGACAACGAACACACATCAAACAATTTTTGAATCTTCTAACTTAACTTTTTTTTATATCTTTTAGAAAAAAAACAGCTGCAGCTTCCAGCTTTTTCTGCCACAATTATCACATAAATGCATGTGAGATTGTGGAGGGACTGTAGATCAATACAGACTATGAGCTTTTCCTTTTTTTTTTTTTTGGATGCTGGTGTGCCGCGGGATTTTTGTCAAGGTTAAAGTGTGCCGTGGCTCAAAAAAGGTTGAAGAACACTGATCTAGACCCACTAGACAGTGGGGTCATCTAGACCCACTAGACAGTGGGGTCATCTAGACCCACTAGACAGAGCTCTGAACCTTTGTTCTTCAATGATTTGTGATCTTCACTGGTGTCCATGGATTACAGGAAATCCTCTCCACCTTGATCCACCTTTGTCATGGCAGGAGAACACCTCAATGGAAGGGGGGGGGGGGTCATCTGTACCCTATAACATAGCACAAAGGTTAAGGAGATTTTCCGGATGCTTCGGAGTCAGCAGATTTCTCTGTGCAGGGGCACAAACTTCAGTTACAGCCATTCAGGAACCGGTGAAACCGCGAATATGCAGGTAGAAAATACCAGGGGCGGAGCCACACGCTCCTTGCTCAGAGTCAAGGGTTAACTCCTACTGCTTCTGGATTTTGGCTATAAACAACATCATCATCAATAAAAAACGGTTTGATAATAGATCAGGTGATCGGAGGGGAATTACAGCCTTTCAGAGTAAAGTAAATGCATATAGAGGTTAATATATTATACTCTATCCATAAATATGATCATATATTATAATGAAGGGGCTGTTCCTCACTTTGTGATGTCGAAATCTGATGTGCGTTCGAGTCCTAAAAGCATCGTTCCGTGATGCGTTCGAGTCCTAAAAGCATCGTTCCGTGATGCGTTCGAGTCCTAAAAGCATTGTTCCGTGATGCGTTCGAGTCCTAAAAGCATTGTTCCGTGATGCGTTCGAGTCCTAAAAGCATTGTTCCGTGATGCATTCGAGTCCTAAAAGCATCGTTCCGTGATGCGTTCGAGTCCTAAAAGCATCGTTCCGTGATGCGTTCGAGTCCTAAAAGCATCGTTCCGTGATGCGTTCGAGTCCTAAAAGCATTGTTCCGTGATGCGTTCGAGTCCTAAAAGCATCGTTCTTTGATGCGTTCGAGTCCTAAAAGCATTGTTCTGTGATGCGTTCGAGTCCTAAAAGCATTGTTCTGTGATGCGTTCGAGTCCTAAAAGCATTGTTCCGTGGTGCGTTCGAGTCCTAAAAGCATTGTTCCGTGGTGCGTTCGAGTCCTAAAAGCATTGTTCTGTGATGCATTCGAGTCCTAAAAGCATTGTTCCGTGATGCGTTCGAGTCCTAAAAGCATTGTTCTGTGATGCGTTCGAGTCCTAAAAGCATTGTTCCGTGATGCATTCGAGTCCTAAAAGCATTGTTCTGTGATGCATTCGAGTCCTAAAAGCATTGTTCAGTGATGCGTTCGAGTCCTAAAAGCATCGTTCCGTGATGCATTCGAGTCCTAAAAGCATTGTTCCGTGATGCGTTCGAGTCCTAAAAGCATTGTTCTGTGATGCGTTCGAGTCCTAAAAGCATTGTTCCGTGATGCGTTCGAGTCCTAAAAGCATCGTTCCGTGATGCATTCGAGTCCTAAAAGCATTGTTCCGTGATGCGTTCGAGTCCTAAAAGCATTGTTCTGTGATGCGTTCGAGTCCTAAAAGCATTGTTCCGTGATGCGTTCGAGTCCTTGCAGTCCCAGCTCTCACGTTTGCAGCAGATCAGCTGTCTGGCCTTAAACCAGATGTTTCTACATTTTTTGTTTAGTCTGAGGCTGTTAGGAACACGTGCACACGTGCGCACACACACACACACACAGTAAGCCCACACAGTGTCCTCACATCCTTTCCATTTTCTCCTGTAAATTTCTAAACTCAACCTAAGGTGCAAAAGTTTTTCTCATGACAACAACTTCAGTCCAGAACAATCGACTCACAACCGTCCTTGTTCTGCAACACACAAACTGTGCACCTGTGTGTGTTTATGTGTAACCCTGGTTGGCCGTCACAGGATCCAGCCAGTCATACTTTTTCTGCAGCCAACATCCCATAATGCCCACTTTGAAGTTTACTTCGATGAACTTTGTCGTATAAAGTAGTGTTTTAACGGAGACACTACAAAGGCAAACGTACTTTAGACGCTGGGATGATGAGTGTGTATACAAACCTGTGGGACAGACGCTGAACATCTGGAACGTCTACAGATGCTATCTGACTGAGCCCACCCAAACACTCTTCTCCTCTTTCTCCTTCCTTCTGCCTCCTCTCTTGTGCCGCCGTCCTGCAGACAGGAGGCCCTGGAGGTCCCTGACCAAACAGGTGGGAGGCATTTTCTCTTTCTGAAAGATTTTGACGTCACATTTAGAGCTGCTGCTCTGCAGCTGCAGCTGCTCTGCGTCTGCAGCTGCATCCGCTCTGCATCTGCAGCTGTAGCTGCAGCCGGTCAGAGCTGTAGTCTGCAGCAGGTTTGCATGAAATGTTCTGCCTTGAATTCTCCATGTTCTTTGTCCTGTTCAGCATGAAGAAACGTCCCGTTCATCAAAAGTTTGTTCAATTTTGATTACAAAGTGAAGTCAAACAGAGGAGCCTCTCGATTGAACTCCACGCTGAAATGTGAAGCTCTGGGCATGGGCACACTCCAGCAAAGACAGGACGTGTCTTCAAGTCACATCTGTTGAACGGGTTCTCTATCTTGATTCAGATGTTCCAGAATCAGAACCACAGTTTTCAGAAAAGGCTGAGGGTCAGAATGTTTCTGCTCAGAGAACAGAAACCCTGCAGGTCCGTTCTGCCACTTGACAGAGAAACAGGATCTAACGAACCAAAACAGAGTAAAAGAGCATTTATGAGCAGACGGAGGAAGATCACCTCATCTCGCCAAACACCAAGAATAAAACCAGCCGTTTGGTTGCTAGGAAACGCTGAAGCAGCTTTATGACTGGAGTCATGCAAACATCTCCTCACAGAGTGACCACAGAAGGACTTTGGTTTGGGGGGGGGTTGCTTTGGGCTGGGCTTCTGCGTGTTCCTGTGATCTCCATCATTTGCTGCAAACGTTCAAACACGTGTGGCTTGGAAGTGGAAGACACTACATGCCGCCTCCTCAGGAACGTCTGCGGTGGAACCTCTGATGTAGTGGAACCTCTGCAGCAGTGGAACCTCTGCAGTGGTGGAACCTCTGCAGCAGTGGAACCTCTGCGGTGGTGGAACCTCTGCAGCAGTAGAACATCTGCAGCAGTGGAACCTCTGCGGCGGTAGAACCTTTGCAGCAGTAGAACCTCTGCAGCGGTAGAACCTCTACAGCAGTAGAACCTCTGCAGCGGTAGAACCTTTGCAGCAGTAGAACCTCTGCAGCAGTGGAACCTCTGCAGTGGTGGAACCTCTGCAGCAGTGGAACCTCTGCAGTGGTGGAACCTCTGCAGCAGTGGAACCTCTGCGGCAGTAGAACCTCTGCAGCAGTGGAACCTCTGCAGCAGTGGAACCTCTGCAGCGGTAGAACCTTTGCAGCAGTAGAACCTCTGCAGCGGTAGAACCTTTGCAGCAGTAGAACCTCTGCAGCAGTGGAACCTCTGCAGTGGTGGAACCTCTGCAGCAGTGGAACCTCTGCAGTGGTGGAACATCTGCAGCAGTGGAACCTCTGCGGCAGTAGAACCTCTGCAGCAGTGGTACCTCTGCAGCGGTAGAACCTTTGCAGCAGTAGAACCTCTGCAGCGGTAGAACCTTTGCAGCAGTAGAACCTCTGCAGCGGTAGAACCTTTGCAGCAGTAGAACCTCTGCAGCAGTGGAACCTCTGCGGTGGTGTAACCTCTGCAGCAGTAGAACCTCTGCAGCGGTAGAACCTTTGCAGCAGTAGAACCTCTGCAGCGGTAGAACCTTTGAAGTGGTGGAACATCTGCAGCAGTGGAACCTCTGCGGCGGTAGAACCTCTGCAGCAGTGGAACCTCTGCAGCGGTAGAACCTTTGCAGCAGTAGAACCTCTGCAGCGGTAGAACCTTTGCAGCAGTAGAACCTCTGCAGCGGTAGAACCTCTACAGCAGTGGAACCTCTGCAGCGGTAGAACCTCTGCAGCAGTGGAACCTCTGCAGCGGTAGAACCTTTGCAGCAGTAGAACCTCTGCAGCGGTAGAACCTTTGCAGCAGTAGAACCTCTGCAGCAGTGGAACCTCTGCGGCGGTTGAACCTCTGCAGCAGTGGAACCTCTGCAGCGGTAGAACCTTTGCAGCAGTGGAACCTCTGCAGCGGTAGAACCTTTGCAGTGGTGGAACATCTGCAGCAGTAGAACCTCTGCAGCGGTAGAACCTTTGCAGCAGTAGAACCTCTGCAGCGGTAGAACCTCTGCAGCAGTGGAACCTCTGCGGCGGTTGAACCTCTGCAGCAGTGGAACCTCTGCAGCGGTAGAACCTTTGCAGCAGTAGAACCTCTGCAGCGGTAGAACCTTTGCAGCGGTAGAACCTCTGCAGCGGTAGAACCTCTGCAGCAGTGGAACCTCTGCAGCAGTGGAACCTCTGCAGTGGTGGAACCTCTGCAGCAGTGGAACCTCTGCAGCGGTAGAACCTTTGCAGCGGTAGAACCTCTGCAGCGGTAGAACCTCTGCAGCAGTGGAACCTCTGCAGCAGTAGAACCTCTGCAGCAGTGGAACCTCTGCGGCGGTTGAACCTCTGCAGCAGTGGAACCTCTGCAGCGGTAGAACCTTTGCAGCAGTGGAACCTCTGCAGCGGTAGAACCTTTGCAGTGGTGGAACATCTGCAGCAGTAGAACCTCTGCAGCGGTAGAACCTTTGCAGCAGTAGAACCTCTGCAGCGGTAGAACCTCTGCAGCAGTGGAACCTCTGCGGCGGTTGAACCTCTGCAGCAGTGGAACCTCTGCAGCGGTAGAACCTTTGCAGCAGTAGAACCTCTGCGGCGGTTGAACCTCTGCAGCAGTGGAACCTCTGCAGCGGTAGAACCTTTGCAGCAGTAGAACCTCTGCAGCGGTAGAACCTTTGCAGCGGTAGAACCTCTGCAGCGGTAGAACCTCTGCAGCAGTGGAACCTCTGCAGCAGTGGAACCTCTGCAGTGGTGGAACCTCTGCAGCAGTGGAACCTCTGCAGCGGTAGAACCTTTGCAGCGGTAGAACCTCTGCAGCGGTAGAACCTCTGCAGCAGTGGAACCTCTGCAGCGGTGGAACCTTTGCAGCAGTGGAACCTCTGCAGCAGTAGAACCTCTGCAGCAGTGGAACCTCTGCAGCGGTAGAACCTTTGCAGCAGTAGAACCTCTGCAGCGGTAGAACCTTTGCAGCGGTAGAACCTCTGCAGCGGTAGAACCTCTGCAGCAGTGGAACCTCTGCAGCGGTGGAACCTCTGCAGCAGTGGAACCTCTGCAGTGGTGGAACCTCTGCAGCAGTGGAACCTCTGCAGCGGTAGAACCTCTGCATCGGTAGAACCTCTGCAGCGGTGGAACCTTTGTTTGAGGGTCTGAGTTCTGCTCTGTTTCTGTGGAAGGAGCTGGAGAAGATTCTGTCGGACACTCCTCCGGTGTGGAGAGGATCCTCCAAACTGTTCCGCAACCTTAGAGAACGAGGTCAGAAGACAAAGAAACGCACACAAACACACAAACCTGCTCGTACACACTGAAGAGGACTGGTGTGTGAATGTGTGTGAATGTCCCGGTGATGGTCAGAGGGGCCGTAGGTACCGGCAGCCTCTGACAGTCTGCTCAGGCAGCTGAGGATAGATGGGGAGCTACCATCACCAAGAATGAATGAATGAATGATGGACACAGACTAGCTGCAGTTCTACGCTCCAAATGTCTCTGATTGGATCAAAGATGGGATTAGAATAGAAGTGTGTTCATGGGCCCAGAAAAACTTGATCTGATTATAGCAAACGTTTCCATACGGCACACTGTCAGTCAGAATCAATCATTGTGACGTGTGCAGAACTCTCTGAAATACCAGAACACATGAGTTCTGTTGGAAACGAGCTGCAGCATAGAGAGATGATCTTATTATTGTTTTGATTATTATGAAGGGCCTGTTGGCTCATAACTTTCTAAATATGTGCTTTTTTCTTGGCCGAACGAACCCGGAAGCAGAGTTAGGATTAGGCTAACACGTGCTAACAGCAACAGTTAGCTTTGGATGAGCTTCAAATCCATGCGGTCAAAGCGGATCTTGGCTGCTTGTCTGATCACGACTGGAAACGTGAATCCACGTGGTTGTTTCCACGGTTTTCAGGACGTTTCTGCATTCAAAGTCCGCCTCTGTTAGCTCACATCCGTCCCAGAGCCGCTGCTCTGCTCAGAGACCCGGTTCTCCTGAGTCCAGCAGCGGCGGGATGGACGGCGGTCCGAGGCCTCCTCTGGAGCGCCACAGTGTCTATGCGTGACGTAAACCAGAGCGTAGTGACCCCGCTCAGATCAATAATCGGCACTTATCTCCATCTGAAAGAACTCTTGAGTGTGATGGGTCAGCGTCCTCTGAACGGCGTGTTTACATGACGCATTTTCATTCTGATCAGGCGTTCATTCTGATTCCTTTTGTCCGTGTAAACACAGCTGTAAGCGCTTTGAGCGTCTGGAAAAGCGCAGATAAGTCCATAATTATTCATTTTGTGATTTTGTTTGTGAGAGTTAGCTGTTAAACTGGTCCTCAAACCATTTTTCTGTTCATTTTGTTTCATTAAGGGTCTCATTTACATGAAAGAAACTGTTCTTTTTATTCCAAACCTGTAAATGTTTGGATCCAGATCCCACATTTGAATGCATATTAAAAAGAAGTATCAAACCCGGACGTAACAGCAGCTGGAGATGGGGTTTCCCTCCCCCTTTGCATTCAGTCGCTCGTGGACCAGAACGCATGCTCGGACTGTTGGAGGGGTTCCCAAAGCGCCCCTTCCCAACAGAGCAGCAGGCAGCTGCCGCTGGCTGGGACATGTTGATCCTCACTCACAGCCATGCAGGCCGATGCGCCGGCGGAGCCGCATCCAACCATCCACCCTGAACCGGTGTTCAGTACGGTGACGGTGTCTTTAACCCTTTTCTGCTGCACCAAACAGAAACACAGACCCCCCCAACACACCACACTGAGAGTCTGGGGGCCTGAAGGGGCGTGGCAGATCACCTGTACTTATGTCAGTGTGAACATGGGAGGCTGAACATCTGGAAGCACTGAAGGAAGAGCGTCTTCAGTTTGACTTCTCCTGAACTCTCTGTCTCCCCTGAAGGCATCATCTCGTACACGGAGTACCTGTTCCTGCTGTGCATCCTCACCAGTGAGTGTCTGCACGTCCTTCCTCCTGAAAACCACCACTTCCTGTTGTCCTGCTGTGCAGAGGCGGGGTTTGACGGATGCATGACAGGAGTGTGTCTCTGCTTTTGGCCTCACACTTCCTTCCTCTGAATTGAAAACGCAGCACAAAAGACTGAAACCAAACGTTTGATCTGGAAGCTAAAGAGCAGAGAGGAAATTTGAAAATAGAAGAAAAACTGTCAGAGGACCTTTTTCAGTCTGTGTGCTCAGAAACGGGTTGATTTTGTTTGTTTGGTCTCTTCTTTGAGTCGACTTTTACTGTAATTTGACATAAAACAAACAGAGCAATATTAAATACCGTTTTGGGGATCTGCATAGGGCAAATAAAGATTTGTCCAAATCCACTAAGTCTCCATCGACATTAAAAAGTGATTTTCAGGTGACTGACTGCTGCTGTGTGACAGCTGAAGCTCTGAGAGCTGGAACCATGCGGCCCTTTATCAGTCTGCTCCTTCATTTAAACAGCGATGATGCAACACGCATCCGCCACAGAACAGAACCTGTTTGGTTCTGAACAGGTCCGGAACAGGCTGGTACTGAACCTGCTGGTTGACAAGGTCACACAGACTGTGAGGATTTCAGATCCTTCACATTCCAAAAATGACAACAATGAAAACTGAAAACTTTCACCAGAGGAAAACAAACTGCTGCCGTTGTTTTGATGGTATAAATGAGAAGCTGCTTGTGACGTAAACATGTTTCCTACAGACTGAATCAGATGATGTGCAGCATTTATCAGAGACAGAGGACATTTTTCTGCTTACAACCTGGCATTTCTCCTCCATCCACCCCACTTTGCTGTTGCTGCTATTATTAATAAGCTGACACTCACACCGTGTGTTCTCCTCTCTGTTCTCTAGAGCCTCATGCTGGCTTTAAGATTGCTTTCAATATGTTTGATGCAGACGGCAACCAGATGGTGGACAAGAGGGAGTTCTTGGTGGTGAGTTGCTGATTGTTTGTGTTAAAGCTCACTCTGCTGATGCATTTGGTGAAAAAAGTCCAAAAAAAGTCAAAAAGCCCTAGGTTGTAGATGGAACACTGTGAAAAGGCTCCCAGTGAAGCACATGTATGTGCCGCGTGTGCCGTGCACGCTAATTATTTCAGATCAGTGTCAGACTGAATGCTGAGCCTCATCCAAAACTCACCTCTACGTGTTTGATGATGATGATGATGATGAAGGCAGACGGTGGATACGGAGCTTTACCGCCTTGTAACAGAGGGCTTCACGGTCCCAGTAACACACACACACACACACACACACACACACACTGATGTAAACCAGGAGCATTGTGGGTTCAGTGTTTCCACACTTCCACTCATTGGCGGGAACCGATCTCGATCAGAGGTTAACCGCTGCTCCACAGCTGCCCCACATATCTGACCAATCGAATCAAAAACCCACACTTTCAGACGGCAGCAGCTTTAGGTGTTGAACCCTCAGGAACAGCTGACCTTCAGCCCCCCCTCAGTAATGATCATTGCACCTTTTAGGGCCTGGGGGGCCCTACGTTCCCTGCAGGCTGGGAGGGACAGATTTCCACTAAACACAGAGCTGCAGTAAAGTGGGATCTGTGCTGGTGGGTGGACGGACATGTCAGCCAGAGGGAGGGGTCTGAAGTCCTGGGGGAGCGGCAGATGTTGCTCAGACAAAGATTCCCACAATCCATCTCCATGTGGGGGGAGAGGCGTGTGCACCGCTGCTCTGTGACGTGGAATGAGAGGAAAGACGCTGGAATGAAGCACAGCATACGATCACGCTCCGCCGCCGCTGGGGCTTCATCAAAGGGTTTTGGTTGTGCAGCAGAGGCTGCAGGTGAAGCTCCGCCCACACCAACAGTGTCGGCAGGTGGGGATGTCTGTGAGCGTGAGCCCCCGTCCTCTCTGTGTGCAGCTGCAGGAGATCTTCAGGAAGAAGAACGAGAAGAGAGGAAGACGAGGAGATGCCGAGAAATCAGCCCAGTTGGTAAGAAACATGGCTACCTTTAAAAAAATAGGCGGGGACAGCCACGCCAATGGACCCCCCCCGGCACATTTGAGCATAATTCTGATCCCAAATAGAGAATAGGATGATTGACAGCAGGTTCCTCTCTGCAGCTGACCTCCATGAGAACGTAAAGGGGGGGTGATTTTCTCTCCGCTGCTCATCACATGTGGGCTGTCAGTCAAATCCTTGGCTCCAGAACCAACAAAACAAAACGCCGAAATTCACCCGTTATTCAGTGGAAAATCCCCCAAATCAGATCTTTTGAGGACTAATCTTTATTTAGATCACTAGAAACTTTTGTTAACGCCAGGCAAAAACTCAAAAGTGATCCTGAGAAGCCTCCCAGAAAATGAAACGTAGCCATCCCATAATTTAGAGCCTGTTTTTGTTTTGGGATGGGACTGGGTGCCCCAGCAGCCTGATTGGGCAGTTTGTGGAATTCAACCTATCACCGTCCAAGCAGGTCGTCACTGTAAGCAGACGTGTTCACGTATGTCAACACATCCATGTTCAAACATGTGAGACCTGTACATGTGACCTCCAGCCTCCCTGTCCGTCCTGCGCAGTCGTCCCCTCCGTCTCCGTCTCACTCAGTTTGCACGGCTGTAGTTTGTGGTTCCCAAACGGCTGGACTGATGCTGAACAACGCCGTCCGTGTCTTTGGAACATGGGGGCCCACGGGTGAAGTCAGGGACATACACGGGTCAGGCCGCAGTCCCAGCTGTCCTTACGGTGGACACGGCTGTCTGCAGGTGAAGAAGGAGACACGGGTGACCCGCAGGAGGAATGAAGGCGGCAGACGCTCAGTGGACCCGTACAGAGGAAAGGTTCTTTGTCTGCGTTCATGCTGCGGCCAGAACACTTAGACAACACGGGGGAGCAGGTCAGACGTGTCGTCCAAACCTGCAGACGCTACAAAAAGCCGTTAGTGCTGTTCACGTGACACGTGCACGCTCCTCGCTGCAGCCTGACTGTTAGAAAGGAGCCAATCAGAGTAGTTTGTGTGGACGTCCTACAGACACTCACGGATCACGTGCACGCCTTGTGCGTGCAGCATGTGTGCGGTCAGGAAGGATCCAGAACTCACACCTCACTAACGACTAGAGCGTGGCGTGAGGACGCCGTACGACAGCATCACCCGTACGCCATACGTACGTGAAACTTCCATTATCATCACGAATCCTTCATGGTCCACTTACCACACACACGACAATGGTACGATCCATTTCCATGACGTCCTTTGAGGTGGTCCAACGAGCCTCAGGGGAACTGCAGACACACCTCCATCCAGACTCAAAAACCCACAGAAACTGTCTGGGTCAACCCCCCCATCTGGGTGCAGGGGGGGCTTTAACTCTGGAACAATACTAGCAAGTGTCAAACATCCTTTCCTCTGCTGAAAACCGTGTAATGGGTAGAGCGTAGCACTTCTAGAACACGGCTGGTTTGACCAGAGCTGAGCCAACAGTGGCCTCGAGAACCGCGTGCTTCAGGTGGACAGGGCGGAGCCAGCAGCAGGCGCCACGGCAGAGCTCCGTCCTGTTCACCGTTCTGTCACTGAGATGACAGAGAAAGTCCAGCGGTGCTGTCATGCAAAATGCAGATGGAATGAAATGCATTCGTGTTCTCTGGAACATGTACTAACATGCCTTCTTCCTCCTCTCTGTCTCTGCTGCATGTTCTGTCCACGTGTGCCAGAGTATGCAGCTGTATGGATACCAGGTCGCGCCCATGAACAGCGTACGTATGCATGTCTGTTAAGGGTTAGACTTGCTTTCTTGGGTCCTCTGGTTGGGAGCTTGTCTGTGATGGGGGCTACATGCACCGACGTGAAGCGCACAGCTGCCTCCAGGAGGCGCTGTGACTGAGGTGAGCTGCAGCCCAGCAGCCGTCTGTGACTCACCAGAGGCTAAACTACTGTGCAGCATGACGCATCCCATAAATCTGCCATGTTAAGCTGTTGACAGCTGTGCTTTGACGGAAACAACAACTCACCTGTGAGTTTGATACTGAAGTGTTTGGTTTTTACCGGGCAGAGATCCGGCAGATGGAGAAAGAACCTCCATCATTGAGGTGGAAAGTCTAACATTCCTTCCTAGTGTTTCTGTGAACAAGTCTTATTGCAGACTCATGTTTAGGGTTCGAGTCCCATCATATATGCTGAGTGTCTCCATGACGTTTGGTCTGTTTGAACCATCGGCGGTTAGCAGGAAGCTCAGCCTCTCCGTCCTCATGCTGCCGTCAGAGTTGGGATGGAATAGGTGTCACTGTGAAGTCCAGACTGAACCGGGCCACTGCCAGAACCTTCGCCCCAGAGAGAGAGGGCGAGGTGGGTGGTCGGGAGCTCCGCCTTTACTCATTTAGGGGACATAGAAAGAGAAGCAGCTGCTTCTTTCCATAAAAAAGCTTTTATACGAGGATTGCAGTTCAACAGGTTTGGCTCCATCGCTTAGAAAAAGCTGCTTTTATTTACCAAAGCTTGTCTTTGAAGCAGTTTGATTTCAATCTTTGTTCTAGTTTGTTGATGCAGTGGAAGGACAGTAAAGCCTGGAGCCAATAGAGGAGCTACAGACCATCTAAAATGAAGGTTTTCTGCTCTGAGAAGCAGAACTTTTCTATTCACTACTTTGGATTCCTGAAATATTTCACAGAAATCAGTTCTTGTGTGGTTTTTTTGGTGTGAGTCCTCTGCAGTTTAACATCCTGACCTTTCACTGAATGTAAACCTCTACTGCCTGAATACGGAGCTCAGTTTACAAAGACATCCTTGTTTCATTAGGATGAAGCTCAGACAGCAGACATGGCAGGAACCAAACTGGATTCATGCGTCCATCAGAGAAATGCTCTTCAGCTGCTGCATTCAGACTGAAGGTTTCTCAGACGATAAACGTCGACACGTTTGTCTCATCTTCAGCTTCTAGAACTCTGTCTCTGCCAGCTGGCTGCTTGTCAGCATCAGCAGTCTGATCCATGATGAAGTACTAAATACTGACCCTCCAGTACTTTGTGGGTGATGTTTTTGGTAGAGGCCATGAGCCAAGCCCTGGTCTTCAGGCTGCTGAACTCTGCTAACAGCCTTAGATGGTTCACCTGAGATGAACTCAAGAACTGTAGAGTACTAGCATGTACGTGTAGCATTGTGTACTACACATTCTGATTGTTTCAGAGGAATTAATAACCAGACTAGCAGACGTCCAACAAATGCTGGAGGGGAACAGGACGCCATCCCACAGCAGGATGGACGTGTAGCGGAGAACCGGCGTTCATGAAACGTGGAAAAAAACGTCTTTTTATGAGTTTCAGAAAGTTTTCTGCAGGTATTCACAACCAACCAGCTGAGTACACATGAAAAACTATTTCAGGGTCAACCAATCAGAGCATGAAGTCATATTTGTGCCTCGACACAGAAAGTTACAGTTTTGAAATCAGAATTTCCTAAATGGCAAACAAAATGTTCAGTATTAAAAAGAAAACCTTGTAAATTTAAAAGGACAAATGTTCTTGTTTTCCAAACAGATTTTTGCGTTAGTTTTCAGACGCACAGAGTGTAACAGCAGCACTTCACTGAGCTGCTGCTTCTAGAAGTAACAAGGAAAACAAAATGACTCTATGGACCTGAAAGCTGTTCAAAGACACACAAAAATGATGCAACCACCTAAGATTTGACTCCAAGAAGAAACTTTTTCTCTGCTTTGGTCTCAGATAAACATTCTCTGCTCATGTTGATTTCTCCTTTAGTTTATTGGAGAGACTCGCTGTCCTGGTAGATTTTGCCTTTTTAAAAACCTGAAGAATGAACTATGACCCCACAGAGGACTCTGGGAGTTTTCCATGTCAAAAGTGGAACTTCTTTTTTTGGAATATATTTGTTTGTGGTTTTGTTCAGCAGTAGTCATATTGGTGTGCTATATTCTCATAGAAATCTTCAGAAATGACTCACTCAGTGGTTCACTCATGCTTGACCTTCCATCAGGTGCTAAAAAAAGACTGTCAGGAGTTTGTGGCGCGGAGCTACTGGGACGTTTTGAGGAGAAGTGCCAGTCAAGTCCTCTTTTCTGACCTGTCAGAGGTAACTACACAACTACACAACTACACAACTAGCTGTATGAGAGGCTCACATTTACTTTCATCTGTTTTTGTTTGGAATTTTGTTTCTCTTCTTGGAAAAATACTTTACTTTGCTAAACTCTACAGATGTGTGTTTGCTAATAACCTCTTCTGGTTTCCACCCACCATCATGTGTCCGGTCTCTTCATTCAGTGTTGTATGTAATCTGTGTCGTCACACATCACGTGTTGCAGCTGTCGTGTCATGTAATCCTCACTTTACAGGAAAAAGATTTGCTTTAACACGTTAATTCTCCGGTTTCCTCCTCCAGCCCAAAAACATGCTTCATAAGTGCACTAGTTTCTCTAAATGTCCCCCAGGTGTGAGTGATTGTATGTCCCTGTGATGGAAAGGAACCCCTCCTTCACCCAGCAGTAGCTGGGATAGGCTCCAGCAACCCGGGGACCCTGATATGGATTCAGCAGGTTCTGAACATGAATAGATGGTTGAATGATGGATGGATGGAGGGATGGATGGATGATGCTTCATGCAGTGCAGCTTGTCACATCCAGGTGTTTTCTAAAACATTCACACTTATGCAAAGAGGAAAAGCAAACAGAAAACATCTCATCTGTTTTGTCCGTGTCATGTTTCTAGGGTAAAGGTCAGGGGGAGGAGTCAGAAACCTCACAGTAGTCATGAGTTCGGTAAAACCATACTGCTAGGTGACCCCTGACCCCTAACTCTGGCGAATCGACATTTTTGCTGTGAAATAGCAATAATCTAAAGATGGAGAAACTTGCAGTCCCAGCCTGAGCAGCAGATGATGAAGGTCTGCATCTGCAGTCATCAATGAGACGTTAGCGGCTAATGACAGGCTGGCTGCTGTCTGCAGCAGAAGCTGCAGTAATGACAGTGCAGCCGTGCGGCGCTGAGCGCGTTTCCACGGAGCGGCCTTTCATCTGTGACAGAATCCCAGCAGAGCCGAAGCTGGAGCTGTCAGAACCCGGTTTGATCCCCAAAACATCGTCACAGACCTGTAAGGATCGCATCCAGAGGAGGAAGCCGTACAGTCAGAGTCCACGAGTCATCAGGCCCAAGAAAGGTGAGGAGGCAAAGTGTCTGAGAAGAAAAGAGGGAGGTAGACGTGTGTTTACTCAACAGATGAGTCACATGACGCCTCTGTGCTTTTGTCTGGAGGAGGAGGAGCAGAAACTGATGAGGAAGAGCAGCTTCAGTCCATTGGAGGAGGTTCTGATGAGCAGACATCAGGGAAGACAAGAAAGCAGGGAAAATGGAGGGAAAGGACAGAAGTGAGGAGTGGAGGAGAAGAAAAAAGGTTTTCCCCGCTGGAGGGGGTGACTGACTGACAGCTGACTGACCTGACTGAAGGAGCGTTACTCACAGAGGAAGAGCGGGCCGCCTTCACCTCGGTAATGACTGTTTTCAGCCCCACCATCAAAGACACCAAAACACACACAGATGGACAAACACGCACACGCCAGCTGTCGGCCGTGCCTCCCAGGCGGGTAACCATCACGTTGTCACGGGAAGGATGGAGCTCCGTTTCCAGGAACGATGTGTTTGCTATGAGAAGAATGCAGAACCCAAACATGAACAGCTGAAGGACGAGCTGGTGAGACACACAGGAACACCGTCCCACACGGACAGCTGTCCTTAGCTGACACTCATCCCATCCGGTCACTGAGTTCAGTCTAAGCCAGGCCTGGGCTCATCGGTACTGAGGTAAGAGCTGAAAGGTTCTCATCCAGTCAAACAGAAGGAGTCAGTGAGAAAGGCTTTTGTTTGTCTCATCCGTCCGTCTATCTGAACCTGCTTTCAGGATGACGGCGCTGCTGGAGCCTATCCAGCACTGCTGGGTGAAGGAGGGGTGTGTGGCAGTGCACACCTAGAGGCAGTTTGGAGATCCAGTGAGAAATCTGTTCACACGTGAACATGCAAACTGCACACACAACGGTCACAGCTGGGATTTGAACCTTGTCTGGAGAACCGCTACCCCATTATGCACCCTGTTCAGTAAAAATGTCATAGAGAAAACGGTTTGTGTGTCCATTGCTATAAACCACATTAAGAATCCACAAAAACCAGCAGACAGAGGATGTGAGTCCCTCACAGGTCAGACTGGAACCATCCTCTGATTGATGACAAGACTCACAACCAGACAAAATCCTCCAAAACACGCCCTGCTGCTTGGTAGGAAGAGCAGCCAGGAGCAGGAGGCGATCCTGGAGGCCTGAGCGGCTCGTGTGTCATGACGACGTCAGCGCTGTGTCAGTGTGAAGAACCACAACACACCAGACAGTTAGACAGAGAAACACAAGACCCAGGAGCATCACAGACCCGTTCAGTTCCATCAAGCTCCGTGTCTGTGACGCCGTTTCCTCCCTGAGAAGCGGATGTGCGTCCATAGTGGAGGCAGCTGGAGGTTCAGGAAATCAGAACAGGAATCCCTCCTAAAGAGACGTGTGTGTGTTTTAGCAATAATATGATCTCTCTACATGCTTTGATGTTCTTATTTCTGATTATGTAATGATGCTGTACTCCAGCGCCGTCAGAATCCAGAATCCAGAAGGATTCTGGATTCTAACAGCGCTGCTCCAATCAACACAGAGAAGCAGAAAGATGGCATGTTGAGTTGTTTTCAAAGTCTCCTCTTGTTTGGCGTTTTCTTCCTGTTCCACATGGACTTTAGGATTTTACTCTTGAGGTAGAACCACGAATGGCATCGTGGTGATGATTCCAATCATGGCATAAATGCTCCATATTCTTAGAATGACTTGAGATTTCTACCACTTTGGTATCTGTCTTCTTCCCAGCATGGCCAAGACTCCTGATTGGCTGAGTGAGGCATGGCAGACAGTGAAAGAGAGAGGATGTCTTTGTTTTGGTCCTGATGCTGGGATGCAGTCACCTTTTTCTGACTTTCACCTGTTAAGCAGCAGAATTGAAAAGACAGCTGTCCATGAAAGTCCTCTTTCTGTCACTCTATTCAGTTTAAATCAGAGTCCAGAGTCTGAGCCCACACTAGATGCAGCCTCGAGTCCAAAGACCGAGTGTCAGATGTTTAGGGTGTGGCGCTGTGTGAAGACGCAGCACACAGAACCAGAACCTCCGGCGGTGTCTGCGGGGCTCAACAGAAAAAGGTGGAACTGGCTGGAAGCAGCGCAGCATGTGTGCCGTGACGGGATGCCACATGCGTGTGACACGCGGCATGGATGTTATGGCCTGATGCTGTGCATTAGTGTCTGTCCTGGTCGTGCTCTGTTGGATCAGAGGAGCAAAGCATGATGCTGCTCGTGTTTGGATGTTTGTGTTGCTAGAGGAGGAATCCTCACAGTCTAGACTGCAGAGAGAGACCTGTCCACTTCCTGTGACTGGCCTTTTGCTGTTTTGTTCCAAAAACAGTCCTGAAATAACCAAAACAGCTCTTTGTCTCTTGCTGAGGCAGAATTCGTCTCTTGATCTGAACTCTTTGTGTTCTAGACTGTTCTTCCCGCGTCATGAAGGGTTCTGACCATGACTGTAGAAACAACGGACAGCTCAGCCCCTCCCTTCTCATGTTCCCAAACAGGAAGTGCCTTTGCTTCCTGATACAGGCGCCGCCACGTTGAATCCAGTCGATGGTGATTGGTCCGAGTCGCTCTTCTTGTATCTGTGGCCACTACTGTTGCCGTTGCCATAGATACGATGACTCAGAGCCACTTGGACCAATCCCCGTCCACCGGTTTCAGCATGGCGGCGGCCGTATCAGGAAGCAGTGGTGAGGGATTTGACCTGGAGGTATGGCGTTGCCTTTGGGGGACGTCACACCTCCATTCGTTGCTTCTACAGATCTGACCATGCGAGCTGTCAGGGACTGTTTGTTGCTGCTCCTCTGCTGCACATGTGCAGTAGAGCTCTGATCTTGCCTGGCACACGGGGGGGCATTCTGGACCCCCTGCTGTGGCTCTGGGCCACGTGGCTGAACGCTCCCCTTTGGTCATCTGCTTCTTTGTTAGCGATCAGATGACAGCATCACCATTGACACCACACTCCTGGTGCACTTCTTTGGGAAGAAAGGAAAAGCTGAACTCACCTTTGATGACTTCTACAGGTATCTCACGTCTGCAGTCAACCAGTCCTGTGTGTTTGTGTCTCTGTCTGACTTTTCCCTCTCTCTGCTCCTCAGGTTCATGGATAACCTCCAGACCGAGGTGCTGGAAATCGAGTTTCTGACCTACTCTAAAGGAATGACCACCATCAGTGAGGAAGACTTTGCCAAGATCCTCCTGCGCTTCACCAACGTGGAGAACATCAGTTCTTACCTGGAAAACGTTCGCCAGTGTATCCCGGATGAGAAGGTAGAAGACAGATGCACTTCTTTCCTTCTATTCTAGTCCTCTGCGGGTGGTTCTGCGCAGCCTTCAGTGCTCCACCCGGACACCCGTGTGTCATCCGTGTAACTGTCCGTGTTCAGGTGTTAATCCACCTCACCCTGTTTTTGTCCCTCCTCTCTCTCCATGCTGTGGAAGATGCAGGTTTGTTGAAGCTTCTTAAACCCTAGAACCCGCAGTCACAGCTCTTTTTCTTTCCTTTTTAAGCTTCTGTTGGCCTTTTACTTTCAAATCTGCATACATCCGATGTAATTCCTTCATTGGACCCAATCCACATCATTCTTCTCATTCTCAGGTTCTGCGTTTGTGGTTCTTGAGCACAGAACTAGCAGCTGTTTGACCCATTGTCTTCATGTCATGTAATGTTGGAAACAGATTGTTGACTTGATCAAATGTCGCCTGATTCCTGTCATTAATGATTCTCCTGTCATTAATGTTCAGCTCTGTGTGATCTCTATTTCTTGATAGCATGATGTTTTGGGGGGGAAGCAGGAAAGGTGCGACGCTTCCGTTCCTCGTTGAAGCCTCAGAGCATCTTTGCTGGAACGAGGCGCCTGAAGCAGACGCCTTTCACAGCCGTTTCCGATGGGAATGTGATGTTTGTCGGAAACGGTTCCCATCATTGGCTGATTCCTGAAGTTTGATCTAAGTTCTTCAGATCACGTTTCTCAGCATTTCTTCTTTTATTTGGATTAATTTAGTCCCATTAATAACCATCCATCCATTTCCTGTTTCCATCAAGAGGGTCAGCTGGAGTTTCTGATGGATGGAGGCGGGGTCACCTATCAAACGTTTAGCTCTTTTAATAAACATGGGGGTTTCTGGCCAGGAACAATATGAGTATTTTGAATTTTAGGTATTAATATCATTATATTGACAGAAATATGCAAATTGACATTGAAACATTTATGGCTCCGTAGTTCCATTTTCTCAACTTGCCTAGTTCTTGTCATGACAGGAGCCCAGGACTCTGTTGGCCAAAGGGGGGGTTTCCCCTGGCGGATAAATGATCAAACGTGGATTTCTAAATGACTGTACTGTCATGCGGTGGATACTTTCACACACTGATGGCGGCTCTGCTGCCAAACACTGGCACCGACCTTTAACCACACGGACCCATGTGGGGGTTCAGGTCAGGAAGGAACTGAGGTTGACCTCTCTACCTCTGCACCACTGCCCCCCATGGATGGTTTGCCAGTCCTCTGCAGAGCCACCCAGAGGCTGGGTCTGTTAAAGCCTCATAGCACTTCAGCACCAGTAGCTTTTCTTCTCCTCTGCCTTTGGTTGCTCCCTTCATGGGTCACCACAGCCCCCCTCCTTCAGAACCCGCTGAACCCCTTTCAGGGTCAGTTGCTGGAGCCTATCCCAGCTACTGTTGGGCAAAGGCAGGAGCCCCCCCTGAGCAGGTCCCCCGTCTGTCTAAGGCAGGGGTCGGGAACCTATGGCTCGCGAGCCACATATGGCTCTTTTGATGGTCACGTATGGCTCGCAGACAAATCTTTATTTATACCATTTTTTTTTTTCATTAGACCAGTCCTTCTCGTGCGCGATGCGGTGCCAGAGGCGCGCAGTAGTAGCGGTGCTTGGAGAGAAAAATCTGCGCCAGCACTCAGTTTACTATTATCTACTATTTCACAGAGTTTATTCCAGCAGGAAACCTATTAATTGCCGTGCCTAAACCTGCGCGCTCCCGTCTCTGAGAAAGAGCGCGCAGATGAGGGGACGGGATGTGAGGAAGAAAGCAGAGGGTGGGGGTGCCCCCCACCCTCTGCTTTCTTCCTCACAGGCAGCAGGTGAATCGCACAGGGATTGTAAAAACGTAAAACCCGCTGCCCGTCACTCACTGCAGTGTGTGAGTGTGTGTTTGTCTCCACGTCTGCATGTGAGTCTTTGTCACATCTCCAGAACATTCAGACCTACCATCACGTTTAAAGTCTGAACGCCTGCATGAAGCTGAAACTCACCACGGATCAACCAGACTAGACCATCAGCAAAACCACCACGAGAAATACTCATCATCTATTAGCAACAGCATAACAATGTTATTAAAAAGAATCCACAGACTTATTGTACTTTAAAAATGTTGAAACTACATCAAATGCTCACATTCACTTGTATATTTAATTTTAAACATATTGTCGCGGACTGAGTTGGGTCCGCTGTTGGGACGCGTTAAAAGTTCTGGAGTTCAGCAAACGCATCAAGCAGAGATCTGATTGGCTCTCAGTTCTGTCGCTCAGCCTGTTGTTAGGTAGTTTGGACCAATGGGGTTCAGCTATGGGCCGAATAAGGGAAATAGGAGGACTGGAGCGGGAGCAGAGGAATATAAGTTGGGAGAAGCGCTCTCGTCTCAGAGGAGAGATTCAGGAGTTGCTGAATTAATTTTACGGCGTTTGCTGCGGTCTGCAGTAACCAGAATAAAGAACCTTAAAAGAGGTTAAGTCTCCGTGCCTCAGTGTGGGACAGGGACGCTACATTATTGTATGGCTCTTTCTAAATTACATTTAAAAATATGTGGCGTTTATGGCTCTCTCGGCCAAAAAGGTTCCCGACCCCTGGTCTAAGGGCAAACCCTTTTACACCGAGTCACCGTTTTAATAGGAATCATGTTTTTGGGGAGAAACTCACATGAACGAAGAGAACATGCTAACTCCACACAGAAAGAATCCCGCTGGGATTTGAACCAGGGACTTCTTGCTGTGAGAGTGCTAACCACTACCCCACCATGTGTGGCCCGTGTGTTGTATTGTCTCTCTCTAAAAGTGTCAGCAGAGCCTTCCTCCTCCCTCTCCATGATCTGGTTTAGCCGTCTCAGCCAGACTCTCCCACACGTCCACAGTGTGATGTCCTTCCATCTCAATGTGTCCATCTGTGTCCTTCATCCTCTGAGCTGCTGCTCCTCTTCCATCTGTCCTCGTCCGTCCTTAGTTTGACCTTCATAACCTCCACCTTCTTCTGTCCTGTCAGTGTCCCCGTCGTTTCCTTTTCTTCTCACACTCCTGAACGTCTTCATAACAACGTTCCTTCCTCCTCCAATCATCAAAGAAACGAAAACGTAACAGTTGCTTTGCCCCGCCCTCGTAGTTCCTGACCAATGAGTGGAGAGATCTTTAGTCATATGGTTTTGTTTACAAGCTTATGTCTGAAACAAGAAGTGCTGCTTGATGGCTGTCTGAATACAGACTAAATTCAAGGTTCAGGACTCGATCCGAACCGAATTAAGCAGACTGAGTCCAGAACAAATGCTTCTCCCAGTCTGAATAAACCCTTAGACACACAGGAGATCTTTTGTCATCATAAAGTCCAACTTGCCAGGTTTCCTGTCAGAGTTCCTTCAGTCAGGGTTCATCTGAAGTCCTACATTCCCATCTTTCTGTGACCACAAACACAGCTGGCCACGCTTTTGGATGTGCATGTTTGATAGGAGGCTGGTTCCCTTCCCAGATAAGCCCTCCTGCATTTACCTAGACTTGGGACGGGCACATCGGAGTCCTGGGGGTATTCCAGGAAGCATGTTTAAACTAGCCTGACTTTAACCCTGAACTCTGGCTGAAATCCGCCTGAACTTGCTTACTCTGGGTATGTCGGTTCCAGAAGATCGGATATGATTTGGCGTAATTACGCTCGACTTGGTAACCCTGGGTTAACGCACGTGCACGTGGTGTACATAAAGACATTCTCAATGGATCGCTGATTTCTGGAGTCACCATGGAAACGCGTGGGGGAAAAAAGAAAGCGCGACACCTGAGACGGAAGTGAGACGGAGTCTGAGATTTTAATGATGGCGTATGAAGATTATACGTCCAACAAAAAAGTAACACGACTGCATCATCAAAAAAAAGAATTTCTGCTTGGAGAAAATCAACAGACAAAGTAAACCCACGAGTTTCTGATCTTGTTTCCATTTCCCTTGTGACGCATATATATATATATATATATATATATATATATATATATATATATATATATAATATATAGCTAGCCGCAAAGAAGGAGGCCGAGGACTAGTGAGCGTAGAAGCCACTATCCAGGATGAAACATCCAAGATGCATGAATACATCAAGCTCAAGGCCCCAACTGACAGTGTGCTCAGTGAATGTCTCAGGCAATGGAGAGCAGAGGATACAGTGCTGGAGGACAGATCCTCATGGGAGGACAAACCCCTCCATGGGATGTACCACCGGACCATAACTGAAGTGGCTGATATCAAGAAGTCCTACCAATGGCTAGAGAGGGCTGGCCTACAAGACAGCACTGAAGCACTCATCCTGGCAGCTCAGGAACAAGCCCTGAGCACCAGAGCAATGGAGGCTCAGATCTACCACACCAGACAAGACCC
Source organism: Oryzias curvinotus (assembly GCA_023969325.1). Classification (NCBI taxonomy): domain Eukaryota; kingdom Metazoa; phylum Chordata; class Actinopteri; order Beloniformes; family Adrianichthyidae; genus Oryzias; species Oryzias curvinotus. The sequence goes on from CM043706.1 coordinate 14,711,680, forward strand.
AAGGTATAGATCTACCACACCAGACAAGACCCAAGGTGTGGATCGACCACACCAGACAAGACCCAAGGTGTAGATCGACCACACCAGACTAGACCCAAGGTGTGGATCTACCACACCAGACAAGACCCAAGGTGTGGATCTACCACACCAGACAAGATCCAAGGTGTAGGCTGTGCAAAGAGGCGCCTGAAACAATCCAGCACATAACTGCAGGATGTAAGATGCTGGCAGGTAAAGCATACATGGAGCGCCACAATCAAGTGGCTGGAATAATATACAGGAACATGTGTGCAGAATATGGACTGGAAACCCCAAGGTCAACATGGGAAACACCCCCAAAACCAGGGACTCAGAGAAGAACTGGAAAAAGCCTGGAAAGTGAAGGTGACGGTGGTGCCTGTGGTAATTGGAGCACTGGGGGCAGTAACCCCCAAGCTGGAGGAGTGGCTACAACAGATACCTGGAAAGACCTCAGACCTCTCAGTCCAGAAAAGAACAGGAACAGCTAAGATACTGCAGGACCCTCAAGCTCCCAGGCCTCTGGTAGAGGACCCGAGCTTGGAGGAGAAACCACCCGCGGAGGGTGAGAGGGGCGTTTTTTGTTTTTATGTTGAACTCTCATATGTCTAAGTTTGAGCCGGTGAATATGCTAATTTTTATAACAATAAAAGGGACGGTAAAAAATGCACGGAGTGCAAAAATGAATTAAAAAATTAACCCATCATTGTACTTGCAGTATGATGTGTAGGGGTG